>VXBC01005846.1:289959-401611 GCA_013399945.1 Ploceus nigricollis
TACTCCAGTGAAATAAAGAAAGTCTGACCTGGAACAGGCACAGCACACACAGGACAATGACCCAGAGCTTCCATGGAGAGAAGGAGGGTGAGGCTCTGGTTTCAAACATCTCCAGTCCTGGACTGTTTGCATGCTTTCCACTGTGTATTTAGACACCAAAGGACAGCCCAGCTCCACAGCACTGTCTACCCATCATCACATGTTACTTGTTTCATTCTAAGTAAATCTAAGGGAGGGAAGAGAGCAGGCAGGGAAAAAGCACAGCCAATACAAATGCAGGGTATTTCTACTGGTACTGAGCCTTGCCTGGTCATGAACTATCCCAAAACAGGGCAGTGAATGCCTTGGGTCCAGCCATCTCTCAGTGCATTCTGCACCACACAGATCTTCCTCCACTTTAAGCTCAAACCTGGGGAACTTTCAGCTGAAAGACAGAAATAAAGCTTGCTCCCATGGCTTTTCTCAGAGGTCTCAAAGCTCTAGTAATAAGGTGATTTTCCTTTAAGAAATGCTGGCATGCTACTGTCTTGTGTCAATTTTCATGGGTCACCATGAAAACAAGATGGGTGGCAGGAAATTAAAAGAATTTCTGTTAAGCTCGCAGCCTTTGAAATCCTTTAGGTCTGAGAGATGGCAACCTTCTTTTCCCTTCCCCAACTTTCACTTCTGAGACACAATATATTGCTTTATGGATAACACTCTTCTTCCTGCCATTTTCAAGGGAGAGAAAAACCTCCTAAATCAACTCACTTGGCAACTGGATTTTGGCAAGCACAATGTACCAAGAAGCAAATTAAACTTAATAACAAACTTAATAGTTTTAATCAAAGTAGTTACTGTTTAAGATTCTTGAAGCTAAATTCTAACAAAGCTTAAACAGAAAGGTTAAATGGAGGTACAAGTACAGTAGGAAGACATGAGCTATTTTCTTTAGAAAGTCTCATTCTGCTAATTAAATCTTTTATCAAATATTTTCTGATACCAATTTTCATAGTTTAGATTCCCTGCTCATATTTAATATTCCAGTAACAAAACTCATACTAACTACTAGGAAATACTAATGGTAGTATTAGTATTCTGAGGTTATATAATAATGCAATATAATCCCCTGTGAAAATACCTAATATTTTAGATGCAATAAATAGGCCTGATAATAATAATATCAAACAGCAGTATATGAATTCTGAAATTACTTCCTCAAAGTCTCATAGAGGTTTGAATTTTTTCCCCATGTCTCCCTGTCCAACACAGGAGCAATTAAATGTCTCTGTATACTTACTTGTAAATCAGCACTAGTACTTCTGAGAGTGTATATTTTTATCCTTCAGCATTTTTTAATTCTAATTTTAAATCAGAAACTGTACTCTTTTTTGGGGGTGCCTCAAATCTGTGGTCCTTTATTTGAGATCCTTTCATTTGAACCACAGTGCACTACAGATGTCACTAAAGTTGAGACCTGGAATGTCACAGACAGACCATATAATAAAAAAGCTCAAGAAATGGGAAGGCTTTTGAGAACTTGGGGGATGTGTTTTGGAACACTAGTTGTAGCAAACCAGGCTTTCCAGTGGAAATGAAGGCATATTTGGTACAATAATTCTAGGTACCTAAGCACATACATTTTTACTGCTCAAAGCCCTTGCATTTCAACCAAAACACTCCAGAGAAAAAGACTCAATCTTATTAAAAGTGACCAGAGTGGCTACATGTGTCAGTGTGAACTACATTGAATTCACTCGTGGATAGTCAAAACAGAGCTACGAATTTTTTTCTGGGATAATTTTCTAATCAGAAGTTCTATGCTTGCACAAATGAAAAATTGTGTAAGAAACATACTTTATAGAAAGAAAAGGAAATTTCCCTAGGTACAACGCTTCTGTTAGTCTCTCTCCATATTAAAATGACAGAAGCCTTGCAGAGTAGAGGAGAAACAGAAAAAAGCAGGAGGAACAGCAGTGTGCCAGAACCAAGTTCCCTGGGTTTCCAGTGCCCCTTATCTTTCTGCTTCCTTGCCAGTCTCCCCTCTCCAGCTTTGTAAAATTCAAAATGGGACAGGGGTTTCCAGACATCCAGCTAAGATCCCATAAACAAGCTCTATTGTTTGCTCTCCTAAAACCTGGACTCTTTAAGAAGCTCCTGGCCACCCACTCACATACACAAGTACACATGTTAGAGGCTTTTGTCCCCCTAATGTTTCATTCTGATTCATCATTTAAGCTATTTTAAAACCTTGCCTATTTTTCCATAGGAAAAGATGTCTAATTCCCAGCCAGTTTAAGGTAGAAAGCTGCCAGCTCTTCTGCAGTTGAGTGCCAGATTTAGGAAATGCAGACAGTATGTGAAATTCAGCAGTGCCAGAGGCATTTCAGAGGGCTGTGCAGCATCTCCTGCTCTGTAAAACAGTGGAGGCCCAGAGCTCCCTGAATCCCTCTGCTCCCCACTTCATCAGACTGCACATCCCAGAGCAAACAAGTGGGGTCGGAGAGAGGAGCACACCAAAGAAGAACTGGAAGGATCTGGTAGCCATGACATGAAACAACTTTCACTGAAGTCAGCTTGTGCATCAGTGCATCCCCCAGACCCAGGTGCACAAGACAGACCCACCAAATTCCATACACGTCTCTCACAAGAGGCACTCAAGTTATCTAAAGGAGCTCTGTGTCCCACACACAGCTTGGACTATCTGTAATTGCACTTCTAATATTTTATTCAACACTGACACACAAATAAAAGGTAGGAATGATGCGGTACATTCTTCTTTATAATTACCTGGAAATCAAAACATTGGGGTAGGACTAAGCTGTCCTCCAAACACATCCAAGTGTTGGATTAGTTGGTAAAATGAGAATCACACTTTCAATAACTATGGAGCATGTGTGAACAAGCGGATACATTCCCGTGGCTTTGAAGGATGGAGGTTTTACCACTTCCTTTTACTCTGAAATTTCATATTTTAAAGATGAGGAAAATAAACCTTAAATACAAAGCATTTGCTTTTAAGCAAATCCTGCCTTATTTTAATGGCTTATGGTCAGCATTATCACATAACACACTGCCATTTACTGTGGGAGGCTGAGGAGAACAACTCCCCCTGCAACTCTGAAAAGCACCCAGGTTATCAGTCATTATTCTGCTATTTAACATAATTTATTTTACGATCAACTGCTCCAGTGGAAGAAAATCAGACAGTTTGCTGCCATTACGATACTTGTAAATGTCCATGGGATTATAAAGAATGAAAGAGAGAATGTAAATGTAATATGTATCTCAAATTTGGCATCTTTACATGCATTATGATTCACTCCCGAAGACAAGTGTATTCAGGAATACACTTGTCCTCCTAAGATCTAAAGGACCAATCCTTTGCTCAGTTATTCCAATTACACACCAATGAACCTTCACTGAAAGCAACAGAATTACAGCTAAGTACCAATGAATTTTAAAAAAGAAATGAAGTTTAAAAAAGAAAACATGGTGAGAATGGGAATTTGAGTGCCTCAAGCAAACTGAAAACCCACTCCCTCATGGTATATGTTGGCCTAACTCCACTGTGATTAGTGTAGACAATTTACACCAGCTGCCAATCTGCTCCTTGAAAATTAAGGACAGAAACCTAAACATATTCTGGAAATCTTGGCATTGTCAGGCTAAATATGTACACATGCCTGATTCTTTTCTCTTGTCCAGTAGAGGATGCAGCTTGTTAAGACTTTTTCCAGCAAAATATATATGTTTAATTTATGTGATTAATTTCTGTGTTAATGAAGGTTGAAGGACCGAGAAGGCTGAATGCATCTATTTATCCAGGGGCCAGATAAAAATTGCTGCTCAACTAGCCAGCCCGACCCTAACATGGAAAGCCTCAGCCTTATTCAGGGTGGGAGGACAATTAAATTTTTATGCTCATTTAATCCTGTGCCCTTTCAGAGCAAAGGCTGACAATTGTGCCCAATTTTTCCAAATGTTTGCTGTTACATAACCTTGACGAACCCACCAAACTCAATTTGTGCAGGGCCTGTTGACAAAAATGTGATCGCAACAATATTCTGAAACTGTCTGGGGTTAAACCCTGGATTTAGAGGTTACAGGAAAAGATAAAAACCAGCACTCTAAACCAGCACTTTATTACTTCTTACCTGCAGCATGTAAATTCATATTACTCTTTATATTTAGTCTACAAAATGCTTCTATATGAAAGGAAATGCTTTAAAAAGCCTTTTTGCTTCTGAAGAACTATCTGTAAAGCTGGCAATATTTTGCTCTGAGACTCAGAAAAATTGATTCTTTCAACAACTTAAATAATTTAATTTTTTTTCCCTTTTCTTCTTCTAGTCTTGTCGCCTGGTCACTTCCTTTAACAGAGATTCATTTAGGGGAGCTGTACTGTATCATCATTATTATTATTATCTGTGCTTTTGTGGGTTAGTGCAGCCAGTTTATCTTATTACTCTTATGTTCTTCAAGAGAGATTCATTTAAGTGTGACCAAGTCTATTATTTTAGGTGCCTCTTGCGTCTCTATTGGGCATTTAAGAGTTGTAGAACTCTCTAATTTATTTAAGCAGGGCACTTTAAAGCAACGTCTCTGTAATTTTCTTTGAGTTTAAGGAGCCCTTCTATGTTTTCAAAATGCTTGAAGTTCTTCTGCTCTTCTAAGGATGGCAAATATTTGAACAACAAATAAAAATGTTAGAAAAGCAAGTTCAAGACAGATATGGAGGCAGAGAGACAAGACAAATGACTGCAGTTGGACTTTTTGTCTACATGGAAAACTCTGCCAAGAATAGACACACCAATATTTTGGTCAGCAAAGTAAAAACTGGTCATTCCTTCAAAACACTCATTTTTGATATATTTTTCTTAAACACAGGATTTTCAAATTGCTTTCACATAACTCTTTGTAGTAAGTCACGACAAATCAATTAGCACAAGGAAATACTTCCAAGTAACTTTTAAAAGCACCACAACAAATGTTTTCTCTGTGAAACACTACTAGAGATGACAAAGATTTTATCAACTAGAAAGTGGACTCAAAGGAAGCAGAATTCACAGTTCTGTAGAGGGGTTCACAGTTCACAGAATTCATCGTTCTGGTTTTTATTTATAAAAATAAGACACACAAGTATGATTACATGTATGTCCATCAACGTCAGGGAGAGATTTATCCTGACTGGGCTTAGTGTGAACACTGTGGCTCTGCAGTCCTTCCCTATGCAAACGTCTCCCCCTGTAGCACTCTACCCATGAAAACACAGGGATGTGAAGAACAAACCTAGAAAGATATTTTATCAAGACTAAAAAATGAAATGAGAACATACAGAGCAAATTCCTGAAGTAAATAAATAAATAAATGAAGACCATTCAGAGAAAGGCCATGGGGAACAAGTGACACAGCCTGAGGGAGAGAATCAGGAAAGCCAGCAAAGAAACAGAGCCCTCCCATTGGCAGGGAGGGAAGGTAAATCTGTGTTACACAAGGCAGCACATGAAGCTTAGTCCAGATCCTTACACTCTTTTCCTCCTCAGGACCAGTTGCCCAGCTGGAATGCCAGACCAGCTTCCACTGCCTATAGCTTTAACACTTATTTTTGACACTGCTGCCTGCCATCAGCTTGCCCTGAGGCTGATGTAGTGCTCCTGACTGGATGTTTTGCACCTCTCAGTGAGGGCAATAACAGCCTATGCAAACTAAGAACAAGGACCTAAGTAATTTTGGGAAATAAACTTAATGAAGATTGCCCTACCACTTTCTTTCCTTTCCCATATTGCTAGGAATGTACTTAGCCAGTGGGCATTTGTCAACTTTAAACTGATTTTTTGCAGGATATGGCTTGTTTTTTTTCTCAGCTTCTTGTAATTTATTATACATTATGAAAGATGAACAAATACATAGTTTGATTTTACTTTTGGAGGGGGAATCCTAAGAGTGACAGATCCCAGGACACCAAACACACCAGCTGTTCTTCTATTTTCCCATTCTTCACAGTAATGACAGTCTCAGCTCTTGTTGCCAAGCCTCTTTGGAAAACATTTTTAAAATAAATGTAGCACACATGAAAACATGCCAGAACAGCCTCCTTCACAACAAAGATTCTCCAAAAACAGGAGATGCAAGGGCTAGTGGGTAGTTGGGCTTCATTCTGGCCAACCAGAAAACTCACTAAAAAGTATAGTATTAGGTAAGCCAAGAAAAAATTGATCTCCCCTCCCCACCCCAACTAATAGATCCAGATTAATTCCCTGGATGTAAAACCAGAAAAATCTGAATTTGTCTAAAGATACCAGTTCTAGCCAGGGAAGATTAACCATGGTTAGAGTAGCCACCCACAGGAGCTATTCAAGAAGATTAAGTGTTGGAACATGTCAGCAAGGGAAGCAGAAGACTCATCTCTGATTTTACAGGTCAAAACATCACACACAATGTTTTGACTAAAAGAGAAGTTATTGGTCCCAAATCAGGTCTTTTGGAAGCATTTATAGAGGATATTAAATTAGGTGATCTCTTCTCTGAGAGCCATTTCTCTGCACATCTGTGAATGAAAGACTTTGGGACATAAATTTTAGTGTCCTCCTTTTCAGCCAGTTCCTGGGAATTCATCCATAATAGACAATCTATTATACTCACAGTTTAAATGTTCAAATGCATGAAAGTCCTTTTTGGCCAAACTTCACCTACTCAGGGGTTTTGAGTTCTTTTCTCATAAACAAAGCCCTTCAGATCTTTGCCATGTTTTGAGGCACTGCTTCAAATTTGCTTAAATATTTTGCAGTCCTCCTGAATAATTTTCTGTTTCCTCAGAACAGAATAAACCAGCCAAACTCTCTGCAGTTCTCTTGAAGATAGCAGTATTTCTACCACTGATAGTTCAACATAGACACTTCCATCCAACATACAGCCAGTTTAATTTTTTCTCCCTTACTCACACAGCATTGTTTCTACATAGGTATTTCCAATCCCATGTATAACCACCCAACAATTTTTTTTCCCCTGATTCTTCTGTATTTTTAAGGGTTTCCTCTCATTTTATTACTTTGATTACAGTTGATAGAATCATAAACATCTTTAAAAAGCAAAATAAAAGAGTTTGTGTTTTTTGCTATTTTGTAACTGAAATGTTGTGAGAATACAGAGCCTCAAAGCTGTCTTGGCAGGTAAGTGAATGAGAATGAGATATTAGGAATTTTCAATTGCACTGGAAATGCCCTGGCTTGGCCTAGGTATAAGACTGTGGTTGGTCTCAGGAGACATGAATGGGTTAAGTTTATAAAGCACTTCATTTTCCAGCCACAGCTATGGTACCTTGGGTAATTACTGCAGCTTAAGCTAGACCACACCTTAGATAAACCTGTAATGCTGGTGTTTTCTGCAAACATTTTCTTTACTGCAAGTTGTGGCTTGCCTCTCACATATATTTGCTCTCCATTCCCATCTTGGTTTTTCCTTAGTTAGTTTGTACTCAGTTGAACCAACAAATCAGAATTTGTTGACTTAGTTCCATACCTCTTCAGTCTTTGCGTGACACAAGCACACCAGCTCTGCGGTACCAGCTGCTGTGGGGGCCTGATGGCTGCTTTTTGTGCCACATGGAAAAGGCTGGGGATGAAGGAGAAGGAGGAAATACTTCCAAAGAGAAACATTTTGTTTTTCTTAAAGGTGAAAGAGGCCACCTTGGTTATAGTTAGCGCTAAGAAGGCAAATTCAGTTTTGGGGATAAATGAACATATTTCCACCTCTCCTGTGAGCATTTCCAGCAAACTTCAGAAATGCTGGTGTTAATTTTTCATCAGACTTCATGGAACGAAAACATCTCTGGGTATAGACAGCTGAGGGCTGCGCCAAAAGCAGTAACTGTGGAGATTTTCAGTGACCTGTCTGCCTCCAGGTGTCTGCAGTCACTCCTGGTAGAGCTGCCATCCCTCCAGCCCAAGCAGTGCTGCAGCACCCAGGAGCACTCGAGGAGCACTCCCCACTTGGGGCAATCTTCAGACAAGCAGGGATCTGCTGGACCTGTCCCCACCAACCCAGCTCAGTCTGGAGGAAATACCTTAAGGATGATGTACAGAATCAGCCCACAGCTCCTGCCAGAGGGAGGAGCAGTTGCAGGTGAAAAGCTCTTTTCTTCCCAGACATGGAAAAGGATCTCTGTCCACAGCACCAGGCTTTCTACAGGCTGATGATAGATGCACTACACAATATTAATTGCAACAGCAATCACTAATCTGATAACTTGAGCTTTCTGAGTACATTCCAGCAAAGCAAAACAAGGTAATCCTCATGCTACCTGACATTTGCCCTCAGAAACAAGCCTTTATGAGAAACAAAAGCATATATTAAAAGCTAAGGAAAAAAAGAAGATTAAAGGATAACATTTTTAAAAACACCTAGTATTTCACCTAGTATTTCACCCAAAGAAAGCAATCACTGACTTCAGTCAGAGCAGAATTTGACTAATGCTGACCACACTAGGACATCACAGCGTGGCTACAAATGACTAAAAGACCAAATAATCCAAATGACATATTTTTTTAATAACAATAATATCACTTTATTTTATTAAAGTTCACATTTGAAAACAAAATGAGTAGCTTAACCTTATCTAGTGTTTTAAAAAAATCACACTCAATAAGGCTTCACCTAGTAAAGAAATAGATTTATAAATAAAGAAAATAAGATCACCATAGTTATGATCTAAATATTTCCATGAGTCAAAAGATTCATGACACTTAAGTTCTAGAACCTGACATCTGGATCTAAAAAGCAAAATCTAATTTTCAAAAATTCTGAACTTTCAAAGCAAAAAATTGACATAGAAGAAGTTAGTCAAACTTCAGTGTGCTAAAGGGAGAACAAGGATCATGTGTGTTTCCTGAGCTTGGAGGGAGTTTGTGGTTCTGCTGCCCAAAATGCAGACACCTTCCTGGGTGATTTGTATGCAGGGACTTGCCACTTGATTTTAAGATGTGCACAGCTTGACATGTGGCATTAAGTGCAATAAGCATGAAAGAAGAATAAATAACAACTTTAACAGCAGGAACTAACTATATAGCAGCACAGAATTAGTACATTGATACTGTAAATACCTGGTGCAAATAAGACAATACATCTCAGTTAAGCTGCAGATTTATATGACACTTTGTGGAACTGTGATAATTCATCTTTGCTTTTGGGTCCTGTGCTCACTGATTTATGTCCCTTAAGAGTATTATTAGCATGTCAATGTCCTGAACACCTTCTCTAACAGAGTGATGCTAAAAAAGCAAAAAAATTGCTTCAGAAATGGTGGTGGTAGTGAGAGAGAGGGGTTCCTTCCAAACATCACATCATCTAGACCCAGCTTCAGCAGCTTTTCTGGCAACCCTTAGTCCCCATTTCAGAAACAATTTCTTCATTTATAAGGAATATTACTAAAGGGTGAGAAATTGGAATAATATGCTACCAGAAATGGGAAATTCACTCTTTCAGTGGGACCACAGACTTGGCTCCTAGTCCTGGCAGGTTGTGGGAAGCTGAGATTTAAAGCAGCAATATTTTCACCTCTACAATAGCTATTCTAAGCTGCTTACAGACAGCTTAAACAAACGAATCCTGAGACTTCCTCACTTAGGCTACAGCAAGCAAGGCACATGATTCTGCAGGTGGAAGAATTTGAAAAGCACACTAATACTTTTCCAAAGTTCTCAAACATTGTAAGCCCACATTCTCTTTTAACATGCAGGGAGCAATACAAGTTTTTCAGCACAGATTAAAGATGAAGATCACACAGGCAGTTTGTGAATCCTAACTTACCCAAAACCTCATGAGGTACTCACATTGCCCTTTATTTCTAGGCACACAGGTCTCCAAATTCTCAAATGCAGACTCACAAACATGAAAAACACTCCTTCACTGCATTGTTTAAATTCTTTCCAGTTTCACTGATCTTGCACAATGCTTTGAAGTAAGGCTAGTTATTTTATATGTGAACTACTTATTAAATTATCATCATTTCAGAAGAAGATTATCCATATGAAGGATAATTCTGAACCCCAGCACATTCATGTATAATACATACACACCATGTTCTTGATTGAGAGAATTAACATTTACATGGCCTAAAATTCAATGGAAATAAAACCACATAACCCAGAAGCTTTGTGCTGATTATATGTCTAAGTAATATCACCTGAGTCCTGGTAAAGACTCTCCTAAAATTAATTGCTAAGCAAAGGAAATATTTCAATTTATGTTACAAATAACTTGAACTCATCAAGAAGCTCAAGATCTGCTTTTTACGATGACAGCACAAAGCATCTGGAGAGTCTTCTGCAAATGTTTTATTTTCATCTCTTGCATACAATATTAACCAGCCAATAGAAGATGACTGCAAGAACATACTTGGAAATATTGCAACATGCTCTATTTTCAGTTTAAAATTCAGGTATCAAAGTTGACCTATAAATAGGTATGAGTTAATATATTCTTGAGAAAAATTCTTCATCTATTTTTCTGCAGACACACAGCAACACACATTCCTTTACCTCTGCAGCTAGATAGGTATAAGAGAGGAATGCAAGTAACAAATCCGTTTTTAAGTTAAAATAACTTGGCATAGGTTCAGATCCTCTGTCTAACAAGTAAACAAGACAGTTGAAAGAGATTTCATAAGCAATAAGAAGCACAATAAAGGAGCCTTTCTGGGGCTAAACTCAAATAGTTGTAATTTACTGAGAGCAAGAGAAAGTAATTTTGTAGTAGAATGGATACAGCAACATGAGGTGCTAAATCGCATTTTGAGTTTCATCAGTGGAACTGTAATGAAGATAGAACTTGTTGATAAAATAATTCCTTCTACCAGCAACCTGATTCCACCACAGTGTTAACTCATGCTCACCCAGCTCTTGGTGTTTTCTGGATACAATCTATTCTAATACACAAACATCCACAAATTCTCAAGACTGTACTCAAACCAGTGATCAGGACAGGGACAACTTCATTTATTCTCAAGTACACTTAAATTAAAGCCTTTTAAACACAAATTTATTTTCCCCGTGTATTTTCCTCTGTCAGTTTTGGAAGTAAATTAATACTTTCAAATGTCCATTGGCTCAAGGTACCATCTACCTGTGCCCTCACTACTGTCTGAGTTTGTTCCTACAGCACCAACAACGAGCTCCACCCAGCCAGTAGCACAAAAGTAATGGGGGGAACAACTGGAAGCTTTCAGTCTTTTATATTCACAGTATAACAGCCTTACAACAGAAAACATGGATGGAAATCTGGCTGTATATTTATTCCTAAGTACAAACTTCAGCATTTAGTGTTCTGAATGACCAAAACCTTTCACAATACAGGACACCACCTCTTCAGCTAGGAATGCATGTTTTATAATTAACATATACCACAATATTTATGTGCTCCTTCAGAGCCAACAGCTCAGTTTGTAGCAGTTGCACCATAGAGAAACCGTTCTCATCACAAAAATGGCATGGTGAAAGCACCATTTTGTCAAGAGGAAGCATGAGCAGGAATATAACCTTATCCTCCCTTGATGGTGCACATGCAGCTCAGCTCCATCTTGAAGCAGAAATGTCACCTCTAAAAAATGAGAGGTACACTCAGTTGTTTCTCCAAAACTTGAAAAAAAACAGGAAGTGTCAAGTCTTGCTGAAATTTTAGCTGGACAGCCCTTTCTCCTGATCAGCAAAGAAAAATTTGAAGCCCAGGCAGAAGGGATTGGCCAGCTCAGAGTCAAATGTGCATGTAAGGAACATTCAAGGATTCAGAGGACCCAATGGCCTGCACCCAGTGCAGTTTCCCAAGATTTCCTATTGAAGGAAAAAGACTTCCTACGCATATACTCAATCTGCTTTTTACTGAAAATCAAATTCACACTGGATAATTGTTTACCTTGAACATGCCCCAGAACTTCAGATGAACAGACCAGCCCTTTGCAGGAAGGGTAACAGGGAAAACTGTCATCTTTCAGACCTCCATAGATAATATAAATTTGCATTTTGGCCTTTAGCTGGATGCATTCTTTGGAAGCCTCTGAAACACATACCACAAACATGGAGGTCATAATTGCCTTAACAAGAAACTGTGGACACACTGTTATTTCTAAAACTGCTGGAGCTCTCCATTTCTTTAATCCTCAGATAAAAATTCTCTGTTTTTAAACTGTGACCAGTCACTGCAAGGAATAACACCAGGATTTTTCTATAGCATACAACGTAGTGTACTCTGGTCACATTCACAATGCAGTCTGAGGGTATTAACTTCATCAGTCTGCTCCTACTGATGCCTTTGCATTCTCTGAGGCTGGAGATGCAGTCATTGTTGGTGAATCAAGGAGCTTCCTTTGAATTTCCACATGCTAAAAGGAGGAAAATCAATCTCAAATTCAATGCTCTCTCCCCCGCCTCCTTCCAAATGGAAAAAACTGCTCCCGAAGGTCACGACGGCACTACCCTCCGAATCTTACAAGAAAGACATTAGAGCAGAACACGGTCCTGTGCTCCATCATTACTGGGGGATATTGGAAAGAGGACAAAGGAACGAGCACACATAAGTGGGGAGTGGGCTCTTTTCTTGTAGTGGTCACATTCAACTTGTTTGTTCAAGAAAAAAAAAAAGGAGTGGAACAAGACATGCATGCCTGATGCTCTTAGTGCTTAATACACTGGAAAAATTGTTTAGGAACAGTTCATCCTTAAAATTACTCTGTAAAACCATCAGTCATTGAGATCTTATTTTATCTGTTGCATATATGTTTCCTGTAGTCCACCATTTTTAAATATACTTCTTTTTCCTGTGTTTATAGCTTGATTTTCATGTGTTTTGATGTGGATAGCTCCCTGAACTGTCCCTTCCTTTCCTGGTCCTGCTGGTCAGTGATAGTGCATATATCTAGTGCTACTGTTACCTTGGGGCTATCAGCTGTGTGAAAGATCTTTCCATGAGGAGCAGGAGCCTTCTGCCAGGATGGATACTGAGCTCATGGCCCAATCCTGTTCACCACTACATGTTCTGTCCACTTAACAGCTCAATTCCCTAACAGCCCCAAACTGAGGGGGGCAGTAGAAAGCAGTTTGCCCAATGGCAGCCACGGGTACTTCACTAGATCTGCTGTGGGCACTACATGAATAAATACATAATATATTGTTTCAGTTGAGAGCTCCGAGAAAATGTGCAGTCTAAGTAGTAAATGCATTGTATATTTCATCTTTCAGCTGTAGGACTACATTGGGGAATATCCCAGTTCCTCGTGTCTTTTTTTTTTTTTTTTTGAGAAAGGTGTGTGTGGGGTTTTAAATATATTTGACACATAGAAGAGATACTCAAGTCAAGGATTCTGTCACAAATACTCATATTTTCTTAGACCACAAATGAAATTTTAAGAATTAGTTTTTAAATATCTCAAAATTTCTACTTTTTATGCACTCTGATGACTCCAGAATAAAAATGGTACATGAGGAAGCCAAAAACATTTGAGGCTGACATACGTTTTTAAAGAACTCAGCCTTGTATACCAAGGGTCATGAGCCTGGAGTGGAACTGGATCACGAGCTCCAGTCCAGTATGAGCAGCTGCAATGCAGTGCAATCACAGCAACTACATCATACACCTCTCACTTTGATAGTAGAAAATCTTCCCATTTCCAATCTAAATTTATTCATGGACAGTGTTTCAAAAAGAAATGCAATAAAGTATTGTGCTGTGACTTACACCTTTTGTATTGCTTAGATTATAGAAACAATGAAATATGTCATAAATGTCATCTGGATTTATTTTGGTGTGCTGCTGAATGACATTCAATGGTTGACTCGTCTAATTTAAGTCTGAAGTGACTGTTAATTCATGTCTAGATTGCAGCTGAACAGGAGCCAAAGTTCATTCCACTTTGGTTTTCTGCAAAATTTAAATCAAGGAAAATGCTTAGCATTTTTCTATTCTTACACTGTTAGCAACTTAGCACCAGAGATGAGAAATCTGTGTTAGCACATATGGGCTCCTGGATAAAAAAGTGAGGAAGCTCTGGGCTGACAATGGCCCAGCTTTGCGCATAAGGTCAATTCAGCTCCAAGATGCTCATTCCTACTTTGCAAATCTGACCCCAGTCCAAAAGGAGAGGACTACAATGCTACAGAAACTGCATAGATACTTATTTTCCAAGGAGAAAACTGGAAATTATCTACTTTTTAGTGAGGCCAATCTCCAGCTTCTGCATGGCTTCAAGCACAGAGGAAACCCCTACTGCAAGGAATGGGAGGGAACTACTCTAAAACAGAAAAGTTTGCTACCTGAGTCACGGCCAGCGCAGGTTGTGCAGCTGCTCTGAATCAGTCTGTGGTCAAATTGACAACATGTACCATCTTGTGAGCTCCCTTCAGCAACTGAGGTCTGGTGCAGCTTAGAGGTTGTGTGCACTGGAATTGGCCACGTTTTCACCAAAGGAGAAGAGAGCAAACACCTCTACAGCCACCACATACAACAGTGCTCAATACAAGTGCTGCCCTGCAGTCCCTGGCAGAGGCTGCACCAGCTCCAGCAGACAGAAACTCCAGAAAAAATACAAATAGTCATGAGTATGTCACAATAACTTGCAAAACATCTACTAGAGATTGTGAATTAAAAGGCAATTCCTTTAAAGCAATATTGGCCTTGTGATATCCCACTTCAAGAAGAGTGAAATATACTTAAGCATATACCCTACATATGTACAGCACATATACCTAGAGAAAAACAGCATAGGTGGGAAAGGGAGGCTACAAATAGCAGAGCAGGTTAAGTTTCCCTAGTTGAAAAAAAGGCAGAAGGTCCAAGGCAGGCAAAATTCCGCAGGGCCCGAAGGAAAAGTTGGGAGCACATATCAAAAGCATTAGGAAACATCAACAAATATAGAAGAACAAATTGTAAAGTGTCAGATCACTCCTTTTCATCGATTACAGATTTGCCATTTCATGATGCCTTGGGTTTTAACTTTTATATTTTTCAGATTCTCTGCTGCCTGGTATGTAACTCTGAGATTTCATATTAGATGTTAGCAAGTTCTCTTCACAGGGTAGTTCAACAAAACAATCCTTTCCCAGCTAAGAATCAAGGACAACCTTACCCAAAAAGCATAAACAACCATGACAAGAAGGGGGCAAGCCAGGGGGTTGAGACTTAGTGACCTGGAGCTGTAATTGGACAATTGAACCCAATATGTAGATGAACCAAAACTTATAAAAATGTAAAAACTCGTGACCGGGATCCATCTTGGATTCAACCTGGGTGTAGCCCTGGCCAGGCTCTTCTGCTGCCCCAGGTGCATCCTTTTAAGGCCTTTCAATAAATACCTATTTTGTCCATTTAGCTCTGTCTAGTCTCTGTTCCAGATCAGCCTTTCTAGGCATCATTCACAGCTCCCAAGTTTTATCATTGACAGCTGTACCTACAACTTGCCTCCAAATCCCAGGTAAATATAAATTTTGCTGAGTACGCCAAGCTTAATAAGGTAAGCTATCTTATTTTCCCTGTAATGCACAAATTTATCTTTGTTTAAATACTGAAATGCGTGCTTCAGAGACTCTTATCTAAAGTGCATCTTGAAGAAAATGATTGCTGAAAGAGTCCTCTTAGCCTTTACCTGTCTTTTAAAGTCTTAAGGGAACATACCTGAGGTTATGCATCTCTTTCATTCTTTATACTATCATTTAATATAATGTTTATGAATGAGAATTTGCCCAGAGGACTCAAGCACCTGCCTGCTCTCACCAACATCAGCCGTAAAATCTCCAGCAGTGTTCTGCAATCATGAAGCATGTCCAGATATCATATGTGCAAAATACAGCATGAGACTTCAGTTTGGCCAGGAAGAGTAGTGATACCATGGCAGGAGCAATAAATCTCCTGTTATGTGGGCTCTGGTCATAAATCCAAGTGAATTCAAATAGTCTAGGGATCAGTGGCTTTTCTGTGTAACAATTCTTCTGCATTGCCAAACGCTGATCCTGTACCAGGCCACTTGTACAGCTTCAAGGACAGTCCTTATGCCCAGAGAAGAGTGTTTCATGTTGTACACCAGTTAAATATTGGAATGTGCAACCATGACTCCAATTTGTCCTTTCAGAAAAGCCACATGGAGTAGATGTATGTGAGGATGGCAGAAAGGACAAAATGCCATGCTCCCTCAAAACTCCATCACCTGCATTATTTAATGTGGAATGGTAAAATTGAACTATTTCACACAAAAGGGAAAATCCCCTGAAAATTCAGGAGGGAGCTATCAGCTGTGTCTGATATCCTACTTCTTGTCACCCATATTCTTCAAGGTAAGAAACTTCGCTATGTGGGAAAAGCAATTTTTTCCACCAGCTCTCCTACAACTCCTTAGGAGCTAATTATTTTTTCTTACTCTGCCTGTGCATGTGGGCTCCAAATTGTACCCTAAGCCAGCACAAAGAAACTGCAAACAGAACTTTTTTTCACTCTCCCAGGTACGAGACTCTTGTCATTTGTTACCCTCTAAATTATCTACAATTATTTTGTTTAGCAGGCTAATATGGGAACTCTGTTTAATATGACAGAAAGAACAATTTAACTGAGTTGTGCTTTGTATCGCACATTAGCAATCAGCACGTTAATAAGTCTGGAAGATTGGTATCAGTTTGAAAGGCAAAACCTACACAAAACAATTAATTAAGAAAGTTAAAACAAATGAACTGCTCAGGATGGAATCGGATCCATGAGACAAGCTGGTAAAAGCCCAGAAGGAAATACTCTAATTGAAAACGGCAGTAGAAGGCACACAGTACAGTTAAACATTATCTTATCAGAAAATTAGCAAAATGTAATTTTTTTTATTGGATTTTTACAGATGTTATTTTTAACCACATCAAAAAAACCCACCTCATGGCTATTGGCACAAATTGTCATAATTACTATAATTTGAAGTCTGAGCTGTGGAGTGACTGCTCAGATAACTATCTCGTCCTCCTTATGCTGTATTAGGAAAGCAGCCGGGAGACATATCCTCTCATGTTTTTTTGTACTAGGTTTGGACTTCATTTGTGTCTATTATCCAATCTCATTCTTGAGAATACTAAAGAATAAATTCTTTTCCCCTACCTGAAACACTGGAGAAAATCAAGAGGTTAACATTAAGAGAGGTAAAGTTGACTTTAATTAACATACCAATTACCTCCCATTTGCAAGCAAATTGTTTTATTTCCTTTCATATGCTCCCTGGGGAAGTCTATCTTTTTTTTTCTCTACATGGTCATTGACTTTGGGAGGAAGAATCAAGCTCTAAGCTCCCAAATGAAGAGAGAACCACAAGAGAAATAGTTAGCATTGTAGCCCATGTCCCAGGAACCCCATGCTGTGTGTTACCAGCACTTTTTAGCCTTGAAAATTGTTGTGAAAGTGCTTTACAGATTGTGATTTGCACAACTCTGGGAAATTAGCTATCTCTTTTGATTGTTTTTTTCTAATATTCCAAATCTCAAAAACATACACATGTTAAAGAATATTTCCTTCCTTGAAGTGAATGTTTGGGGAAGTTAAAATGATGGGGGTGGATGGAAACACCCCACAAATAGGATATTTAGTCCTCATGCAAAATAACTATACAGCATTTTGATAACATATATATCGTAACAACATACATCAACATAACATAACATAACAACACATATTTTGAACTGTGGTTCCACAAATAACAGGTCCTGGATCCTACACACTTGGTAACCTCTAAAGATCTTACAGTACCCTTTTTCTCTGGACTAGAGCTCTTCCTCTGAGAATCAGAAACAGAAGTCAAGGTGAGCAACACTGTTACAGCTACAAATGTGCAGCACACATGCCACAGCACACAGCCCGAGACGCCTCGTGCTGCCTCCTGCCTGGCCTCCACCTGCCCCAACACGAGGGAATTCTCCGCAATGTCCTGCAAGAAACCTGGTTGCCCTGTCCTAGGGCCTCTCAACAGTACTTGATCTTCACAGGAAAATCAACAAGTAGGTAGGGATTGTCCCTACGTTATTCGTGGGTACACTTACTCACAGAGAGAATAATAAAATCCTAGAACTCTCTGTAGAAATAAGTGAATCCCAGCAACTGGAATGCTTTGACTACCTCTGAATCTTACAATATGAATAAAAAAAAATACAAAATTGCAAATCACAAGAGACACGCTAATCCTGATTCCCATCACACTGCCTTGTTACAGGCAAAAGAATACAGAAGGTGAAAGCAGGATGCAGTACATAGCCCAGCAAGGCTACCCAGGTGTAATTCTGTAATTTTACCATACTGTGAAAACCCTACAGGTCATATGTTCAGTAGATCCAATATCCAGGCGGTCTTGCCAGCATCCCACAGGTGTGCACAGGAGTGCAGAATGTGAAAGGAAAGCAATTATGTGGGTGGGTACACACACAAAACGGTGTTTCTAAATCCCGGATGAATTCATTCCACACATCTGCATCCATTTCACATTGAGGAATTAGATAAACGGGAAGAGGAAGGGGGAAAAAAATTCTCTTTTAAAGATATCTGAGCATTAATGCTGCTCTTTGGCTGGCTCTGTTCTCAAGCATTTCACCCTTCCCTAAGACCTACTTCAGCAGATCCTTTGTAAATGGGCAGTGACAGGCCCAACCCAGGCATCCTGGGGTCAATACACAAGTTTTCCTTGATTTCAACTCCACCTCCTCTGCAGACTGTGCTTCTAGACTGGAGGGAGAGAGCTGCAAGTAGGAAGAAAGTGAGAGAGGCATCCCCCCCTCCTTCCAGTTTAATTGACAGGAGGGATTTTCTTGGGGATTTTAACTTGAAAACCAAACAATAAGCTACAATCCAGTCATTGTTCTGGTCACTTTACTCATATGTTACAGACCTTTATTTTATTCTGTGTCTGTTTTTGTCCTCTCAGTTTACACTTGTAGAGGTAGGGACCTGACTGTGCATCTGTGTTTTAGGAGTGTTTCCACAATGCAAAGGAGAGGTTATACTACAAGCACACTAAGTGTGACAAAGTGACATTATACTAGGCCAGCAAGGGGAGGTAATAAAAGTTGAAGCAAGGTCTCTTGGGTCTCAGAAAGCACAAACTACAGAGTCAGTTGGACTTTGTGTGTGGCAAAGGAGGGGAAGGACAGAAGTTGTATCCCTGTATCACACTACCCTCTGCAAAATAGGTGCCTAGAGATAAATAAATGCCAAGCAACAGGTGATTGCTGCATTAAATTGACTTACACCTGATGGATCAGGAATGCAAAATATAATCTCATTTTAAGTGCAGAAAAATTGGTGCTGAGAAATTGGATTAACCTCCTCTGCTGAGGAATACTTTAATCTTCTCTGTACCTCTCCAATTTCTTGTTGGTTTTTGAAGGCATGCTTTACTTAGTGCAATTGCCCTTCCCTGTTTGCAAATAAAGGGTTGTATCCTGCAGTCCTTTCCCTAAATGGCAGAATTTGGACCTTAAGCTGCAGTATATTATTTCTACATGAAATTTTTCCCTATTATAAGAAAGCTTAGCCTTCAGCAATTGTTAGATTTATTGATTGTTAGTATTAAAGAACATCAAATTAATGTTATTAATATATCAGATGCTGTTGTGATAGTAGAATCTAGATATATAGTTTTTTTTATCTCAGCATCTGGAATCAAGTTCAGTATAAAAATTAAAAATATGAACTTGTAACTCACAAGATTTCAGGAGAGTACTGAAGATGAAGCCTGAGTGGAATGTAAAATCTCATAACGCAAAGCAATATTTATTGAGCAGATCAAAGGAATCCAGTCCACAAGGCATACATCACCTCCACATGTTTCTACTGCCCTCTCTTCTCTCTGCTTCAGTAACCTCATATTTATTTCTTCAGCAACACCCCCATTTTCACCCTGTTACATTTTGTTATATGTGTCTCATGTCCCCTGCCTGCTGTACCCCAGCTGTCTCTAGCCTTTCCCCTGCACAGCACTTCAGATGCCCAAAGCAGACAATCTCTCAGTGGATCCATTCCTCTTTGTTCCCAGGCCTGTCAAGCGCATTTGACACTAGCAGAGCTCTTGTGCACCAAGTATGACAAACCCTAAAACTCAATCATGCTTTCAGCTACCTGATCGCCACAGGTACCAAGGAAAACAAAGTGTAAATGAGCTTCAATTTTTGTTCAAACCCAAAATTCTTAAAGTGGGTAGGAATTTCCATTGACTCAAAGTCCTTAGAAAATTACTTCCCAGTAAAGCTATATATATATGTGTGTGTGTGTGTCTGTGTGTATATAAGCAGCCCCCCAGCCATGCTCCAAAACTCCATGCTCATGGGCTGCCAGAAAAGAGCAACGCATTTTACAAGCGCTAAATAACTCAAACCATCTGGGAGAAGGAAACCTCGGCATTTAACTTTTTCTGTTTTTCCCTTTTGCACTTCATTTAGCCCTTTCTGCCCACGCCTGCTGCAGCCCAGGGTGCTCCCCTATCCCAGGATTAGCAGAGATCTCTGGCGATTGCTCACACCTGCACCTCAGACCGGCTCCGTTCCGCTCTGTGCAATCAGCCGTGCCTCCGTAAGGCCATCAGCTCCGGGCTGACAGGCAAACAGAGACCCACCTGATGGGTCAGACCAGACACCTGCAAAGGGGCTGCAGCAGGAAGGACAGGGGACAGGGAGGCAGGGAAGAGGTGGAATTACACAATTAAAAGACCAGGTTGATGTTTTGAAGGGGAGGAGTATTACCTGCTACCCACAGGCACATAACAAACACCTGACTGTGAAACCAGCACTCCTACACAACTCCCAGTGAAGTTGTTTGCTTGTTTAATACTCAGTGGAGTAGGTCCCATTGACAGAAATCAATCCACTGGTTTCAAAACAAGAGTTCAGGTCTCCTAATAGTTACTGTTTTGGAAATCCAAATTAAATTTGCCATTGAATCTCCATTACCAAAATGTACAGAAAGACTGGTGAAATACTAAAGCATTGCTTTGTCACAGATGCACCCTGAATAAGTGAAGCCAACTGATTTTCCTTTTTTTCAATTATATCTGTGAAATGAGAACAGGAATCTCTGACATTCTCCTATAGCTGGATTATGACTGTGCTGGACAATTGCCTATTACTGACTATGGAGAGCACCCTAACCCATCCATAACTAAATATGATCAGTAGGGTGTGTTTATGCTTCAGTGATTAGTTTTAACAAAAGAGCATACAAACCCCAAACTGTGTATGATTACTGCTGTCTCAAAGTACAAATGTGCATAACAGTGTTCCTGAGAGAGATCACAACTCTGAGAGAGTATCACAAGTGTGACTACACAGGGTCCCACACAGATCCATCATTTGAGAAGAAGAAAATAGTATATTAAAAAAAAAAACAAAAACATGTAGAAGAGAATGTCAGAAGCAGGTGTTTGCTCCTGCCTATTCCCTGTCTTAAAATTCACTTCAGATTAATCCTTTGTAGGAAGGGGTCTCATCTCATTATTAATATGTCATTTTAAGTCTTGTTCTGGAAACTGACAAAACTCAGGCCTCAGCTGATGTTATTTACTTCTGGGCCATCCATTCATCAAAGCTAAGGAAGTCACCTCGAACCAGTTTTAGCTCCAGCTTATGAACTGAAGTTTAAAGGCAACACTTAGAGAAGGGTTGGCAATAACCAGTGCCTCTTCAGCAGCACTGAGCCCCAGGATCAATTATTCTCTAATGTTACTTCTTGTTTCTAACTACTGCAGAAAGTGCAGAAACCTAACGTTGATACAGGACAGAGAAGACATCATCTCCTTGTTTTGTAAAGGGACAGACAACAAAGCACTGTGACCTTGAGCCACTGCAGGGCAGATCACGGGCACTCACCTTTCCAGGGCACTCTGGACCTCAGGACTAAACAGATTTATTTTGCTCCAGCCATGGCATTTACCCTTGTAGCAACATCAGCATGGCTGCAGCACCCAAAATATTTGTGAGAAGCACCTCAATATTTATCTACCAGAGAGAGAGAAAGGATGTGTCAAGGTGAGGATGTGTACAGGGGAAACACAGAGGCAACTGGCCAGGTCAGTGTGTATCCAGTGCCCACCCAAGACCTCCCACCAGTAGGGTACCCACAGAACCAAGGCACTAAGGAAGTCTAAGATAATTGAACATCATGGTTCCTTTGGATAGACTGCATCACACAGCCCTCTCTAACATGCCAAGGGCTCTTTCCTCTCTTATCAGGAGCATTCCATTTCCAGTGATGCCAGATTGGAATGGCTCCAATCCAAGTACACATTTGTTGACATTTCCCTACCTCTGAGCAAGGACAAATCTTATCCCAGCTTTTCCCGTACTTAGTAGCTCTTCTTTCTATGACCACTAAGGAGCAGAAATTGTCAAACCCTTTGGATGTACCTGTTTCACAATTCCATGTAAAATCTCTGAATATCCAGCAGCATATTGACAGTCATTGCTGAGTCTTGGATATTATTTTGCAGCTAAAATCAAAGTAAGAAACAATTAGCATCATCCCACTTTGTAAGAGAGTATTTTATCAGCTGAGTAGAATGCAGAGCATAATTATATGGCTACATCCAGAGATTACACACTGCGTCAAATGTCAAATCATGTCGTGTTAACCACCAAGTTATCCTGAAATTGCTCAGAGATAAGTGAGAAAGAATTTGGTCTCTCTCTGTGTGGTCTCTCTGCTGGGTGCATATTTTCCAGCTGTTATCCCCCTGACCTGCATACCTGCTGTGGACTCCTTCAAGCTTATCAATCAAGCTAGAGAACAGAAAGCCTGGCTTGACATCTGACCAGCTAACAGGAAACAAGGAGTAACCCTCTGCTATCTAGTCCCTTTCTACTTATCCCCGTGATGTAGGAAATGAACCAACACCTTGCAGAAGAATAATGAATGGAGCTGATGGATCAAGGTCAAACAGGCCTGACAGGTCTTTAAAAAAAAAAAAAAAAACAACACACCAAAAAAGCCCCACCAAGAACTCCCTATTTACTCTTAAAGTCAAACCAATACAGTCAACATTCACTTACAAATGATTAATGTAGAATGGAAACTTCCTGTTATTTCCCTGGTTTGAGAACCAGGAATAAGAAGTGAACTTCATGAAGGCTTTTTTCCATTACAGGCCCAGAAAAAAATTAAATCACCTACTTGTGTCTTTGAAAGATCATTTCTACAGGGCACATAGCCCCTGTTAATAAGCACTGACTTTTATTTGGGGAAGATAATATTTTAAAGGAAAAGAGGACCAAAAGCAGTAGGTCTCCATGTTCCTCTGCTTTACAAGTATTAAACCCATTCACATAATGGGGAAATGGACATAGAATGTCATTAGATGACTGGAAGGACAGAAAAGGGTATCAAGGCCAGGCCTGTGGAAATGACAATAGCCATTTCATCTCAGCCTTCCACAGAAGCACCAGTCCATGCATCTTCATATGATCTCCCACTGGAAACCCAGGAATTTTGCTTGGTTTTCAACTTCCTGGTGGCATTTTTTAAATTTTCCTTTTTGACTAGTCAAATAGCTGTAAACAGCCCCAGCCAGAATTTAGTTTATTTAGTGCTGCCAAATTTTTAAAGCACTCTAATCTATTGGCACTTGAAGATTTCCAAATCAGTGGAATACAAAACATCATGAATGAATCCTCTTTCATGATCCCCAGTCTTAGAAGTGACACACAGGTATAAAAAACAAGATCAACATCATCTTCAATCAAGGATGTCCTGAGTTTTATCAACAAAAACCAAAGCCACAAACTTTCTTTTAAGCCAATAAGAAGGAAATTGGGAAGGAAATTCAGGACTGGATATACTGGGTTTTAAACCACTATATACAACTGAATCTCTATCCCTTGAGCAGGAAAAAAAAAAAGCCACCACAAAGAAAAGACTGCACCATGCTTGGAGCTTAGCTTTTTCTTTAACCTATATCCTGCCTTTTAGTGCAGCTGTTTAGCACCATCTCTATGAATCTGAGAATGTGTTTTATATGAATGCTTTGTCCAATTTTAACAGACATTTACAATAACCAACAGACATGTAAAAAAAGAAAAAAAAAACCAACAGAGCCCAAAAAAGATTAAGAGGCTTAATTACACACCTATGCAACATGAGGTGCTTAAGCAATGACAGCAAAGAGATTCCTTTTCTCAGAAAAGATCAGATATGAGAAAATACTGAAGCATTAGTAGGGCCCACCTGTGTGTTAGTCCTAGAGCACACTAATCTAAGTTTACTTTTTTTTTATTATTTATCTTGCACAGAATAGGGAACGGGGAGAATATAAAGGATTACTCCAGGCACCCTTTCATAACTTTCTAGTATAAAAATTCATTAGCATTCCACAAATAATGAACCTTTTAAACCCAATTGAATGTATTGGTTGAGTTGGTTTTCTGAGATTTGTCTCCTCCTCTCCTCATCTAACACTTCAAAGGAATGCCTCTTTTCTATTAAAAGTCTGTGTCTTGTAAAAATTTACTACACTCTAGGATTTCCCCAAGTGGAATACACTATTCAAACTTGTAATTCAGGCATCTTATTTTTAGAAATTTCCAGGACAACCCCAACTGGAACATGATTGATCAGAGAAGGAAGAGGAGGGTGTGTTTTGGTAATTATACTTTCTCCCTCTCCACAAATCATAGAAATTCAATATAAAATAGTTCTCCCACAATCCAGAGAGAGAATCCACATGCAAGTCTATTAACTCCTTTCTAGCCCAGCTCTGGGGTGAAGAAACATGGACAGAAACAGATCAGGACTGGCACCTGCACAGGGCTGTGTAACTCCGGGCAAACAACGGGGGCAGCTGGGCTCTCAGAGGTCAGGGCTGGAGCAGCTTTGGTACTGTCTTCTAACAGGAACAGCAGAAGGCAAACCCAGAGGTGGAATCAAGATGGAGATAGACTTCAGAATGAGATTTATATCCAAATACTGCTTGAGACAGCAGCAAAACGATGATCCAGTGTGATGCTAAAATAAACAGTGCTGCATTTACTTGAGCCTCTTCACACTGGGCATAAAGGAAGACATTGGCACATTTTGTCCATGCAGATGAAACCCAAATAAGGGTCTGGGGCAAATCTGCTAACTCATACATGCTAGGCCAAAAAGAAAAACCAGCAGGAAGCCTACTAGGTATTTCTGGATTTACTTTTTCTTATTTTATTTCTACACAGATTCATTCTCTTGAATCACTATTAAGGAAACACAAAAGGAAAATAAAATCATGAATTCTGCTTCCTTTCCTATTTTTAGGCAGGAAAAACTTGAGGGGTTTTTTAATCAAGATTTTAAATTAGCATTAAGATACAGTTACATCTAAAACAATAGGCAGAAATGCATAGTGCTGGCTTTTGCTTCTGTTAGTTTTACAGAACAAATAGACTGGAGAGATAAAGGAATATGAAGTCATGACAAGTAGGTTCTTTCTCTTGCTATTGTTCTACATAGCTGTCTTACAGTCCAGAGTTATAATATCAGTGTTCTACAGCCATTTCAACTGGCATAATTACCAAAGTGTGGGTTGATCCAGGCAAGCCACGTCCTCAAGGCTCCCAGTCAACAAAACATGGAATTAAAAAACACCAGAGCAAGGGTGACAAACAAATTGGAATTCAGAGATTTTGAAGTAGGGATGGATGAAACATGGATTTCTGTTCACTGCACAAACAAGAGCAGAACTCTTGTGCAAAGTACTACCTTGTGGAAACTTAGTCCTTAACTGAGCAACACTCACTAAGTGGTACAAATACTTCCTACCCAGGATCAGAGGTGACAGCATAGCAGAACATTTATGCCAAGGTCATCTTTCCAGACCATGCTCAAACAGATAGTCACTGCCAATTTTTAGTAACATATTAAACCACCATAACAAAATGAATGTTTTAATTTAGGAATTTCCATTTAATGATCTCAGAGCTTTTACAAAAAGAGGAGACCGAATTTAAATTAAACATTCTTTATTTGGAGGGGATTTAAGCATAAAAAAATGAAGATTGAAAGTGATATGCAATATATCAAAGTGAATGTGAGTCAAACATGGTTAGAACATACTGAACAGAAGACTAAATATTAGTGGAAAAAATAGGGTAATCACATAATATACAAGCATTATTCAATAGATGCTGGTATGAACTGAACAGTGAAGATATTCAATGCTATTTCTGTAAGGATTTGGTGGTCTCACTTCAATTCCTACTCTGCTGCTATAACCAGAAAGGCCATACAATGAAATCTAAATAAACTTCCCACTAGCATTTCCTCTTAGCCATTTTAGGTGACAAATTATGGTCTCTGGTCTGCTGATAAAAATAACTCAATAAAAGCAGAAGAGTTTCCCATTAGGTAGGAAATATGCAAGCAGGTGATCAGTGCTCTGCAGGGACACAGAGTGAAATCTGCTGCATTCCAAATGCTGCTTCTTCATATTCCAAGAAAAACGAGCCCCATCCAGCTCAATTCTGAAGCTATTCAGATGTGGATTTTTTTTTTCCTGGATTCCCTGGATTCATAAAAGGGAAAGAGCAAAGCATTTTCCCTATGCAGCCTCTTCCTGGCTACAAGTATGAAAAGAACAGAAAGTTGTCTAGCACAATCACCTTCCTGTCTTGCAATTTTGGTGAAAGCCTTTGATTCCAGCTCCACCCCACCAAACTGCCATAAATCCATGCAAGGATCTGGCCAAGACACACACACAACAAACAAGAATGTCTGCCATGTACCATGAGGACCTTGCAACACTCAGTTCTATGTCCCTATACCATGTTCATCATTGGGATGAACATCAGGAATTACTGAAATGCTGCCTATTTGTCAGTCCAGGGTGCATTCATCACCAGGGCTGCATAACCACAGCACACATCAAGCCCTTGCATACAGCACACACCCCTGTTCACTTGGCACCTTTTGCACAAAAACCTCTAAGAAAATAAGGACCAAGATGCACCAGTTCTTACAGTCACCTGTGTCACAGAAAGGGCCTCTGTATCAGGCTCCATTGCCCTGATTCAGAGAACAAAGGTATGTGCAGTGCCACCTCATGCTATTTCCTCAGATAAAAGGAAAAGGCTTCCATCTACAGTTCATTAAACACAATGTTAACTTTGCAATGTCTTCCACATTAGAAATGAACAGCAGCTTGGATTATCTTTGTTTATTTGTTTTTCAAGGATCACATTTTTTGCCATCAAGGACAGATAAAATCTCCAAACAAAAAGCACACCAGACAATTATTTTTAAATATGTGTGCTTCTGAGTCACACTATGTAAAATAGAGATACCACTTCCCACATACACATGCACCAGAAAGGAAATTAAAAATGAAAAATGAGGAAAAAAAAGAAACCTCTTCTTTCCTAGTGCAAACTGCACCCAACACTAGGGGTATTGGGCAAGAAACACTGATTGCATCGCTGTTATTTGAGTTCACATTCACTCTAATTTTCAATCACATCACCTGTACTCTTCCAAAACAGATTCAAAGATCTAAAAGAGCAGCTTGATAAAAGAGAGGGACGCTTATTTATTTATTTATTTATTAAAAGGACATTTTTCCCAGACTTTAACTAAACCTCATCCACTCTTGTCACTCTGGGCAGACAGTTGAAAGCAATATTAGAGGAGGTAATTGCATAGATCAGTCAACAGCCTTTGTCCCCTTGCCACTGAGACTTACAGTAAAATGGGCACAAGAAAACATTGTACTGGATTAAAGGCAGGTCCTTTTCTCCAGTTGCTTGCTGCTTACCAGCTGTTGTGCTCAATGGCAGGGACAGAAGCTCTGGTGGTATCTATAGGGGAAATCTAGCCTGACACTGGCTCCTCCACTCCCCCCTCCACCCCCCCAAGCTTGAAACAGATTACTCTTTGTTTTTAAAGTGAAACTTTACCAAAAAGTATTCTATCTTGTCATCTACCATTAAGTCATTAATCATGTGTGCAGAGCACTTTACTAGCTATGAATTTTTAGGTTTCTGCATTTACAAGAACACCATCGCTGTAACTTCTCAGGTTGACAAACATTTTTCTGAACCCTTTGATCTTATTTGGAGCAACTCATGAAAAGACTCAGAGTAGCTGCTTAAGCAAACAGTACAGGGAACAGACAAATTTCATTAACATTTGATTGTAAATCACTGGCAGCAGCCCACATGCTGATAAAAACAGCATGCACTGTCAAAGAAAGACTGTACCTGTTATGAGTATGTCAGAACAGTTGCAGGAAAGCTCCAAGTGTACCTTGGAAGTGACAGAATTACAGTTGCAAAGTACAATGAGATTGAATACAAATCGACGGGCACTGAACAGATATGCAACAATAGAATTAAAAAGTCAAAAATAGAAATTGTTCTGTGTCAGAACATACATCATCAGCACCATCTTTAGGAGAGGAGTCATCACTCAGGTTTTGACAGCACAGACTGTAAATGGATTCTGTTTCCACAATAGTACATTTTATCTTCACATTCTGACCTAATTCAAAAGCATTGAAAAGCACAGTGTTGAGACTAGCACTGGAATTCTTAAGCCAAGTCCTACCATTTTAATCATGCAGTAGTTTAATAGAACTATTACAAACAGCAAAACAACACCAGCTCCATTGCAGCATTTGCATCACATAAGTGCATTTTATGAGAAAACATTCAAAGCCACCTCATTTGTATGTTTAAATACCTTTCCCACCTGAAAGTTACAGACAAGAGAGAGTTGAAACAAGTATTTTGTTATTGATTACAGAATTTTCTAAGTTGCAGCTTACCTCAGAAACTATGGTCTGAACTTTTCTGGAAAAAAAACCAACCTCATTCTGAAATAATTACTCTACTATTGCAGATTTTTTTTTACTGAAGCTTCTGAAAATAAAAATCAAAGGTATATAAGAAGTTATAAATATATTTTACTAAATAAATTTCTACTTTCACTCAAGGCAGATCCTAAACAAGTTATATAAATTTTATATTATGTTTGCAAAAATTTTAATCCAAGTTTCTGATCCACACTTTGTGGTCAGGTATTTATCCTTGTGGACTGAACCAAAACTTCAGACCCAAAGAACTGTAAAATTTTGAAACCATTTACAAAAGTTTGTTATGAACTGACATAGAGACAACCATCCTTTTTTTTNCACCTTGTTTCCTGCAGCAGCCTCGTGGGTGGAATTTAATTGGGATTCCCCACCAAGACCTACACCGTGTGCCTGGGAGCTGTTTCAGCCTTTCTCCCACTCCGCGCACAAATCCTTCCCCAAGCAACAACACCCCACTGGGGCCTCCTTAGGAAAGAGCTGGAATGCCTGCACATTTGCCTTTGTTTAGAGTGGAAACAAGTGATTAACTCTCTTTACTGTTAATGGAAGTTAAGGGCAGTGGTTAAACTTGCCACTTTCAGCAGGGTTTAACACACCTGAGAACACCACCTTTTACAGAAGGAAACAAGAAAACATGCCAGAGCTAAAGAAGCAGTTGGATTTGATGTAACAGCCCTTTTTGTAAAGTTAACTGCATTAAAGTCTCTGGAGAGTCTCAGGATTGGAGTCACAAAACCACTTTCAAAGGAGCTCACTCACTTAGCTCTTACATTTGGAGAATGCCCACAAAAGTCAAGTCCTAGAAGCCTATGGCACAGCCATATAACAACACACCTTTGTCCCAGGATCCCATTGAGCACATACCCTCACATTACCTTTAAAAATGGTCCTTGGAAATGTGTAGTTGCATTAACTCCTTGTGAGACATTTTTGACATCTTTACATTCCCATAGAGATCCACCTCAATACAGGGCATTAGGACTGCAGACAGACAAACACATCCCAAAGGATGAAGATTTAATCATCTAGGAGAGACTGCACCTGCCTTTGAAGATTCTTTTTTTGGCTGTCAACTGTTGCCACATCAGGGCACCCAATCAGTTGCTTATATGCATTCCATGAACTTGCAATTAAGATTAAATATCTCAGATGAAGACATGGAATGCTGACCCTGAATCTTGTTCTCCTGTTAACAGATAAACATACAGAGTGCAGGACAGTGTTTGGCTGGTCTTACTTCAGATACCATATCACTGCTTACAAACTGGGTAAATTAGCTTCACTACACCAACCTGAGGTGCAAATCAAACCATAGGATTCCCAGTAATTTGCAGATGCAAAAAGGTGGGTTACAGTTGCATGGCCAATTTACTTGCCAAGTTGCCACAACTGCACATGAGGAAGGGAAACAGCCTGTCAGACGTGGATTTGCATATGTAATTAGCAGGGTTAAATAGGAAGACACATGTAAGTTTTACCCATACGTGTTTTTGCATGTGTACAAATACACAGGGCAGAAAACTGGGGCTTGGAAATGTCCTGATAAAACAACATGTAAGGTAAGAGCTCCACAACACAGAGAGGCTGGGCAAAGGGCCAGGAGCTCCTGAGTTGTAATATCATCTGTGCAACTGAATCACTGTGGGTTTAGGCAAGTAATTAAACTTTCCACTGTCTTGGTTTTCTACTTGTGTTAGATACCGCCCAGTATTTTTCCCTTTATGTATGAGAAGGGTAAATAAAGATAAGAGCTAGTCCTTTACTGCCTGGTCTTTGCAGTTTAAAGCACCAAGAACAGGAAATTCATTACATTACTTGATCCTAGATTTCTTCTCTCATCCCACAGATATACAATCATAGCTGCAGAGGATATGACAGATTTATGAATCCATCAGTGTAGGCACTACATAAAACCAACTAAAATTAATTATTTCAGTGACTAAGACAATGAAATTTTAAGATCATTTCATATTACAAATTAGCTTCTCAGGGCAAAGTTTTCCTGTTAAATTAGTTTGATATAATGGAGATATTGCCATCTCCTGTGGTGGTAGATATTTTATCAACATCTAGTAACAAGCAAAAAGGAGGTTGCAATCTACTATGTATTCAATTGATTACTTCATCAGTTTACATTATTTTCTTAGAACTACAACAATAACACAACAGCTCTAAATCCTTTTAGGACCTGATAAATAAGCTGCAAAGCAACCATAAACAGAGGCCCAGGTTCAGAGAGGGAAGTCTTCTCTGAGATGCTATTTGCTTTCTTTGGCCCTTGCAAAGCAAAAGTCCCACAGTTAAATTCAACCCCGCTTGACCAATGTCAGTTAAAAACAGATCAGAGTAAAAAGGAAAAACAGAACTTCTACAGTAGGTAAAACAGCTCAACTTATATCCTGTTCTACAGTGACTTATACACAATCATTAGTGTGTAATTTACAGCTCTTACCACCTCTGTTTTGACAATTACTCAATTACTGTGATGTGTAACGGGCTGCCAGCTGCACAGAAGGGACTGAACTAACCCCTTCAAGGGAAGTCCTACCTGAAAGACTAGATGAGATGGACACAGCTGAAAGGTCACAGGACATGAGACTCATGCAAGGTAGTGTAGGTCCTTTCCTTGTTACTGAACTGTAAACCCAATTACAATCTCTTCGTTTCACCTATGAACTGACTTGGAACCTCTGTCCTTGAATCTGCCCCAAGTAAATGTCTCCTCCATGGAGAAAGTGAGAAATATGATGTGATTTACCACCATAAACTGAAGTGAAATGTTCCTATTTAAAGTTTATTGCATCTATTATTTCCATAGAGCATGACTGTTTCCAGCAAATGCCTGTAAGAATGCCAGCCCTTTTGTATTGCCTGCAATTAGCTTATCTCCAATTATATAAACAGGTACATGATGACAGTCTTCGGTAATAGAGGTATTATGGGGAAAATAAGGGTTGCTTTACTTTGAGTGTAGGTCTTAGCAGAAAACAGATTAAAGCTTATGTGGATATACAAAATAATAGATAGGCTAATTCCATTGTCTGCCTCTCCTAAATTATTTTATTAGATGGAACATATTAATTATAATGAAAGAGAACCCCTGACTGTTGGCTTCTAATGAAAATTCCTTTGTATGATCACGGCAGGATTTCCCACCATTTTCTCTTTCTGATGAAATTAAGTCCCTATGGTTGGTCACCAGGATAAGCTCATTTTAGCCAATCAGCTTGGGAGCTGCCATTTACCTCACAAAGAGAGAAAAAGGTATCTGCTGTCATAGCAACCAGTGGCTTTGCTCTGATCATCTTTGGATCCTTTAGCATAATGAAAAACACCGGCTTGCTTTTTAGATGATTAATCTTTTCCCCTGTGAACCTACTTGAATACATTAGCAAAACAAGTATGAAAAATTTGTTTATCCCAAGATAATCATTAGAAAATTACCTGCAAGAGTAATTCTCATTAGGGCAGAGTTTGTGAATAGGAGACCATATGGTGAATGAAAGCAGCAAGAAGCAAGAAAATCTCAAAGCCGCAACAGGTTGCAAAGTTTACCAGATTTCAGACTGAATGTGGAAATTGGTTAAGCATCAAAAGTTGTGAAAAATTGTTCTCTTATGAAAATTTCAAATAGGCTATAAGGAAGATTCAACAGATTTTACAACCAGGCCTGAAAATCCTTACCTACACTGACAGTCCTTTTGTGTGTGACCAGTTGTTCTAATTCAGAGGGCCTGATCCCAACCACATCTTGTAACCCTGGAGAATCTTAACTTCAATGGTGCTAAGCTCAGAGCTGAAATCATGGAACTAGATTCTCATCTCACACTAGCATGACTTTAGATGTTATTATTTTGATATTTAAATTTTAAGATTAAAATTATAGAAGGTTTTGTACAACTTTTGAGAACCAACTCCAGGAATAAATGCAAGAGAAACTTAAGATTTCATAATACACTCACTGACTTCTTTGGTATTCAAAATCTTATTTTAGCTATGTAAATGATGAGAAGTTAATATTATACTGGGGCAAGGTGAAAGAAAAGTGAGATCATTTGCAGTATTGAAATAGTTTAATTATGTTATACCCACAAGAGGTCCCAGTAGAACAGACTTGGAATTCATACTATGTAAAGCTAAAATGACTCCTCCAGTTTCAACAAATCATTAGAAAAAGATAGAAAAAAAAAGGAGGAGGAAGAGATAAAAATTCCTATGAGGTATCAGCTTTGTTCTGAGAGCAAAACCTGATGTGATTCTATGGAGTTTGTCTCAGTACTCTGGAGCAAGACTGTTCATACCAAAGGATGTTCCTCTCAATTCTCTTGTCTGTACATATAGATTTCTCACCTCAGCAAGAATTCTTTTCAAAACTGGGTTGTTTGGATAAGTTTCTAGTCATAAGCCTAAGATAAATAAACCAGTGATGTCCTCTGTTATCACACTCTGTTTCCCACAAAAGAAAAAATATTTAGTCTAACTCTTTTGAAAGCTTAACTGTAGTGTTCTAACATCCTCGAAGAACAGAGTACCATCCTTAAACCTCAGTGCCATCGTGCATTTTCTTCCAGGCTCAAAGTTACATGATAATGACAGAGCTGTAAGAGGCCATTTCCCTGAGCAACGCTTTCATTTGAACTCAGTGAATAAATATTTCACATCAATGATACAAGCAGTTAATTTTAAAGCTCTACCAGTTGTTAATAATAGTTTTCTAGCTATGAGAGTTTTGTGTCTATATTTTTTTCTCTGAGTGGTGAGCACTTGCCCTACTCAGACTGTATCTCCTTACTCAAACAGACTTCTAAGATCTATCACAAACTAGGTAGGAAACCACATCCAGGATTACATATTTACTGTTGGGTGAACCCAAACCAGTCCATTTTTTTTTTTTCAAATGCCTAATTCTCGACAGAAAGATGTCCCTTACAAATTAAACATATTGGATTTCCCAGACTCTGGTTTTCCTCCACTTATTTATTTGTAGCCTCAAAGAGAAGCTGGCTGAAGAGCACAGAAAGGACAGGGATGACTCTTCCCATTGTGGGTGAATCTAGCAAAAAAGAAAACTCCTTAGCTATTTATAGCACAGCTCATCACATACCTACATTTTTTTAGAGTGTTACAAAACTCATTTTTTCACCTCTCCTTAGGCTAATTCCATGGAAATACCCACAGATAGATCAGAAAAATAAATGTTCAAACATTGAGGAAAAACAAGGAAAGAAATGTGTGTATTTCCAATGCGTGGGAGTACTTGCAGCAGCTGGAATTTGAACTTCACTTTGCAGCTAACTTTTTCTGCAGGTGACCTTAAATCCTGGATGAGTTTTGTATGAATTTCTAGTGGAAAATGTCAGGGGAATGGTCTCCAAACTGAACCTCCTTGATCTAAGATCTAGGTGGCAAGAGGTCCCAATCAACTGCTGGGTAAAGCAAGATCAAAATAAGCATGATTAGCATATTCAAAAATCCATTTTATTAAACCAAGCCTCAAGTATTTAGCATGCAAATTTTTCCAGGGCCCTTGATGGAGCATTACCATCAGCACCAACCACTGAAAGCAAAGTGATAACAGATGCACTAGCATCTCCAGGGTGACTTCAGATTTTCATCCATATAAAGTAATTAATCTTTACTTCGTGTATGTCCAGGTGAGTTTATGTGTTTGTTCTATTATCTTACCTATACCATCTACAGTTATCAGATTGGATAAAACAACTGGAAACTTTAGTCACCCAGCATTATTAACTGTACAGGAATGCACAGATTAAAAAGCATACATTCTCGACAATGTTTATTCATTCATGGTCATTTCTTACTTTTATATTGTGTCAATTTAGCACTGACAAGAAAATCCTGTGCATTTGATGAAGAGCTTTTTCCATACCCTTAATCTACCTCATACCAATCAAGAGAGGTGAAAAATATTTAACAATTAGGACTCCACAGATACACGTTGTGCATTAAATGGTAGCTATGTAATTAAAAGGAACAAATTTAAAAACTGACAACAATTGGTGCATCTCCAGCATTTAAAATGATTCAATTATTAATAATTCATGCTCAAAACCCCATATGTGGGCAATGAAGCAGAAGGAGAGATGAAAACGAAGGCTGATCCATGACTAACCTTACATCTGTACACAGCCTGACTAAACAGAGTTACAGCATTATGTTTTCTTCAACATTTACCCAAATACAGTAGGAAATTGTCATACCATAATATGTATTTGCAGTGATGCTCAACAGTTAGTTAATAGCATGGGGGAGGGAAAAGCCATGCTAATGCACAAGAATGCAGTTACATGTACAGTTCCATACCAAGTCCTGTGAATCAGAGCACTGAGTGGCTTAGACACCTGAAAGATTTTCATTTTATATGAGTTAAAGCCAAATTTGCTTTAAAAAATTTTGAGGATCCATTTGCATCTTTATGATTTTGGTGCTGGTTTGAACAAAAATCAGGAAGTTTAATCTCTAGTACTGTATGGTAAGACTTTTAATGAGAAACAGTCATCCTTCTGAGATGCTAGTCTTACATTTTAAATAGTAATTAGAAGATGATTCACATTGTCTCGTAGCTCACTTATCCCATCCAGCAACTTGTTCTCAAGTGTTATTAGATCTGCTCCCATGAATTTATCCTGAACTAGAAATTTGCACGAGCAACTCAGAATACCACAGATGTCTTTGTATAAATTCAGCTCAAAATCAAACCTCATAAGTGAGAATTCATCTGTTAACCTACAAGAAACTATTACTTACTTCCAGATCTAGGTTTTTACTTTTTCCTCTTTCCTCTTTTTTTTTTTTTTAATCACCTTTCCTTATATAGCTTTCTTGGCAAATTTGATGCTGCAATAATCTGCATATGAAAACAACAGCAGTGATGTGTCTGAGTTAGCTGCAAAGCCATTTTTCAAGCAGCCCAACTCAATGAAGCTACACATTATGCTAAAGTCCTCCTGATCCAAGAAGCTTTAAAAGACTGAGGCGCACAGAAAGGGAAAAGGTGCTAAATCCTTGCATTAATAATAATAAAGGAATATTGAATTACTACTGTAATTTGTACCACTACTATATTGCTGGACAAAACTAAGCAGAGGAGACCTCCCGGGACAGAAATGCACGCACAGTATCCTTAGAAGCACAAACCCTGACAGGCACATGCAATGTTACACCTTTCATTAAGTGCCACAAATATTTAAGAAGCAGCCCACAATATATTATATTATATCCATATTTTTACCATTAAAATATATAGTTGATTTATGTGGATTGAAAGAGATTACAAATACAAAGTCAGTATTTTAAACACACTCAAAAAAAGTGTCATAAGTAGATCTGTTTACTCCTGCAACCTTTTTGATGTCCTGGTTCTAATCACTGTTCCATATGTGGGGGGATGAGGGAAGAGACATGTTTATTCTGCAGCTGATTTATTACAAAATTAAGACCATTCAGATTCAAATTCCACCCCCCTTTAAATACATTGTTGCTGTTCTCTCTTTCACACAATTTGCCACCACATGTAAAGGTCAAGTCCACTGGTAAAGTAATTCATATGGTTATCCAGATCCTATCCAAGCCATAAATTAATGTGACATAAACTGCCTACAGCATTTCTTCTATTTCTAATGTTATACACAGGCAAGTCCAGCCTAGTGTAGTGATAATTAAAGTAAAAACTGCATACACCTCCCCCAAGAACACACAATCCAAACAGGAAGTCAATGGTTCCAGTAGGAGACTTGCTGAGGGAGACAAGCAATCACCTGTAGCAAATGTTAACTTTCAGCTTTCAGTGGAAAAATTAAGTCTGCTTTACTTCACAGTTGCCACCTGTAACATGATCACAGAGAAGAGCCAAAGGAGGAAAAAGAAGCTGCAAAATCTCATCAGAATCCTGATGTTCCTGATTTTACACAAAGCAGCCAGAAGAGCTGCAGGCTGGTCTCCTAATGCTCTGAAAATTAAGACTTATGGAAATCACATGTGAACATATTGTTTCTCAGAACTTGCTGCTTTCTTAAAAATCTCAAGCCCATGGTAGAATATAGTTTGCAAATGGGCTTTACATTCTGTAGCTAAAATAAGCTTCTTAATTTTGAAACCACAGACTGATCATCAACGATGCCCTCAAGAACAGTCAGAGAAGATTAAAATAGGTGCATTTTTTTCTCTTTTTTTTTTGGGGTACAGCTAACAGTTTGATTACTAAACTAAATCCCATAAATAAACTAGAACAACTCACCCTGCAGACTTCACTGGAAATGAGCTAATATGCACCTGCTGAAGATTCAACCCACAAGGAGGTAGTCTCCTTGGAAACCACTCCTGATGGTCTGAAATACAATAGAAACAGTCACTGAAGAAACTTAGATTAGTGTAGGTGCTGGGAAAGGTGATGAAAGATCAGGATTTTGCCCCAAAAATTAACTGTCTGAAGAGGGAACACTCAAGTATGTTATGTAGTGTAAGTAGTGTAGGGAGTCCAGGGTAGACCTGGGAAGAATCTGTATCAAAGAAATCAAGCAGAGCCTACAATATGTCATCTATCCCTAAATTACTATTTCATTCAACAAGGCTCTGTGGCTGAACTAACATCTTCAGGGCAGTTTAACCCAAGAGAAAGTAGTTTACCCAGCATGGCACAAACTCTGGTCTAAGCCTGGACATTTACAGCACCTGCTAATATTCGCCTGTTCTCACATGTTTTTTAGAACATCTTTCATTCCTGATTAGCATTACAAACAGCTACTTTCTGCTGTCCTCTCTCTCCTCCCAAGTCTTTCATAAAACCTGCTGACTGATTTATTCAAGCACTTACCTTTTAACTTGATGTCACCAGACAGGTGCACACTTGCAACAACCCTTGTAGCTGAGTCCATTTAACAGCTCTGTTAGGGGCCCATCCTTGCAAGACACTGAGCTGCACAGAGTTTAGATACACATCGAAAGCAATGATTTAGCTCTCTCTCCAACTTGCAGGCAGTGCTCAGTGCCTTAGGCATCAGTTTCTTACTTGTTAAGAAGACTGTAAAATGACCATCCCATCTAACTGTTTAATGTTATTTTAATAGGCTACATTACATGAACTCGATACCATAGTGGTTATCTGGGTCAGAGGCTCCATTTGCTCCAGGGACCTCAATCACAAAAGTAAATCCTACAACACAGACAGATAAGAGAGTTTGGACAGTGTTAGGGTCCAAGCCTGGGTGATCTTGTTTGCATATTTCAAACCCACTTGGCCACACCTGCACTCAGATATTTTTTGTTGACATTTTCCTGTCAGAGACTAGAGATGAAGAGGAAGAAAAAAATGAAGAGCAAATTCACAAGGAGATTTATTCATTCTTTAATGTCACTAAGACAGTAAAGAAAATCCTAAAGAGGTAATTCACCTAAGCAGTTTTCAGAATCCCTCTCTTCCTGCCATTCTTCACTACTCATATCACAGGCAGAGCTTTCATAGGAGCTGAATTTTGACACTCTGGGATGTAGGATGTAGGACAACGGCCACAGTTTACACGGCCACATAAAAAATGCATTACGTAGGAGCTAAAGCAAAAGCTAATAGAAACATATTCTCCACAGAGATCACTCCAGCTGCAGGTGAATCATAGATGACCTCAGATAAATCCACACACACTCCCTCTTCTGTGCAAAAACCAAGCTCACTGCAAAGAAAACACCACCACAAAATGTGAAGGGAATATTTAAGCAGTTTCAGTCTACTTCCCAGATATCTTCCATTAGTTCTCCCACAGAAAATTATCTAGAACTCTGCATCTGAACTCTGGACTAAAGCTTTTTCAGAGGTGACAGAAGTCTTTGTAAGAAGGAAACCAAGTGCAGTCTCAGTAATTTCAAAGACAGAAGATTCTGTTGTGAACACTATAATTCCTTCCAATTCCAGCTCAATATCATACAGCATGTCCTGCAGCTACAGCCCTACCTACAACTTGACTAAAATATCTGGGCTCAATTCAAAAATCTTAATGTAGTGAAACATTTACTATAATTTCCAGGAAAAGTTACAAGATCACACTCAAACACACACACAGTGTTGCAGACAACACAAACAGCATCATGTGTAAAATAAACTGTCAGTTCCTGTAATTTAAATTCTTTTAGATTCCATCAATATGAATGTTTCCATGAAACCTGAAATCCCAAAACATTAGGAAACCTTGTCAAATCTCTTGAGTATAAGGGTTTTTTTACCCTAAACCATTAAATCAAATCATATGAAAACAAAATAAAGAATTCAACTACAGTAGGAAGAAATTCAAACCAGCAATAAATTCATTTTATTTCATTCCTGAGACTACCTTTTCATTTTCTTATTCTTAACTTATATATCAGGAAAAAAGTTCTTGGCAAACATCTTCTCATCTAGCCAGACTCCTAATGCCCTTGGTAGCATACATTTCAATGTCTTGTTTTCAAGTAATCTCCTAACTTAGCTCTCAAATCAGTATTAGGTAGTTCATTTGTGAACCTTAGTCAGCAGCATATCCTCATACCTCAGATACATTTTTTTCTCCCACACAATACAATCGGTGCAACCAATTCTCCTGCGTGGCGTGAGCCACAAAGCCAACAGCAAATTCTTCTGAGTTAGGGCTGACAGAGACTGTCTCCTCTGAGAGGACCAGGGGATAGTTTTGTGCTGGGAGTGTTTCACCTGTGGTTATACCTTTTTGAGGGTGCTGGCAGGTTGGAGTAGGGGCAGCTCTGTGCTCACGTCCAGCTGCTTTTCAAGGCCTCAGGTTCAGAGGGTGCCATCAAGCTTTGGTCAGAAACAGATTGTCCTGACACACTTCCCCATTTGGGAAATGGCTGCATACCCAGGAGAAGGTAATTTTTGAGGCACCCTAAGGAGCAGCACTTTTGAATGAAGAGGACAATGGGGTTTGACATTTTTGTTACTCACTTGAGGGCTGAAAAAGGAGGTTCACAACCCTGTCATTTAATTTATGGATAATGATACCCAGCATTTAGGAGCAGACCTTTTCAAACGTATCCTATGCTGAAAAGATGAAGGCTATTAATTTAATGAGACTCATACCTCATATAAATCCTGTAAGGACAAGCATGATGAGAACAAACTTCTCCCAAGTGACCAGACACATCAGTGCCATGCCACAGCACGTTAGCTGTACCAGAGGCAGAACTGTGGGGAAAAGGACCACTTATTCCCTAGACAGAAAACCCACAGCAGGCTGTGACATGTGGGGATTTCACGTCATCATTCCAAGGGTGAGGTGGGGACTGAGGCTCTGAACCTGACCCAAGGCCTTGCTGCAGGGAGATGCAGCTGGGTGGCCTGGCTGAGGATGAGCCTTTCCCACCCTCTGGGAGGATTTCTGCCCTGGTCCCAAGGAAGCTTTCTCACAACAAACCCCCTTATACTGCAAAACTACTCAGGACTCACCTGGAGGTTTCTTGTCAGAGGGAGGGGCTGCAGCAGGCAGCTGAGGGCTCCTGAGGCTCCTCCCCAGCCCCTCACCTTCCTCCTCATGGCATTGACACCAACTGGGAGTACCTCAACTTGCTGCTGAAGCAGGAGAGCCCCTGGAAGAGGTGCTCTTGTTCAGCCACTTCCCCAAAACAGGGTTCCCCCCTTCTTGGCCTTGATTGACATTGGATTTGTTCCAGACCATAAAGAGAATGAGTGAAACCTATGAGCCTTGAGCCTCAGGGCCAGATTTATAGGCAGAAAGAGAATTCTGTGATCTTTTTTCATGTATTTATTGTTACGGTCAAAATGGGCCTCTTACTTTCAATCTGGAGACACTTTTATTGCTCACCTTTTCTCACATGTCCTCAGGCACATGGAGTCACAGCAGAAGTAAGCCAGGCCTGGGACTCAGTGCAAACTATTGCTTGTGTGGAAAGCTTTCTGCTCCCTGGGTTCCCTGGGTGAGGGCAGACAGCTGCATCAGCACTGGTGTAATCAGTCTGGTACCAGCAACTGAAAGAGCTGAAGCAGTTCTCAACCTTTACAACCCATAGTTAACCATTTCATTAAAAACAGTTTGAAAAATTTCCCTCGTCAAACAAGAAATCAAACTCAGGCAGATAATGCATCTTCTAGAAAAATGTCACCAATTCAGAAGTTCCTACTCATTACACCCACTACAGTGTTTTCCTTGGCTTTAAATGGATTTCAAGCTGGATAAAGGCAGATGGTAAAGTCATTCTTGCTCCTTAGTAAGAGACTTCCTTTGGTTCAATATCTTTACAGGTCCCAAATTTAGGGAGATTTGACTGATTCTGACTACTTCCAGAAACTGGATCTTGCTCTGGCCAGTTAGTTACTAAGGAAGACATCTTTTCATATATAATATGTAGATGCACATAGTAGTCAAAGAGTTACCAGAGTCACAAGCTACTAACAGCAATTCAGCCAAAACAGTGACACTTTTTACTTTGCACTGAAAAATATTAAGGATGCTCAAATACAGCCACATCTCTGCTTAGGGGGACTAGCTGCTTGAACTGTGATGACAGATGACTGTTTCACAGCTGAATATTTGCTATGTCCAAATTCTTCCTTTGAAGTCACTTGTGTGATTAATTTGCTTTTTATCCAACTGTTAAACCAATTAAAATTATTATGAGATATGGAAGAAGAGGGTTCATTCCATTTAAAGCCTTCTGAAAACAAATATCATAACCATAAAGATGTGGGAGTGAGTTTCCTTGGCTACTCAGTGTTCTTTTAACCTTAACTTGATCATGCCAGATAAAAAAAAAGAATTAATTACTTTCACAACAAGAGTATTTATTATTCACAAGGCACAAACCTCTGCTTAGAGCTGTGGGAGATTCTGAAACTACAGTTCCATTGATAGGAAAAATCAAAATGAAAATCATCTTTAGAAAGGGTGTGGGAAGGAGTAAATAGAGAAAGTTTCATGAGAAACAGGCAGACAAAAGTAGCCCCTCCATTTGTCTTCCCCATCCTCAAGAGCTAAGTTCTGTTCTCAGTGAAACCTCTAGTGGTGACAAAATTGTCTCCACTGAAATAAATGGAAAAATTCCAATTGCCACCAACTGGTGTCAACAGGGGTAGGACTTGATCCTGAGAAACTTCCTTAGCCTCAGCTAAATGAGAAGGACAGACTAGATCCTGTTCAGACTTTTTAGCACTTTTGCTTTCAATTTTTGCACACCTCAGAACAAGTTTCTGCTTTAAATTCTTTCATTGCCATTTTCTCTGCTGTAGCCTGAGAATATTTTGCTTTGTGACCATTAAGAAGATAAATGCATTCAAGAATATTTTAATTTATTTTTTGTTAAAGGAGAAAAGTAGACACTTTTAAATAGGAAAAAAAAAAACCCCTTGTTACTAGAGAACATAGCCCTTCTCTACCCAGCAGAGAGCTGAGCTCACTTTATTAATTCGTCCCAAGTGGTTGAAGACCCTCTGATGGATTTTTACAAGATACAGAGCATTATTATTGCATTATTTTACCTGCTTCACTTAGCAGATTTTATGACAAGATTCTCAGGGAACTCCTGCAGAGTGCAAAAAGGTGACTTTAACTGAGCTGTCTGGGAGCCTGGCATTAACTTTTCCAAACAGGTTTTGCTTTATGCTCAGGACAGGGGTTTATTAATTGGTGGAATGAATCAGCCAGCACACTGAGGTCTTACAAACACAATCACTTATCTCTTTACTTTCAGTATGGACGTCTAAGTGCCTGAACTTCCATGCTTTTACCTCCACCAGCTTAAAAGGAGACTAGTGGCTGCATTGCTGGGCTTGTTTTTCCCCCTGAAGCCTGCAAGCTGCGTCATGCCAGAACATGGCACTCCTCTGAGATATCAAAACTTTCAGACAGGTACGTTCCTAAAGCAAACACCACCAAAGAATATGACAGCCCACACACCTTTAGGGCACTTACATTACAGACATCAGTACATGTCAGAAAGGTTTAAGATGGGATAAAATTAACTGGTATAGAGTTATTGTCCTTAATTATCCTATGGATTTTCCCCTTTTCCATCGCCTTTTTTTTTTTTTTCAAACACAGAACCAGAAAAACATGAATGATCAGCAAGTCTGAGAACACGGTGAGAATCAGTGCAGTTGGACAAAATCTTTACAGAAGCCTCAGAGCCAACTGGGGCTTACCAAGAGACCACCCACAAAAGCATCTGGAGACCTCACCAGTGCAAATTAGACTGTCTCCCTGGAAAGTCCATGAAAAGAAAGAGCTTCAGAGCCTGACTTAGTCAGACTGCCTTGTACAGACACTACTGTCACCTCCCTGATGTCAGTCACTTTGAGCCATGCTCCAGCCACTCCTGAGCAGTACAGACTGTTCAGCACCATCCCCACAGCAGGCCCTGCCCATGATCATTCTGACAGTGGCAGCCAGGTCTCACAACACAGACACCAAAATGACCAAGGGTATTGCCACTTCTAGGTAACGGTAACATTTAATCCCAACAAACTTCATCATTCCGTACATCAAGAATTAGAACCCTCTTTCTGTTCCTGGACCTCTCAGGAAGACACCTGTGGATGTTGGGAGCAAGCACCAACTTGTCATCTCCTCTTTCTTTTTTCTCCTCAGTTCCATTTCATTATTTCATTTCAATGTCTAATATACTGTGTAGGATAAGAAAAATGTAACAACAGTTTAAAAACTGTGTATATTAATTGATAAATAAACTTCACAGAGCCATCATCTCCTGTCGCCACCGTTGCAAATACTGGCTGTACAAAGTTGGATAGATGCACCTGAAACTTTACCAAATCCATTCAAAACACTTCAACATAATGTTTGAATCATTCATTCTGAGCAGAACCTTTAATTGCCCTACAACTCTCTTTTTATTATTATTAATGTGTGCAAGATATGTAGTATGAACAAAATAAACATCCTGCAGGGCTTGATATTATGTATTGGATACACTTTTTTAAAAAATAAAACCAAAAAACTGATGTGGTCAGGTAAATATTGTGAAGACTTTCTTTGAGAAAGGAAAACTTGGAGAGCAGAAGACATGAGGCACACCATTGCAGGCAAGATGTTACACTACAGGATTCCTCTTAAATGAATCAAGCAGGAGACCACTAAGTTTCAGAACAAGAAAAAGAAATACTACATAACAAAAAAATTATTCTATCCAATTTCATAATCACAAATTTCAGTCTGCTGGACAATTTTCTGCATCTGAAAATAAAGTAACACTTTAAGAAATGTTGACATCTGGTTCTGGAATTACTCATGCAGAGATTTCTTTGAAATTTAAGTGGAGTTACCTCAAACATACAGGTGTGAGGAGCCCAGTCACTTCAGGATTAGCTGTTCTTCAGAAACCTTAGCAATGATATGAAATTTGAAGCTCCTCTTGAACTTTTCTACTAATTCAGTAATTACTGCTGTGTCTGAAACTGGCCTCCTTCCTGTAATTGCTCAGCATATATTTTCAATCAAAGAGGTTAAGACCTGAATTTAGATTCCAATTAACACCCAAAATGGACTTTAAACAAAAAGCTGAATAAATCAGGGACTTTTCACAGCATAATATTTCAGTAGCCCACATAGGCAAACACACAGTATACACGCTCTGGAAATTTGAAGATTTGCAACAGAGCATGATCAAACCACAGTCAACTCATCAGATTTGTGGAATATTAGGATTACAGATATCACCTGGGATTAAGCACTTTGCATGTGAGCACACAGACACATCTATTGCTTTGTCACCAGCTACAATGCAGGCTTTTCACTGATGCAATTTAGCATGCACAGAGATAGCACTACAAATTTCAACACTGAGAAATGCATATAGAAAAAATTTTACATACTTGCACAACTGGAAACCACACTTCTTTAAAGCCTAACTTCAAACTCAGATGAAAGTGTGCAATCCCCCTTAAAGCAGCCAGGAAGCACATTGTTTTAACCAGCTCTTTTAAAAGGAGTGTCCTGCTAGAGATGGACAGGGGCAGGGACAAAGGGCAGGTGAAATGAACAAGCTCATATTAGACATGTGATATTAAAAGACTTGGACACATTATTAGCTCTTAGGATAAAAGTGTAATGCTATAAAGGAGATTGCTGTCTTCCAGTTGTCATTCTGAGGGAAAGCTTATGACCCTAGTTCTTCCCCAAAAAAAAAATATTTCCATGATGAATTCTAGACAGTCTTAAAACATTTAAGGAAGCAGACCAGAAGGAATTTTCCTAGAGGAATGACTGAATTAACAGCTAAAGACAGTCAAAGTGCCCCTATGTTCTCTATGAAATGATATTGCTGCAAGAACCCAATTGTAAAGACATATCATTGTGCTGTACAAGGCTTTTCATGGTAGCAGAAAAAAAAAAATTGTGTTGCTTGTAAGCCTGGCACCTTTGGCTCAGGAAATCTTTGAGTCCAAAACTGCTAAAGCGGGAAGAATTTCTGGAGCAGCGTTGCCATATGCTTGTATTGTTCTGATGCACCTCCCCAAGCACCTTCCATTGACCACAGCTGGATACAGGACACACATCTCAGCAGACCTTTGCTCCAACCTGCTATGGCTTTTTTTTTGTTCTCATGTGTCCTCTGTTGGGTTTTTTATTCTTTTCCTTAAAAATGAAAATTGTTTCCATGGAAACAATTATGCCAGTGGCATGTATGAGTTTAGTAATGTCCTTAGGAAACATTTACAGTCAGTTCACAGAGGCCAAGATGTCTTTATGAATATAGATCTTTAAGCAAAGGTACTGTTAAGACAACAAAAACAAGTTCAGAGGTTTTCCAAAGTGATAGGTAATGACCACATTTCATCACTGTCCCTTATTTCAAGTTCTACATCAAAATGTTTCCTTTTGAAAATTTGGCCTCAGCTGTGAGCGCTGAGCTTTTGAAAATAGGATGCAGAATGCTCTGTAATGTATAACCTGCTAGGGGAAATGTGGTCACACTCAGTAAGCTCTTTGTCATAACTCTGAGTTTCTGTACACAGACTGTCCCAGAGGTCTTGGTATAAACATAATTCTATTATAGTCCAGTGCTAGAAGAACTACTGTACAACTGGAGCTAAAGGGAGGAAAAAAATAAGATTAAGACACTCGTATAATTATTCCTTTGACCGCAGAACAAACCATAAGACAATGTGACATTATACTCACTGTTTACCAGCCCACATTTATAAAAAAATCTTATCGCGCTATAAAAATATTTCAACTTTTAACCTAGCAATCAAGATAGTGCTTTTCAGATAAACAGGAGCTTTGAGAGCCAGCCTGTGAAAGCTTCTTCCTTGTAAAAAAAAAAAAAAAAGGAATGAAAAGCTTTCTTCTTTTTCTAGCCCTCTCCATAACTACAAGAGCATCTCTGTGTGCTGGTTTGTGGATGTTCACACAGTCCACAAACTGCACCAGACAGGGATGAAGTGACAGGGCCACAGCTCTGCAGACAAGGAGAGCAGAAGCACAAGGCCATGCCAAGCGTCTCCCAGGGTATGTGTGAGGCTGCACTGCTCCCTGCTCTGGGCTGCATCTTCCTGCAGCTGAAGCATGAGGTGAGAGGTGGCCTCAAAGGCTTATGGCACTGCTAAGCTGATATCCTGATCTCTGCCCAGCGCTCAGCCATCCTGTCTCTTCTGTAGCTCTCTACAGCTCTGCAAAGAGGATGTGCAGCCAAATCCACATGTGGAAAGAAACTGGTTCACAGCTTGCTGGCTGGTAGAGCCTTAAAGGAGGTCAGGATTTTTAGCAGCATTTTGAAAAGGTACAGAGAGAATTAGTGTGGGAGACCAAGGTAGGCAAGCTGTTCCAGACAGCTGATGCGATGGCAGGAGGAGATCCAATTTAAATTCACTTTAGTATTAATTGTCAGAAAAGGATGAGATCAGTTTATGAACTAGGAGCACTGTGCAGTCAAAAGTTACAAGCCTGAGTTGTTGCCACAAAGTAGCTGAAAGGCTTTTCTTTTGAAAAGATTAAACTTCAAAGAATTGTAGAATAAGATACACAAGAAATGGCATGTGCTTTTGCTTGATAATGTTTGATTTTCAGCCACCCCCTCCCCAACCCTATCACACTGTAAATTCTTAACACTAAAGTTGCAACTAAGTAGCTGTTTTATAAGATAAATGACTGGAAATAGGAAGGACTTTGACAAAAAAAAAAAAAAAAGCTTCATAAAATGGATTGAAAGAAGCATGGATAGCAGAAAACATTACCCAGTGTAGAGAAGACCAAGGTTTTGCATATTTCTTGACCTAAGGAAGTAATACAAACTAAGAGATCAATGTGTCCATGACAGCTTAACCCAGTGGGATGACATTTGCCTTGTAAAAAATACAGGATATAACATCTCAGACAGACCCTGATGCTGTGTAGAACTTTTCCCTCTGTGGTAGTAAGGGGTTTATTTTTCACTGAAACCAAAAGGAGAGTGGGTCACCAAAACAAGTTTTTCTAACTGGGACTTAAATGATTAAGGATAAGTAAAACCCTGAACATGTTACCTAATGCAAAGAAAGGTAAACTGAGGTTGACCTACTGGTGACCAAACTTCAAGAGACAAGGCAGTGGAATATTTCCTCTTGAAGCATGAGAGGCCTTGCTGGCACTTCCATTTTTTTAAACACATTACTTTGACAATAAGAGCAATTCTCTGCCCAGTTCAGTGGGCTGTGGGGCCAAAGAAAGACAAAGGAAAAAACTACACAAGGACTTCGGTCTGTTCGGAAACTGGGGCAGGCCTTTCCCAAGACAGGGCTGGTTTAAGAACTGAAAGTATATTTCTCCTTTTGTTTGTCCATATCTAATGAACTGAAGGATTTCTGTGACTTAACTCTGTAGAAAAAGACAGACTGATTGAAGGGAGATAGAAATAGGACAGTTAGCTAGAAAAAGAATTGTATCTCTTTTAGGATAACTGCCACTAATAATCTCTTGTGATCAAGACATACATTAATGTAATAGAAGTTGGAGCACAGGTACCATGTCAGGGAACTTAAGAGGTTTTTTCCATGCACTCTGAACGATCCCAGAGTTTGTGGTTTAGGATGATTTTTTTCTCCTGTGGTTCAAGAAGCACTAATATTTCCAAATACAGCAAATAAACCCAAAATCCTGAAGATAATTAAGTAGTGCATCACAAAGTAGAGAAAAGCAACACTGATTAGAGAGGAGGAAATGGAAAAGCAACACCCTTGTACTCATCATTTAGATCAGCTACAGCATCCATACAGGAGTCAAGAGTTCCTTGAGTTCAAAATCCCCCACGGACCAAGAATGATCTGGCTGAGGAATCCCTTCTCCCTTAAAAATTATGTTCCTTGGGAACAACAAAATTCCCACAACAACAGCCAAGGAGTGACCACACACCAGATATTTTGGCAACCAACACACAGCATGGAACATCTTTCCTGAAGAGGCAAAGTCAGCCTTGAGTCTCCTGCTAAATTCACTTGAACACTTAGCTTTTCCCTGAGCAACAAGTACACTAATTTAAAAATTAATAGCAACAATTTGCTCAGTAACTTTGGGACAGGGAGGGAGAGACCTACCTGAACAGCAAGAATGAGCTTCTCATCTGATTTTTTTGTGAAGGATTCATCTGCCACAATCCATGAGTATATGGCATAAAGCCCTGAGTAAGCAAATGGCTTCAAATTATCCAGTAGCAATTATGAATGAGAGAATGCATGCTGGAGGAGGAATGAAAGAAAATTAAGAGAGATTAATGTGAAATATAAGGTTATAATTAGGCATAGGTATCTGTTTTCTACCTGCTTTTGCCCATGGGGAATTTGAAAAAATAAATACTCTTATTTAATAAAATTCTCAACGCCAACAGAGAAGCAGGGCAACTTTTTAAAAGCTATGACAACATATGCCAGACAGGCTGTGTTGCAATGGGTTTACATTTCAACATGGAATGGGTTGTAAGAGAACACAGCCTGCTATAGCATGTTTTGACAATATAAAAAAAATTATAGCTAAAAAATTATTTCCAAGGGGAAACAAAACCAATGCACTGATCCTGCACTAGGACTATCTGCAGAAGCTCCCATGCATGAAGGAACTGAGGTTTCTAAGATGTGATTGAGATATTTTAACACTTGGGGGAAAAAAAACCCACACCACCAAAAAAACATCACACAGACAAAAACCGATGGCACAGCTACTCTGTGAAAGAGAAGACAGATTCAAACTGCTGAACTTGTTTTTGCTCATCTTGGCAGTTATCTGGAGGCTGAGAAGCAGTATTCTGGTACCATGCAGGATTGAATATGGATTTTTCCAAACAGTTCTGTTATCCTCTCACCTTGCAGCGCCACCACCTACATCAGCTGAGGCAACCTCTAAGAGCCCATTGACAGATGCAGAACAGTTTTAAGCATGCCTTTCCTGAAAATTCCAATCCCTATTCTCTTGAACACATTTTTCTACTTCTAAATGTAGACTTTGGGCAGCTCTGAAGATGGTGGCATTTATTTGCAAGTAAGAACTGAGCTTTGTTTATTTGTTGCTTTTACTATTCAGATACACATGGAGCTTTCTCTCCTCAGTCACAATGCCCAAAAACATCACGGGTCCTGAGCTCTGCTTTCAGGTTCAACAGATTCCAGAACATTGTGAAGAAATTTCTCTTTGTTAACTCCTAGAAATCTTAGATGAGGCACTATTGAGCAAACTCTCCATCAATTCACATCAGCCATATCAAGACTTGATACTGAACCACCAAGTGCAGCAGAGGTTTGGGCATTTATGCCTGTAACTAAAGTATAAAATTAATTAACTTTTGGGTCCTAGCTGGAATAACACAGCCCTTGACAATCAATGGCATTTGTATTTTAGTCCCATTCCATCTGAACCCCTGTGCTTTAAATTTATTTTTATTTCAGTAGGTTATGGCACTTGCAACATATCTTGGGCAACATCGCTTGTTACACCTCTTTGAAAGAATAGAAGTTTATTACCCACAACAAAAGGCTTCTCTTTCTACCCCTAAACATCAGCACCAACTTCTAAGGTTCAAGTATTTATTCTTGGGGGAAAAAAAAAAAAAAAAAAAAACCACAAAAAAACCCCACTTTTTTTCATCTGTTGAAGAGTTCAACACAGTGAAGTTGCCCTAGACATCAGCTCTGTTTAAAAGCGCATAAGACATCTATGGCATCTGTGCAGTCTATTTTCCTGCGCTGGCTCCCTCTCTTCAAAGGCATCTTCTGTATCTAGATCAAAGTCCTCAGGAAATTTCTGGGGTTTATGCACCCTTCACATGTTTCCTACCAAACTAGTAATGGTTCACCTCTTTGCTCCTCCTCCTCCTCTACCTGCCCTTTCCTACCTGAACAAGTTTCTTCAACTTTGCTGGTCCAGCAGTTGGAAATAACATTACATCCTATGACTGAGCAAGCCTTTCCCAGCTAAGGAAGATATTCCTCCCACTCCAGCAGAAAACCCAGCTTGAGACATTTCATCTCCCTGCTATTCCTTCATGGCCTTTCCACCAGGTACACCAACAGAAATATTTGTCAGGCTGCAGCATTTCCATCCACAGTGCAGCCCCAAGGCTTTATGTTGTGCTGGTTTTTAGGTGTTGATGGGCAGGCAGAAGTGGTGAGGCTGGGACTCCCGAGGTGAGGGCTGCCACCAAAGGCAGCACAATGTGAAACTGTGGAATAATTTCCTGCCAGCAGGCTTTCATTGGGTTTAAATGAGTCAGAATGTCAGGGTCTGACCAGCTGTCAGGGCTCTAAGTGTAGAGAAGTTTCCTTAATGGCATTATTTGTGAGAAATAAACAATTGTCTGTCACTCGTTACCACACGCAGGTCCTCGCATCTCTGAAATGCTAAAAACCAGCATCTTACAAACAAGGAAAATGAGTTATTAAGCAATTGGAAAATGATTATACAATTATGTTCTGTTCGTGTACGATTAGTCACAAGGAAGATGGAATATATCCAAGCTTTAAAAGTGAATTACTCATACAAAATTATGTCTGCTGAGAGTCACTTCTCCTTTAGGGTTCAATATCTACAGTGCAAGATTTTCAGAGGAGACAACGAAGAAGGGTATTGTGGTTAAGCTAAGGTACAGAAGCCAGGTTTGAGTTCTATTCCAGCCAGCAGTGATGAGCAAGCTGCAACTGGCATTAAGTCTGAGCTGATATAGACAGTCACAGACTGATGGTAGCAAAGCTAAGCAGGTTTGCAGCAATGCGGAAACCAGCTCCTGCTTCTCATTAGAATAGGTGTGCAAGAGTGAAAGCCAATCACAGTTTACAGGCTGCAAATTCAGCAGTCCCACCACAGTTACAGTCTGTCCTACTTACAAGCAGGGTATTTTCCCTGCAAAGTAAAACAGAGCTCCTTTTGGTCAAGACTACTCCTGACAGACCATTTTCATGCCAAGCTCTGTAACTTCCATGTACTCCATGTCCTTAGAGAGATTAGAATGGCCTCAACTACAACTTTGGGTCTCAGTGGGCTGCTTTTGGTCTCTCCATCCTATAGCAAATTTTATGCAGTTAACAATTCCAGTTTAAGTTCTCTAATTGTCTTTGCCGCTTGTACGTTCCAAACATGCTTCAAGTTCATTCTTGTGTCAGCATTAAACATTTCACACAGGTGTGGCCCCAGCAGAGCCGATAATAATGCCGCACTTTCCCTGACCTTTTGCCCAACCTTCCTGTAAACTGGCACATCATCTTCCCCCTTTCCCACCAAAAAATAGTCGTTTTGTAATATAATATGCAGCCTTCGACTGTGTTGGGGCTGCTGTGCTGCTCCATTGTGTCTCTTGGAATGCTTTTTACTGGTACTTCAATGCAGTAAAATGAAAGGGTGTGATACAGGACAGGTAATAGACGAGATTACAGATTGTGTCTACTTGTCATTAGCTGAAACTAAGTGCTATATCAACAAACATAATCTGTCCTCTGTCCAAAAAAAAAAAAAATCAGGATGTTTCAGTTTAGGTAGAACAGGGTTAATAAAAGTAAACCAATCCCCTGTAGTTGATCCAGTACAAGTTTAGTCATCGTACCCATCCAGAGCTGACTCTGATTTCATTCCTTCACTTCCTCATCAAGCAAGCATCAACTTATAGCAAGTATCTTCTTTCCTCAGCTACTGTCTTATTCTGTTTCAGTAAACACTTCAGGACATGAATTCCACCTTCAGGACTATCTTGTGCTTCTCATACTACGCAACTAAATAATTTCCAGTTACAAAGCAACCTGCGTTTAAACCTTGAGTCTATGTTTGCCTGGCTAGTGAAGAAAGATGAGATCTGGGTCTGTCAGGGTGTTTTGCAACCCTGCTCACAGAAAGCACACTGAGGAGAAGGGCTCCAGCACAGACTCTGAGTCATGGGCTATACCAGGGGTGGAAATCAGTCTCCTTCCCTGGACAAGCTATTGTTTGAGCAAACTCAGCCAAAGCCCCAGCCACATCCCTTTAGCCTGCTGAGGCAGTCACTCCCTGCCTCTGGTGCCAGTGCAGTTGCATGGATGGGTGCAGCCAGTGCACCTCCTGTACCGCTCCCACTGCAGCCTTCCAGCGTGGGGGATAGCACCAGCCCAGCTTGTTCTGACTTGTTTTTCAGAAGGACAACAATGAAACCTGTAGCCAGGACCTTGATAGTGGTAGCAAAGTTAAATGAATAGCTCCTTGCACCTTACTAGCTTGCAGATACCTCCTCACAGAAGCACATTTGCATTTAATAAATAATATTCCCAGTATGAAGATTGTACAATAAAATATTTAAGTTCAAGGCTTCCTTTCATAAGCTGCAGGCTTTGGACCAGTACAAATCCACAGAGCTCCATCAGAGCTTCTGTAAGTCAACACCTGCCCAGCACATCAGTCCTTGCCCAGTATCAATCCATAGAAAAGTGCCATGAACTTGCATGGCAATCTGCCAAATCCCATCAGCTGAGAAACTGTCCTGATGAGCACAATGTTCTCAGGGATGACTCACCCTCGTCAACATCACCATTAGTCAGAATATTTTCAGAAGCAACTTTAACAAGGTTTAGGGGGCTCTTTAATAAACATGCATTTAAATAAGCTGTCTTGGAGCAGGAAGATAAATGAAGGAGGCCCACTGCAAGTTAGAACTGAAGTGTGGCAAAACAATTCTGCAAAATGTTTTATACCTTATATAATCTCTCCTGACAGAACCTCAGGGGTTCACATTAAACACCATAAATCAGACCACCTGGGGCTCCCCTATGATTATTGCAGCTGCATGCTGCAAGCTCCAGTAGAAGAAACGTTCCCTTTTATTGTAAGAAAGTAATAGGGCATAGCCCAAGTCTGCTAGAAAAATGCACAAATCAAAAGCAGGCCCTGCACAAAATCAGCTTCTGATGTGTTCGTTTGCTCTGGATGTACGTGGCAAGCTGACAGTCAGAATCACTTTGTCCTCATTGATCACCGATGCTTTTGCCAGCAAGGTGAGTAACATGTGGAACAGCCAATTCTAAAGAAACATCAGTTCAATGGAAAATAAAACTGAGACATTTATTTTATTTTTCTATCTTCTCCTTAGTGAATTTCAGCAATTGGGAAAGGCACCAGACTCTCTGCACTGAAGCCCAAGAGCACTTACAGCTCAGACAGTGATACCACAGCCACCTTAGATGTACCTGCCCCTGGAAAGAGACCCTCAGGGTCAGCAGCACCCACTCATCCACAGACCTGGACACTTTGTGGCTTCTGCCATGTCCCTAAGCCCCATTTTCATTAGAGAGAAAGATGTCAACTGCTGACTGCCAGAGATGAGAAACAGATATGAACAACCTCAGAATATATGCCCATGAAAAGTGATGGAGGGAAAAAAAGTAGCAGTTTTTCCCAATAGTAGAGCAGTCACATTCCTTCACTTCTGCCTTAGTCCTAAACTTGACTGTTAACACTGATGAGGGGGAATTCTGTCTTGTGAGAAATTGTCTGAAGTGAGCCCATAAAATTCCTAGGAGAAATTCTCACTTGTCCTTAGAAACCTGCATTGCCCAAGAAGTCAGAGATCGGTAGAGCCTTGATGTAGTCCTACAAAATCTTTGGTAACCAATATGACAAAGAATATGTCATTGCCATCAGTTGACTTGAAGCAGGGTCATGATGACATGCTAAACATCCTCTGTGGTGGCCCTTCTGTCTTTGGTACAACTAGCTAATTTCTGTGTCCTGCCTTGCTATCAGATCACCAAGACAGTGTTTGAAACATGCAACCACTCAGATAGGGCTTCGTGCAGAACATTCTCTTATTGCAGTGATGACATCTCTCTTCTCAGACATCATATCTCGGCCATTCAATAAAACAAGGAGTGGATCTTCCGGTTGGGCTTAATTTAGTGTTTTGGTTGTGGGCTTCAACAGTACACACAAAATGTGACAGAACACATGTGCATATCCAAGGAGATTATTGAGGGAAAGAAAATGAGAGATGTTTGCTAGATAATAGACTAGGGGAAAACTAACTGCTGTTTCAGTCCAGTACAACAACAGAAAAAAACTTGATAAACTAAACTACCACCTGAAGGAAAGATTTTTTAAGAGATCACCCTGCCCTGATATTGATTTTGGTTTAGGTTTGGGGTTTTTAATATACATTTTATTTATTTTTATGCACACACAAGCTGCCTTCAGACATGTTTTCCTATGCTCAGGCTGAGAACAGCACAGTCAGAGCAGAAAGTCTGTGCTTTATTAGGAAGCCTAGACGAATTGCTGCTACCCAGAATGGGAGATGCAGGACTTGAGAATCATCTCAGTATTCAAGTCATCTTAAAAAAGAAAAAAAAAAAAAAAAACACCAAAGCAACCAAACAAACCCAATAAAACAACCACATTTTGTTCCCAAGCAAATTAGTTACCAGAAAAAGCATTCTGCCTTCTAGTCCATCACCCTGTTTGACAGTACCTGTCAAAGATAAAATCTTTCAATGAATTAAGGGAGGGGAAAGGCCAATCCCTCCTAGTTATGGTGCAGCGATTTACATCAGTATAATTACATCTTCATTACTGTGGAGACTGACTAGACCTCCAGGGAAACACTACTGGTACATAAGAACTTTGATTTTTAATTGCAATAGATCTGCTACTATATATCTAAATCTCTTAAAACACATTTGAACAAGCAGAGATTAATAAAAAGATAGTGCTAGATAGTTCAGATTTGTGAAATGTTAAACTAATTGCAGTGCATTCTTTCCAGCCTTGAAGTGGTAGTACACTGCAATTTGGTCATGACATTACATTGCAAGGGTAATATATAGATTTTTTTTTTTTACTAGCAATACTCTCTTCCAGATCAATCTTAATATAAATTCCTAATGCTTTGCAATTCTGATACTTGCCTATAATTCAAATGCTAATATCAGTTTAACCTGGAATTTACTGCAATCACTTTCCCTCTGAAAAGTGCCCTCTTTTAATCAATGGAAACTGCCATTCTGAGGGCCTTCTCTTCAAACAGTGAAATCAATCCCCCTCATCACTGGCAGGCTCTTCAGCTGGAAGAGCACCCAGCACTTGAAGAAACTAGTGTAAAGATGCAGAACACACACACTGCCTTGCTTCTCCAGAGACACGCTCAGGTCTGACACCAGCAGTAACATATCTCACTTCACAACCCCATCGCACAAGCAAGCACCTGCAGTGAGCCTCACACTTTATCTGTGCCCTAAACAATTTGTCTCAGAGCTCTTAAAGATGGGTTTGTCCCCCAAAACAAAGCCTAAATCATCAGATCCCTTCTGCACTACTTTTATACCTCTATGAACATATTAAAGTGGGGAGTGTTATTACCTCTCTTATGTTTTATACGGGCTGGTGTTCATGTCTGTCTCTGTGCTTGGAAGGGTTTAGCTTCATTAGGGTTGACCTACAGCATACTTTTTTCCAAGGTTTCCAGATCCTCCTTGCAGCCTCCCCCACCAGCCAGGTGAACCTGCAAGAATGGCTCCTGCTAAGAACTGTTCTCACACTCAGTGCTTTATGTAAGGTTACACTTTACACAAATAATCGAGAATATATGTGAAAATGAAGGAAAATAAATAAAAAATTAACTGATTTTTAAAAAGCATCCCATGTTAATGCAGCCTGTGGCATGTCCCAGAATTTTAAGGTAAATACTAAATTTTCCCTGTCTTTTCAGTGTCTTGTTGATCTAATTGATTTAAGTAGGGTGGTTCCTTAAAACAGATTTCAATTTGTTTCAACTGAATTGGCAATTGTAGCATTAGATCCTTCATGGGCATATTTTAGAGAAAAACATAAATTAATATGCATATGTGTGTCTATACTGAGTATTAGTAAACTTCCTGTAATTATTAAAAACATCTTACACTTTCATAGTGCAGTTTTTCTGTCTCCATTCCACCAGAAGGTGGGGGGGGAGGGAGAGAGAGAAAGATCTAGGCTTAAAACATAATGCAAGGGACAAAAATCAAATCTCTTCTGAACTAAAATTTGTTCACCATGTGCTTAGAGGAATTGGTACAGGCACTGCAACACAGGAATTCCATTTTGCCTGTACCCAAGAGACCCATTCCTTTCAGCAGATCTTCTTTCAGGTGCAAAGCACCCCCATCATTTCCTAGGACAGCATTTTGCACAGCAGGCAGAAAGCACTGCTCCTCATGTATGCAAATTCACCCATGTCTTTGGTGCTCCTCTAGTGCCCACCCATTCACAACAAGTAAATCACAGAGAGAAGCAGGATTTAACTCTGAATAGCTTTGCTTTTGCTGATATAACTTCGACCCTTGATGATAGTTAATGTCAGGGTTTTTCTGCATTCAATTAATTTAACAGTCCAGATTTTTAATTTGCATTTCATTTAACATTTCAGATTTTTAATTTGCCAGATATTGTTTATCAAGTATTCATTTCAGCGCCTTTCACTGTATATACAGTGCATACTCCTCAGTAATTAGTGTGCAGTAAATTAATTCTCTCCTTGTTCCTTCATCAGATATTGGATTAAGAAACTTTCACTGTACCAACATAGTGAGCTAGATTAGGAATTTCCCATCTATAATACCTTTGTTTAATATTTGTCTTGTATATGTTATGCTGCCTTAATGCTTTACACGATAAGAAATGTTATAGTTAGAAGCAGAAACCTCCAATTAATTTGAAGTCACATATTTGTTTGAAATTATTAGACTCAAATTAAATGTGTTTACATGGTTCGACAGTGTCTACTCCTTTAGACATCCCTACATTTTCTTTAAGAAAAAAAATTGTTGTTGTATTTATATAAAGGATATTAAAGCCACCTGATGATTTTCATCAACTGGCATGAGCCTTAAATCAGACCCAAAGTAAACACCTCATTACTCATCTGTCTTCTACATTCTGTCAATATGGGCCAAAGACCAGCAAAAGTGTCCTCTTACAAATCCAGGGAAAATAATACACAGACTTAATAGAAGGGAATTACCACCACAGTCCACTGAAATTCTGCATGTTTTGCAAACACTTTCACAGTTCATTTCACCTTTTCCATGTCCACTGAGACACACAACACAGAGACATGACTGTTCTCAGGTTAGTCCAATCTTGGAGAACACCTTTGCTCAGTGATTAAGGCTCCTCTGTGCAAACTATATTCATCTCTACCTGAAATGACCTTGCAAAGCTCACCCACCTGCATGGTTTTGATGTAGCAGGCCAACTGTCCAAAAGGTTAGAAAATATCTTACAAGAGACATTTATGCCTATAGAGTCAGTGGACGTTTTATTAGGATGTGTTTGTTTTTCATGCTTTAAAAGTCTGCAAATTTATGAATACAACATATCCCTTCAATGACGGGAGCAGGTATTATGAGTGATGTGTGACAGAAGGAGGAAACACTGGTCCTTCCTGAACCTATGCCCAAAATGTCTTATGTCACATCAAGCACCAGGGCAGGCACACAGAGTACTGGAATCTGGTTTGGACAAGCCCCAGCACTGGCTAACAGAGAAAGGCAAAGTGGTGGAGCAGGGATCTGGGGCAGAAGGGGTTTGGAGTTTGGTTTTTTCCCAAGCAACTCACTGCTGAACAGTATGAACCACAGGCCACCTAGACTGAAATTATCCACAGCCATGTGGATAGCTCCCAGATTTCCCCATTGCTTTTCTATTTGAACCAGCAAGACATACAGGAACACCATTTATACCTGGGGAATGGCAGCAGAGGACAACTACTGCTCTCTTCTCCATCAACATCTAACACAGGACATACAAATATTCTGAAAAGAATGAATTTGCAGCAAGGCACAGGAAAAATATTGTTGAAATTCTTTGGAAAGCTAATAATGAAGATAACTGTGCCTTCCTTCTCATCCAAAGCAATAAGAGCTTCCTTTCCACATTTACCACATTTTTACTTAAAGGGTACAGAATTCACTAACACATGTATGTAACTGTGGGAAACTCAAGTTAGAGCAAAGGAAAAAAAACCCCACACCTACAAATTAAGAAGTCCTGCTGTTTCTTTCTTAATGAGATAAATAGGTATTCCTAAAGATCAGGTTGCAGTTGTACCTCTCTTCCCTGGCTGCTCACAGTCACAGACACCCATTGCCAGCTCCACACTCCCACTCACTGAGTGTGTTTGGTGTAGGAGAGGGGAACACACCTGAGCCACAGCCCCCACCAGTGCTGCCCAGGATTTTGTACATACCCCTAACACGTGGCAAAGCACAGACTTGGGAACTGTCTACCCTCTGACAACTGTTTGCCAGTGGACACAGAAACAGAAGAATTTGGTTCCAAGCTCTCTATTGTAATTTCAGCAAAAGAAAGCAAGATACTAGTATGAGACATGGAATAAAAGCAGATCTTTAAAGCTGTGACAAGTTGATAGTAATATTTCTTTTGCTATTTGGGTCCCATAAGTCCAAGCAACACACACAAAAACAGACAAAAACAAAACAAAACACCCAACACACCAAAATGATCTTACAAAAATGCAAAGTGAGATGAAAATCTTACATGTTGTATTTCTTCTCTGGTTGAAACATATTTTGTCTTAGAATAAAAGAATGTTTTATTTTATTTAGAAAGTTTAGGCTTCATTTTTTTAAAACCTAAAATATTCAATTTATTCAGTAAATAGCCTATCAGGATAAAGGGTCACTGAGTATGCCAAGGGAAAGTATATCTTTTGAATTAAAGGATCGAAAACTCAGTCAGGCAGAATACTGGTTGCTCTCAAGAACATTATGGGAACTAATGAAAGAACCCCATTTCCTGCCTTATACAATTAAGTAATCAGCTGCCTTTGGTTACCCCTAACAACTTACACAGACAAGGGGATTACTAAGCAAACAGACTGCAGCATTTCAGAATACACAGTCAACGGGAATGCTGAAACGACATGCATTCCCAGGGGAGTCACTACCTTTTCAATTTTAAGAGAAGGAAGTGGGATTATTGAAAATTTAGAACTTGGCAGACCTTTACAGAAATGGTCCGGCTGATGTAATGTGCACTATCCAAGTTAAGTACAAAAATAACCCTTGCCATCTAAAGAATGTTTCCCTTACTACCTCTTCTCCAAGATACAGTGAATTCCTGATCTGGTTCAAATGAAGGGATGCTTAGATACAAAATAAAACTATCTTGTTTGGGCCAAAAGAGATTCTTATGATCATACCTAAGGTCTGAAGTAGTATGCTGTGAAAAAGTGACATCTTTTACATCTGAAAAGTAAGGAAAATATTTCTTAATCTCATCAGAGAGACTTAGTTTGCACAAGCACTAAACAAGCAGTGAACAGCCTTCCCCACTGCCTCCAGTTGGGGACAGGCAGAGTTTCAGCGCTCAGCAGTCACTAGAAGTTTATTAGATTTATGACTCTGGCTGAAGCAGTGCCAAGAAGTTTTGGGAATCCACCCCTAAACAAACACTTCGATGAGTGGTGGAATAAACACAGCTTAGTTTTCTCACAGCAGGGAAGTAGTATTTGGGGTTCCTTTCTCTTCATGTTAATAGACTTTGCTGTCCTCTTTTCAACTAATTGGTACTGCTGGTGGCAGGACTAGGAGTGTCATAACAAAACCCAGAGGTACTTTTGTGACACTCTGCAGCCTTCTGGGGAGGGTGAGGGGAACTTTCCTTTGCATCACTGCAACCTGCCAAATAAAAATCTGAAAGTCTGTCAGTAGAAAGGAGTAATAAAGATATTTATAATTTGTTGAGAAATAAAAAATAACGGGAGAAAGAACACAAGCAACAGTCTTGTTCTAGAGTGACTGAATGTCCAAAGTAAAGAAAAATTAAAATGCTACACTACTCACTTCAAACTGCCAGAGTGCTAGAAGTGCTGAATGGAATAGTGCTTCAGAAAGAAGGTAAATATTCGCTCTTACTATTATCTGCTGAGCCACTAGAGACATATTAAATAAACAGCTATGCAATGTTGAAAATACTTCCAAAAGAATAAAAGAAAACTGTCAGCATTGCCAAAAGATAACACAGAAAGAGAGGAAAAAAACCTTGTAGTTATGAGACATGGAAAGTGAAATTTATTGTAAAAGTGCATTGCCTCTCAGTTTTTGACAATGTGAACTCTCTCCTGCACCATCTGGCTCCACTGTCCCCACTGCAGGGTGATCTAATTATTGGGGAAACATTTGCTAACGACAGCACCTGGCTGCTCTTTGGTGTTTAACTTTCCTTTCCTGCTCCCACAGCCTCAGGTTCACAAGACCCAGGCATATCTGCACAGTTGCTCATGGATACAATAATAAACTGACTTGGCCAGTGGTGGCAAGTACAATACTTGGCTATCATTACTCAATTGCCAAGCTTTGAGCTGCTCTAAAATACTATGATTTTCCAACTCATTTTCCATCTCAAAAAAAAAAAGCCCAAAACTGGCTCCAAAATTTCTGATTGTTTAACTTTTCCCCTTTCCCCAGTGTCCTCAGGTGTTGAGCTGAGCAATACAGCTGTATTGTACAGCTGTACAACAACTGTGTGCTGTTGGGCAGGTGGAATTTATAAAGAGGAGTGGGTAATCCGACACTGGAGATGAGATTAACCACTGAAAGAGAACCTCAGGTCTTTTGGTTGTCCTGGTGGGTTGGATTTAATTGCAAATAGATCCTTCACCAATTCCATCCAAAAATACTAAAAATGCCACTAAAATAAGCCTTCTTTGAAATCCATCATGTAAGATCAGCCACACTTTCTAAAGAAAACTTGGAGGCCAAACTTCATGAGGCACCACACCACTGCCTCTCACCTCAGATGCAAATCCCAAACCAGCCCAGCCTGGTGAGCAGGTCAGAGCCTCACCTTGCCCCTGGAGCAGACATAGCTGCCACCTGCCTGGCTTGGACTGCAAAGAGCTTGTTGGTACAACAGACCAGCTCCATGACCTCATGAAGTGCAGTTTGTCATATAACATCACATGACCCTCACACTGCTTTTAGTACACACTGATGGTATTTTCCTGCACAGCATTAGAGAGCCAACACTTGGCAATGTGCAGCTCTATCCCTCTCCAGACATATTTTTGTCACTCAAAGTCTTCCTGTTCTATGCTGCCTCCTCTTGAGCCTGAGCTGTGGAGTCAACAGCTGGGATTCATGATCAGATTTAGACCCCTGGACAGAATTTTTAAAAAGGTACTTTTCTCCTTATTTCAATACAAACAGAATAAATTTTAATTTCATCTGAAAATAAAGTTACATGTATGTTTTAAAGTTTATATTTAATAAAATGCATTAAATAAATTTAATACATTTAATAAAATGCATTATATTTTAAAGTTTTTAAATCCCCTCTGTTGCTTCCCTAGGAAACTTCCCATAATTTGTTACCAAACCCATTATTTTTTGGTCTAATCCTGCCTGTGGTTCTGGGAAAGGAAAGAAGCAGTAAGACCTGGAATAGCAGACTTAGATCACAATCCCTAGAGGGGCTAACTCAGCAGAGTGGCAGCTAAACAAACCAAGATGCCTTAAAGGAGGCAAGTGGTTTATTTGTGTTGCTCTGCTCTTACAGGTGGAACAACACAGCTCCAGACAAAGGACAGGGGACTTTGCTGCATCGTTTCTGTCACAGTGAGACAGAGCTCTGCTAGCATTTCATGCATTTGTTTAATCATTGCTGTTCCCAGAGCTGGTCAGACTGCACTCCCTGGAGATGCTGTGCCAGATACCGAAGGTGATTCATTCCCAATGATTTTTTTTTAACATATTTCGCAGCCACAATGCAGAGTTAGCAAGGGGGCATTTCCCTATTCCAGCCAGGAAGGTTAAAAAAAGAAGTACAAAACATCACAGAAAATGTCAACAGAAACTGTAAGATTCAGTGAGTGACTAAAGGCTGCAAACAGAAATACAAGCAAAAACTAAGCTGTGTTTTCCAATCACACTTCACAGAAATACAGGAATTGCTGTGGGGTTAGATTGTTCTCTGGACAGTAATAGCAACACACCTAGAAATCTTCTTAGTATCTCATGCCAGAATTCTGAACAGAAAACATCCAGCAGGTAGCTGTTATAACATAGATCTAGAAAGTAAACTATCAGCTTCCCAAGCAAGAAAAGGGCAGTGAGTGCAAAGAGATGAAAGAGATTAAAGAAACAAATCAGACTACCAGCAATAATGGATGCCTTCAGCCCCTTCCTATGCACTGCTTATGTATCACAGTGCTCACAATTGCTTTTCTTACTTTGCCATCTTGAGATGATTGCTCTTTAGATTAGAGAAAAGCAAATAAAAACTAAGACATAATGAACTGTAAAGGATTAAACTGGGTACTTCACACAACTTCTTCTGCAATACAAGAGCAGGGAGATGATCAATGAAGTTAAAAGGCGTGCACCTAAACAATACATGTTTAAATGCATAGTTTGCTGCATCCTATGGAAAAGTCTGTCCTCACTCCCCTTGGCTTTCTTGGTGACACGCTGGGAGATAGGTAAGTTTTATCCTGCCTTGCCTTCCTTTTTACACAGAAGGTCTTATTCACTAATTCATCATATCTTCATGGCCCTAAAAATCCACATCTTCACTCCAGTTCTCCCTGCTGTTCCAAATGGAATCCTTTTCTACTGCTGGGATACCTGTGAAGGATAGTTATTTTTAAAAATAGCCACACCACATCCAAAGCAGATGGATTAAATTCTCTCCCTTCGCAGTTTTGTCCTTTCCTCACTCTTGACCACACCACCATCTTTTCTATTGCATCAGACATAAACTTATCTTGCTTGTAAAGGTGTTTCACACCTTACCCCATCTTCTGCTTCATCATCATTCCAATATACCAGTCTGAAAAACATTTGCTACAGTGACAGACAGACAAAAAAAAAAAAAAAGAAAGAAAATACACACCTTCATGGAAAAGAAAACCACACCACCTCTGCATTCAGTGGGGCTTCCTTGCAAGCACCTGCAGGCCTGTTATAACACCTTCATGTCCTTTCCCAACCACCTCACCAAAAATCACAGGTGATGCTCTGACAACTCACATTGCCTCACCATTACTTTTTGTCTTGGTCAATAAAATCTCATAACATTCTTCCACTTTTTCCTATCCATCTACTCTTCTCCTCCAAGGCTGTAAGCCCTTTGAGGCAGAAATTCACTTTTTGTTTTCTGTGTTTGCTTAACACAAAGAGGTCCAGCCTTTGGACAAAGAACAAGCACTTACAGTACTGATCATCACAAGATACCAGTGGCATATAGAACTTCCATAATTTCAGGAAATAAAACAAATCATGCATCATCATTATTAACAGCTCTTTTTTCCCATTCTCTTTTGAGTCAAGGGAGCCCATATGTTCTCACTATGGGTTTTATTGTATTCCCTCTGAAGAATCTATTACTGGCCCTTGTCAGGCTACTACTATGGCAGCAAGGAAACCTGTTTTATGTAGGCTGATAAATGAGCCAATACATTCTAAATCCACTGCCATGGATGCTTCAATTATTACTATTATTTATTGTCATCTGCTGTGTGTTAGCTGTCTCCTTGGGGCTGGACCAGTTGGCAGTGCTGATCAGGGTGAAAAGTCTTCTGTTGTGCTAAAAAGAGAAAATTTGTCCTGTGGAACTTAATAGGGAGGATGAGAGGAATATTAAAATAGGAACATTTCACACGTAAGCAAGAACTCCCTATGAAAAAGAGTCCTCATGTTGTTTGCCTCTTTTCACCTGCTACATTGCTGATTAGAAGCTTAAATGAAGACTATTTCGCAAAAGGGAATCTAAGTATTTAAGAAAGAAGGTTGGCCAGAAAACCAAAGACAACTAATCCAAAAATGTGACTGCATGGGAACAAAAAAGTAAAGGACATGAGATATCACAAAAACGAAGAGCAAGTCTTACACAGAGAGACAAAATTCTGAGATAAAAATACCAGATGAATACCTTAATTAGGATTTTCCACAAAAATGTTAAATCAGGGATAAACTGTTAATACTTGAAATACCTGAACTTGCTTGTCAAGTATGGGGGGGCGCGGTGGGAAGCCAACCAAACACCAAGGCCCACATAAACAAAAATCCCAACACATCTCTGTAGAATTCTGGAAAGGGAGATGGTGAAAATGGTGAGGGAATGGCATGAAGAACACAGCACACACTGCATAATATTAACTGGGGATTAGAAATTCTTTAACCCCTGCAATCAGAACATGATAGCAAAACCTGCATGCCTTTTAAATGGGAAATAATGGGATATCTGGGTATTTATAATACAGCATACCTTTTTTTTTTAAATTAGAATAAGCTAGTCTTTAATAGAATTCAGATATAGAAACGTCCTACACAAAATGCACCGAAATAGTGCTTTCCTAACCAGCATTGCCACATGCATCTAGGGTTGATTTGCTGTGAGATTTACAGAACTATACTGGATTATTGCTCAGCTCAAAACACATCTCTGGCACAGACAAACAAAGTTGAAAATGATGGATTGGTTGTATGCAATTCATTTGACAAGCATCAGAAAGTGGAGAGCAGGGAGAGGAGAAAACCCTTTACTAAAGACATGTAACCTGAGTTAATGAAATTATATTTAACTAAGGGTGTGTATTTAGACTTGATCTTACCTTGGTGACTTAGCCATTAGTAGAAATTCATTGTTTACCTCCACGATCCTTATCGGTACTTAGGCAGTGTTTGCACGTGATTTTCAACTGATTGCTCAACATGCTCTGTGTTAGACTGTTTTGAAATAAATGAAAACACAGCAAGATCACAGAGGGCTAATCTCAATTATCTAATCTGCTTAAAACTGCATGGTTTCTTTTCTTGTTGAGGCCACATTAGGCTTCCTCTATGGGCAGAACTGTACCGACTGATGCCAAGCCAGATATTTGTTTCTACTTTTGCAAGACTAAAACTTCTGTCAGTGAAACGGAAACAGTTATTATTCCAAATTGCTTTTCTTAGGTCATTTGAGGACCACTCCTCAAGAGGTAATAACCATCTATAATGATTATGGGCCCCCATTGATATCTGCGATAATTGTGACACAATAGATGCTCAAAAAAAAAGAGCCTTTCCCCCTTAAAAAAAAACCCACCTCAGAAGCACCACAGACCTCTAAGCAACTCATCACAGGACAGAGAATACTGAGCTTCGAAAGCTCAAGAAAGCTGGGTAACTCCTCAAATCTTTAACAATACAGGGCAGGGGTGGAAATCAAATCTGAATATTTTGACTTAAAGTCCAGCCTCTCACTGCTCTGGAGCACAGATCCTGTCCAACAATTCATGAAAAGAACAAAAAACCAAAGAGTTCCTTGAAAACCTTTAAGCCAATGGGCAATTTACAAAAATAACACATGATCAAAAAGTTGTTTTTTATAGTTTGTGTGTTTGCACTGGCTGGAGAACATAACAGCCAAAATTCTCTTACCCAGAAGGATTATGCTTTAGCTTTATGCAATCAGTTCTAAGGTTTCACCTTGTGCACCTGAACTTCACAACCAAACTCCCTGAGTAACTTCAACTTCTATGTCAGCTTCTTCTAAAGACAGCATTAACAACTAAGAGGAAAACATTACTTTTAGGACCTAGAGAGTTAATGCAGATGCTAAAGAGTTTGCACGTTAACCTGCCAAGATCTGATGTCTGTTGTCTTCTTAGAGAATAAGTTTGCCCTTGGGACACATCTTTCAAGCAGCTGGAGCTCTTGAGACAATTAATGAGAAAGACTTCTAGGAACACTTTCACTCAAACTCCCATGCAGTTCTCCCTCGTTCTACACCAGCCATTTTTAATGCATCCTCTGTTGTGTGTTCAGCAAAAGAGCAATACCCTTGTGCCCTATGGTCCTTGCAACAGGCTCCCAGTAGCAACAGCCAGGTAAATAAACCAGAAGTATCAGAAAGAGCTATTTAACAAGGGGGGAATGTCCATATCAAAGCTGTCGAACATCTGGGTTTGAAGCATGTGACCAAACTGAGCTGCTACATTTTCTTCTTCCCCAAAATAATATTTCCCATCTAGCATCTAATTGCCTCTAGGATTAGACTTAGCCACGTTTTCCTTCAGACCTTGTGACCATTGCATCTCCAGGACTCCTCACAGCATAAGGCACCACCACTGAGGCACTAATCAGCATTCAGTGCAAGGGCCAGGGAGAGGCACATTAGAGCAGCAGGAATTAGAACAGCTCTGGCATTTTCATTACGGAATACACCAGTAAGGAAGAGCCTGGCTCAGGATGGGGCAATTGAATGGCAAAAAGACTCCATAGGTTTGCTTAAGACTTCCTGAAGTCTCAGTACTTGGCTGATGACCTTCCTTTTGAGACAGATCTTTATTATAGTTTTTTTAGCCAGGAGTTCAAAGGAGTAACACTGACAAAATAAGGGAGATGATTCCCTCTACACCCCAGATCACAGCTTGCCGGAGCGGTAAGGAATTATCCCAACCTTTTCTTCTACCATACAACAACATGAATGCTCAATCAAGAAGCAGCAATGAACATAAAGGTTCAGAGACAATTCCTGGTTAAGCACCAACATTTGCATGCTGTTGGAATTACTTGAACTTCTTGAGACTGCAAAATGAGGTTGATCTTTTTCCCAGAGAACCACTGCTGTCTGATTGCGTACCTCGTGTTACACACATTCAGCAAAAGAGGAAAAAAATCTGAAATATTGATTTTTCTCAAACACGACTAGATACTAGTAAGAAAATCACTTCTAACTGAAGAAAGAGAAAGCAAGATTGAAAAGTTTGGGCATTTTCTTATGTTCTAACAGCATACAACTACCTCCCATTTTAGCAGAGTTCAGATTTAAATGACAGAAGCCCAACGGCTCTAGAAAAGGAATATGCAAGTGGAAAGCCTGAACACTCTCCTGTCATAGTGCTTATAGAGACCACAGCTTCTTTAGTTTAATTCCACACAAAATATGGGTCAGAGTCAAAGCTCCATGTCTGTACTGTGATGTTTTGTCCAGAGCTGTCCAATGAGCACTGCTAGCAACTTGACCATATACCATTAGAGCAAGACTAATTTATAACCGTTTATACTCTGATTGAGCCAACAGGTCACAGATTTTTCTTCAGCACAATTGGCAACTGTATGGCTCGTTTGCACATGGCAGAATTGAGCTTTGTTTTTGCCATGACTATAAAATGCTGATGTTCCTACTGCAAAGCCTTAATTGGAACAGGTCAATAGCAGCACATTCTATCCAGGCTAGCAAGGAAAACTCAGGAAATGAAAGTGTCCTTATTATTCTAAAATTACAGAAAATTGAAAGGATACATTTCTAATAAAAATAAGCTGAAAATATTGCAAGGGGGAAAACTATTTTTTTTACGCATGAGAAAAAAGCACAATCCAGTTTGTTGCAGAACACACAGGAGTAGACTCTTGCTTTTGAAAAATGCCACAAATGTAAAAGACTTGATTGGCCTGAAAGCTGGGGAGTTTTTAAGTAGTCACAAAGCAACATGACTGTTGCCAAAGCTTAGAATTTTACTATAATATTTGTGATAACCTGATAAAAACCCACAAAATTTTCATAAGCACACCAGTTTCCAGAATATTGGCATTATTTAATAATCTGTTTTATTTACAAGGCACATATTTCCAATTCTCATTGATGTGAACAAAGTAATATTTTTTATTTCTTTCCATTGTTTTGAAAGAACTGACTCATAAATCATAAATATTTGGGGTTAGCCATGTGTATTTGACAATTTTTTTGCCTAAGGATAGACTCAGGCAACCCTTCTCTTTTGCCAGAAATAGTTCCTGGCTAATGATTTCTGGGAAGACTTGATCATTATTTTCACAGGGCAGTGGAACAGATTCTTTGCATGAGGCCAACAAAGGAGCCTGTCAGAGAGTAACATGAACCTTGCCATGCTGCCACCCAGAAAGGAAGCCTTTTATAGAGAGCTTTAGAGGTACCTGGGAAGGAGGATGCTGCCTCTGCTCTACCCAAAAGCAATAGGCTCCTACTGCCTTTGATGACTCAGGCAATATGCAACTTATCTCTGCAAAATCCAAATTTAGTTCTGACATGCTGCTCTTTCAGTTTCACTCAGGCTGTTGAGCCTGTGCCTGCCCACACCCTTTTACAGGCTGGATTTCACTCTTTGGCAACAAGCAAAGTGATTCCTGGGACTATCAAATCACCCAGATGAAGACTGACTTCTTCTCACTCAAAATATTATGCAGCACAATTCTCCAGTTATTTCTCTGCAAGTGAGTCTGACAAGTGCTGTATAATATGCAAACCAACTTACACAAACAAAAGCATAAGAGAGCATAAGCAGAAATAAAATTATGCAGAATAAACTTAGAACAGTTGTGAGGCTGCACAGACAGCAATTAGTTGACTGGCAATGCAAGAAAAGATGAATTTACCACTCAAAAAAAGCCCTGAGCAGCACATCCAATATGTACTCTACAGGAACCAAAGACAATGCTTCCTCAGACAGAAGAGCTGTATTGACACCAGCATGAATACCCCTTTTTTTCCCCCTCTCTTTGCCAAAAATGAATTTTCTAAGGAGCAGTCTCAGGTGGTAATGTAAAGATCGCTGAATTCTATCACCAAGTCATTATGTGACCTTGAGGAAAAAAAAGATTCAGTCAAGTGCACAGGGTCTCCATTTACCTACTTTAGAATAGGTATATAATCATAACATTTATTGATAATGCAGAAGGGTAGGGGTTGTGAGGCTTTAATGAATTGTTAAGCACTTCAAGGTCCTCAGTTGCATAATGGCAATCTTTATTAATAAAATTGTATTTATTGGCTATCACAACCCTTACTTCTGTAAGTATAACAATATTTATAGCAGCTCTAGACATTTTTAAACCCTATTTTTTTGCCATATTGTAGTCCAAATATTTATTTTTATGAACATCTAGGACTGACTGATGGGGAGAAAGAGAGCACTGTATCAAAACTCAAAATCTGTTCACCCATCGTATCCCTTTGGCTCTGCCAGAGGGGGGCTACTGCTTGTCAAAGTTTGACCAATTAAATGCAGCAGGAATCCATGAAAAGGGAACAAAGGGATATGGCTGTTATGAAGAACGAAGTTGGTCTTTTTCCTCTTCCAATTCACAATCTGCCTTAAAGGCAAATTTTACCATTTCCCCTTCACAAACAATAAATAGGATATCACCAGTCTGCTTAAACACATTTCTTCCCAAAACAATAAGTATCATTATCATAATGATTGGTGCCGCTTAACATCCTTTAACAGCCAGGTTTTAAACGCAGCCTTTCTAATGCAAAAGCTGTTGTGCATGCCTGACCTGGGGTGAGAGGCAAGGCAAGAACATCCACGGCTCCTACTCAACTCCTGAGAGTTTCCCCATGAACCCACTGACCACATCTGGCCCGCAGAACATTGCCATTGGCTCCAGATCAGTATTTTACCCACTAAATTTAAAAATTTAACAGCAAGTACATTAAGGATCCTATCTGCAAAGAACTGTAAGGAAATAGAAAAAGTTCATTTCCATCTTAATTTAAGCAAAAAGAAAATGATGGGTTCTGGTGTCTCACCTGGGCTGAGATAGGGGGAAAGAAATCAATGAATGAAATATATTGTGGGGGAGAAAAAAAAAAAAGATGATTTAGGTTTCTATTTTTGGACATACACCAATTTCTTTGTGGGAGCTGGGGGAAAGAAAACACACAAATTACTTTCTGCCTGACAGTTCTGAATGATCACAGAAGTAATACTTGGTATGCAGCAAAACTAAGAAACTCCGTTGTCTGTCAAAAGAAAGAGTGAATTGTCTTAGGCAGCAACACCTGATCTATTATTAATCCATACTTCAGAATAGACTTAAAATGTATTGACATCTTCAAGCCAAAAATGACAATGTACAGGCTCTTTTAAACTCCTAAGGGAAATCTAGAACCATGGGCGAAGCTACCATTAAGGGGAGAGGGGAGGGAAAGCAAAATTATACTTCTTTATAAATAGCCTGAATTAGTTATCATTAGTTATCAATTACATGTGCCAGTATAAACATATTGTTGGGTCATTGATGAGCTCAACTTCATGAGGTGTCTGAGAACGTGTGTTTGGAAAGGGATACCCCAACTTGGGAGCATTTTGAAGTAACTTACAAATCATCTAACTCAGTCAAAAAATAACTCACTTGAGAATGATATAATTACTTTCAGTTTGCTTAAAGCCAAGGAAAAGTTGACACAGTGATTAAAAGGAGGGGGGGAGTGCAAGCAAAGGAGGAAAAAAAAAAATAGTTACTTTATACTGCTTGAAATTGGGCTATTCGGAGGCCTAGGACCTGAGCTTATTTGAAGAAAGATTATCTTGACAAATTGGATAAACATTTTGTGCATGACAGGACGCTGATGGAGAGTCTGTTCTGCAAGCACACCTGGGGGATAGTTTGCTTAGTGTGTGACCAAGGTGTTCAGCTAACCCCGAGTCCTCCCAGGGCGCTTTGTTTACCCTGTGACAGGTATAGGCAGATCTGAAGTCGAGGCCTCCAAAACAGTTCCTGCAGACTTTGCAGATGCATTTTTCCCTCCTCCTTGGGACAAAACACCTCTCTTGGCTAGACCAGAGTACAAAAAGCTACACCAGAGTTCAGCAAACAGGTTGCATTTACAGAAGCCTGCAGACTGGCATGCCCAAGGCCAGTGAGTGACCAGTGCAAGTAAGGCCTCACATCTCCATCCCTCCTCACCCCTTAGCATTGACCAGGGGGCAACACTGTGCTAGAATCATCATCAAGTAGTGGAAGAAAAACATGCCTAAAAACACAACCTACTGGTTAGTCAGAAGGAAAGTGAACATCACCCATGGAGACTTTTGGCTTCCCGGCCTCAGAAAACACAGTGGCCATTTTGTTCTGCCTTCACTTTGATGCCAGAGACTGAGCAACACAAGACACCAGACCAAGGTGGCTGATGGCCACTGTGCAGGTTGTTGGTGACACCTGTTAACATCACCTGAAGGATTCCTTTGTCCAGGCAGGCAGGATGCAAACTTAACACTTCTTGCAACAGAAGCAGTTGTACTGGTAACTAAACCCTTGCAGTCCCCCCTCAGGGCTTTTTTCACGTGTGAATTCAGGAGGACAAGGATTCCATTCTCAAGCCCCACGTTCGCAAAGCTGTCACACAGCCCTCCCTCCACCTTCCTGGGGCAGGCTGGTTTTCAGCCAGAGGAGCTCTGGGGCTGTAGCAAGTTGGTTCAAAGACAAGCATTTATGCCAGAGCAAAGGGCCAGAAGGATGGAGAAAAGGTAGTAAAAGAGAAACAATTTCAAGAAGCTGAAGCTGTTATGGAGCCACTCTTTAGGATTACAGAAGTTTACACTAGCAGATGATAAAAGCTCAGATCAGAAATTGGTTTTTTCCAAAGGCCAAAAATTTTGTCCCAGGATCACTTTCACAAAATTAAACAACCAGTCTCTTAGGTGTGCTCTCTCCCCAGCTCAGTGTGGCTTTTGCCTGCACTTAGATCATAGATATGGCTTCAGCCACTTCCTACCTCCAAAGCAAGTAGCAGGGCCCAGGGGGCAGTAATGGGGGAGACAAACCCTTTGGAGAAAGGCAGGATCAGGGTGGGACTCACCTCATTTTGGCTGCTGCAAGTTCTCTAGAGGAGGTCAGTCCTGACCACCAGCTGCCAGGGGAGCACACTCAGCTCCCTGAAACTGGATGCCTAATTTTGGGTGGCTAAACTGAAGGGGCCTGTATTCCATGTCCTGTTCCTGAGCCAAGCATACCAGTACATGGGCTCAGGGAAGTGAGACCAGCACTGAGCTGGCAAACTTCAAGCCAGTGTTCTGCAAAGTCGTTAATAACGAGCGTGGGTAGAGAAGAAGTTTTACATAGATAAGAGTGTTTTACAATCCAGCAACACATCATCCCAAATCCTAATTCCCTACCTTGACATTGTCTGGTCTGTTTGGGGACAATTGGCTTCCTCTATCTCTTTGTAGTCACAAAATATTTTAAGAGGGGAGATTAGATGAAGAAGCCTAAAACTGATAGCTTGGAATGACCCTTTGGACATCAGCCATTGATGACAATATGTTAAGATGGGAGAGGCCCATAATGCTTCTGCCTCTGGTGTCCTCTAGACCATGAAGGCAAGTAAGCACTGGTGACTTGCCATATAGCACAATATTGCTTACTAGACCAAGGCAGGACCAGGGAGATGTTCACAGCATTTATACTGAGAGGTAAGAATGGACGAGCTCCCTACAGGAACAATCAACCACTTCTGTACCACATCAATAAATTATTATTCTTCCTCTCTGACTAGCAGTGACAAACAAACAAAAAGCCAGAGCTGCTCTGCAGCAAGGCTGTGGTACCTAACACACATTTGATTTAAAGCCTACACAAGAAACAGGGAAGCATTATCAAATGCCTCAAATACTTAAGAAACTGTTTTTAACATGGGAAGGGCCTTCATTGATTTTTGCCTTTCAAACTTAATTTTCCAGAATAGCTGCCATCACTGTATCCAAACAGCAGCAATCAAAGCAGTTAAAGGTGTTATAGAATTGCTGTGCTGCAGGAGACATTTTCACCCAGGCCATTTACATTCCCTCACATGCTCAGGCAGAACACCCCAAAGCTAATGCACATTTCTCTCGTGAATTATGACAACAACTCCGAATAACTTCAGATAGTGCTCCCCATGCAAGATATAAAGAGGTGAAAGAAATAATTTATCTCCATCCTGTGGAAGTAATGTGAAGCCAGGTCTACCTTCATAGGTAGATCTGGATTCAGCAAACAAGTAGTCATCAGAAAGTGATCTGAACATAAAGACATTGAATGATAGGAAACAAATATTTTTCCAGGATATAACAGCCTAAAGGACACCAGCAGAAAGTTGAGGAGCTCCTAGAAGCAGCTATGTATCTCTGGCTTGCCCTGGGGTTATTTAGATGTTGAGGAACATTTTCATGACGCAACCCTTGCATCTTGTATTTCATTAGCTGAGTGTGTTGTCACTATCCTGACAGGAGGGATTGCCTTTTCAGGGTGACTGAAACAGAATTAGTACAATATTTCATTCCAATTCATACAGTTATTATTAAAAAGCAATTTTTCCTTATTTACTTGTGACACTACCCTGCACACACAAAAAGAACAAAGGTTGTCAAAGGCAGAGTCGGCCAAGCAGGAATGTTCTGGCTCTGAATGTACGTGACGATGTGAGCTATTGTGCCCCAGCTGACACGGCCGTGGCTCCATGAGCACTCGCCAGTCAGCGCATCTCTGCTCGCGGGAAGGAATCCAGGCTACAGAGGAAACAATGACTTTGCAGTTTAATAGAAATCCTCAGGTACAGATGCAACAAAAAAGGCAACAAAAGCTTAGCACAAAAGAGGATATTTAGTGGTCTAACACCAGACCTCGATGCAAATCTGCCTGTATCTAGGCATGAGTCTCAGCTGTAAGCATCCCTTTTTGATGGACTATGAATGAAACACACACATTATTAAAGTCCTTTCTCAAACAACAAAAGATATACTATCCTTCCCAATTTTATTCTCTTACCTCTCACCTCAGATTTAACTTTATTTAGTTTCAGACAAATTATTTTAATTTTAAGCTGGAAAACATGCCCAATAATATTAATTTGCTCTGTAAAATTGATTTTTGCACACAAAATACCCCACAAGCCCCTTATCCACAAAATTCCAGGTGTCCTGACAAAACTTCCAAAAGTAATTAAAAAAAAAAAAAACAATGAAAGACATCTTTGTCATCAAATCAGTTTTGCATTCCCCATTCAAGTGATCCCCACATTTCTGAAGATCACGCTTGTGCTCAAGTGGTGGAAGTCAGACAACAGCAATATGTGATACTGAGATGGGTATGCTTACAAGAGAACTTTCCATCAGCACAATCTATCAGGCTCCAGAGATACAAAATTAGGTTTTCAAAAGTAGGTTTCCTTTTTAAAAATAGGACTTGCATGATTTCTAAAAATGGAGCAGAGAACAGTGCCAGCAGAATGTCTGCAAACAAGCTCCCTCTATATCTTCCAAGTTCAGAGAGCAGTGAAGCTGCAGAATTCCTGCTTATTCTGTTTTAAAAACTATGAATTTCATGATCACTTGGAACCACTGATTTGATTCAGGTGGTCAACCTACTTTTGAAAGAAATCTGTTCTTCAAGCTTTTGCTACCTGTTCTAGCTAAAATTGGCTCAGCAAATGCTGTACACTCACAGTTGTGCATCACCCTTGGGTGCTATAGAAAACACTGCCTGTAACCAATACTGGCACCATACAGCCCAGTCCTGTTTCTTCTTTTTTTTCTCCTTCAAATATTGTGTGTGATTTTAATCTCATAAACAAAGCATTGACAGCTGCAATGAGCACTCTCTTGCCTTACCCTGTACATCAGGGTGTGCCCTCCCAGAATATCCATCCCAGCCCGTTATGCAAAAGACAACCAGTCCTTTATGGCAGAAACTGCCGAGCCCCATTAGCCAGGCAGCCAGACGCTTTTGGAGCACAGATCCCAGAACATAGGGGAGCCATTGTTTCATTTCAGAGCAGGCCAGGCAGCCTCCATCACATGGGGGAAACCTTTGATGTCTCTTGGATTTAGAGGACAAGTCCAAATGAAAGCAGGGGCAGAGCAGTTTCTGCTAAACAGGGCAAACTTTTCCTCTCTCACATGAGGGGAGGTTTTTGTAGGAACAAAACAGGCTCCCACAGATGTGACCAGTGAGGAGACAGAGCTGACTGGCAGGACAGGAAACAAGGGCTGTACAGGGACAGCCTGGCAAAGCAACCAGCCCTGAGCAGAAAAAACAACCTGGTGTGGTGACTAAGTGGAAGAAAAAGAACACTAAGGGTATATTTAAGTATATGGGTATAAATATGCTGATATTTTTAAGCTCTGAAATACTTTTATATCAAATTAATTTGCCATTAAAGGTCTGACTGGTGATATTCCTCACCACAGTAATTCAGTATAAAGTGACAAGGCATGGCAGTATGATCATCTTGAGGACCAACAAGGTACATCCTTAACTCTCTTGTTCTTCTGGTTTTAGTTTAGCTCTGTGTAAAAAAATTAAGATGCAAGTCACACCATGTGAGACAATACATCTTTAAGCTAAGAATGAAATGTGGATTTCTTATCTCGCAGATAGACAATTACAAAAACTGCCTACACTCAATGGTGACAAAAACTGAGTCTCCTGGACAGAGCATTTCACAGCCATGTGTCTGGCTGCCAGTCAGACTCAGGATCCACAGAGCACTAAGGGAAGAATCAGGTACAAAGTGTCTGTCAGAGAGCAGGGTGCATCTGGTCTTACACAGGCACACCTTGTCCCACTGTGGCGGGAGAGGGCAAAGTGTGAGGAGCAGAGGGAAATAAAAAAAACCAAAAAAAAACAAAAAAAAAACCAACCAAACTTTGTGTCTTCAGAAACAACAGAAGTGTGCTAATACTTCTTGGGACAAAACATGCATAGACTTCTCTGCTCCAGGCTCAAGTCTAAGCTCCTACCTATACGTGACTTCATGTAAACAACATGAGCCATCTGGATTTATGAACTAGGTCCTCATAACGCAGCTTAATTTTTAGCAAAAACAGTTATGCATTACTGTGGAACACAGTTGTCAAATTCTGAGAATCAACTTAGAAATAAACACAGTAATCCCTACATAAACAGTCTGCAAACCACTTAGTAATCTTGGAGACAAGAACCTGCTATTAAACATAAGTGGTAAACGCAGAGAAGCATTTAAAATGAAGTGCAAGCAGAACATACATGACAGATTTTTTTTTTTTTTTTGTGTCTTCAGAAGTCAAACAACCCATTCTAACTGGGTGAAAGAAGTTATGTGCATCCCCAAGAAAGCAGATCCTTTTTTTCCCCAAGTGCAGTCATGGAAGATGTTTTGTACAATGTTTGTACAAGGTGAGTATTTCTTTATGTTGAATCACGTTCTTGTTGGAATGCTGGATTAATGCACAAGTAGGACAGGCATCTAGACAGCTTGGGCAGCTCCCCTATTTCCAGAGTAATAGAAGTATTCAGAGAACTATCAAATTCATAATTTAATGACATGAGAGAATTTATTCTGGCTAATCTACAGACAAAATGGATATTAAGTAGACAGTACTTCTTTTGTAACAAGATGCACAAACCTTGCAAACTTGACTCCTGTCCAAATCATAAAATCTTAAACCATAATTGAGAATCTTTTGCTCAGATTAAGTTTTGCCATACAGAAATTTCTTTAACATGTCCAAATACATCAATCCAACAAGCAGAGATGTCTTTTGAGACACCTCATTTAGAGTTACCAAAGCCAACAAGACTTCCTCTCTAAATTTTAAAGCTTTTATAGAAAAACAAGCTACCAGAATATTTGGGGTTGGGGTCCATTCACTCTAGTTACAGATCCAAATTCTGCCCCTAAAGACCACTTGCCTTTACATTGGCACATCATGGACTCGCTTGCTTTTTTCTGGTTGGGTTTATTCTGTTCTGACACTGCCCTTGCAGGAGCACAAGAATGGTTTATTGGGAGGCCAAACTCTGTGGTCCCAGCCCTCCACTGCAGATCCCATTATTCTGGCATTACTATTCACCCCCCAACAGAAGTGTGCTAATAAGAAGGGGCTCAATGAAAACCAAACAAAACTACCCTGCCACAACTCTATGTGAAATGTTGACCCAAGAAAAATAAAGTGTGCCTCTTGGATATACATCTGCCCACTTTGCACAGCAGATAGCAGGGGGCCTGCTGCAGGTGCTAAGGAGAGGGATTTAAGCCAGCTTCCAAAGTTCATATTGATAAATCGTGAGTGTATCACAGCAGCCATCTGCACACACCTCGTCACATCTGCAGGCCCTGCAAGCAGCTCGGGGAGGTTTTACATACAGCTGAGCAAACCCTGCCCTCCTCCATCCATGCTGGAATTTCAGATCCCTCACGCTAGTTCAGCTCTTACCCTTGCCAAGAACCTCATTTGTCTCCACCAGGTCCCATCTCAAGGCCCTTCTTTCAACCTTAAGACCCACAAGAAACCCTTGCTTCTTATCATCATTTTCATCTTATTTCACCACATCGTCGTCTGTATTTATACACACACGCATTCTACCAAGACTTCTCTCTTGAGACTGCAAATATAAATCTATCTGGACAATTTTGGGGACCAATATAAAAATATCTCACAGCTCACATTGTTTATATCCCAATCTCAGAGTTCCTTCTTTCTGCAGACTCAGTGCCCACTTCACGGACTGACATAAAAAAAAAATCCAAATATATATGTGGTATTCTCACTAACAAATAAAGGAGACAATAAATGTAACAACCTTGCACCATAATTTGGTGCCTCTACAAGCACTTTAGCACTATTTAACACTATTCATATTCATCAAAATGGATAAAAACCAACACAACTTTAAGCACATTTACATTTTGCACAGCTTTAAGCACAAAATATATTTTGCTGAATAGAGACAAGTAATTTAAGTCTCATCCATGAGGGCGCTTTCACAAAGTTGAAATTTCAGACTGACAGTAGTTTTGGGTTTTTCCTGCACACGCTTAGATTAAACTCCATTTTAGATAAAAAACACCTAAATTAAGCTTAACTTTTGCTAAGAGAATCCACTTCCAGATTATTTTGTTTTTCTTTTGCATAAGCCTGCAACTTTTACATAATCCACAAGCAAATAGCTCTATTCTGTAGATTAGAAATTATAAAAGACCATGTAATCAGCTGACAAAAGAACTGAAAACAACCCCAGAGGAAACGCAGAGCTGCTCTGCAGGCTCACAATGTGCTGCTCTGTCAGCCTCCCACTCCTTCAGCAGATACTCCTGACATTTCTTGTGTCATTACTGGACTTTATGAATGGGGCTGTAGGATGTTTGCTGGAGAATAATCAGAAAGGGAAGGGGCATGGTATCACAGACAAGGGAGCTGCTTCACTCTCTGCTGACCAGACCCAAGCAATTAGTTCACTGCTTTCTCCTACCACCAACTATGAATCACAGCTCCATATTGTATTAAAGGCTGAATTGTTCCTTATTTTTTAATAAGGATGCTTAAGAAATTAAGCTATTGTAACCTCAAATAAACTGCACGTGGTTTGGTGGCTTTATTTATTTCACATGTATCCAAATGTTTAGGTACTTACACAAAGTCTCATCAACCTCTTTGGGCCAGAAAAATCAGCTGTAATTCTCACCAAAGAGAGTTACCCTACTGAGGGCAGAGCTCTTTCCACTTCTGGTAAAGACAGAGCCATCACAAACACGATTCCTGCCACTGCATTTCCCTGCTCCCAGCTGGCTTGCCCAGCCACACATGAGATGCAAATTGCACATAAGGGAAGGGAAAGCCCTGGTGGAGGGAACTGGTTTGCAAGTCTGAGATGAAACCACACTGCCAGTTGTGCAAGAGATCACAAACAAGCAGGAGGAACCCAGTCAGGGCCTTCCTGTTGTCATCTACTCTTTACAAGCCTGAGGAGCATTTTCAACATATTTTGAGAAAGTTCTTTGGAAACAGCAGCTCCACAGGTTTCTGGGGAACAGACACTTATAAAAGCAATGGCCCAGCAGATAGAAAGGATGCAAAAGGAAAATGAACCACAGCACCTGCTCAGCAAAGAACTGAAACTGGCTGAAAGAAGGGTTTTGACAGAGCTGAGGCTCCCACGGGAGTCCCACCAAGACAGGCAGATCTGTTCAAGATTCCTTCTGCTTGTGGGGCTGCTCTTTTTGCTTCATTGATTTCCCTGGGCCTTGAGCCTGCCAAGTCATGGCATTGCATCTGGGGCAATATCTGGTAAATCAATAAATATCTTCAGACATTTATTAGGACCTCAGCATCACCATGGCTTGGCCCCATGGAATCACAGCCAGGCCAATTCCCCCATTCTCCTGATAAATAACACAGCTCTCAGAGATCACACGGCCAACCATCAGTAGGTAGGGGGAGGATGTCTTCTGAGAACTTGGAAGCAAAAGGGCTTTCCAAAGTGATTAAGCATTGGGTATTTTGAGGAAGGAGCATCAAACCACTGATACAGGTAACTGAAGTGTGCTCTGTTTCTGTCCCACCTGCCAGCCTGGCACACCCAGCAATGGCCACTGATGGTGGCAAAAGCAGAGTCTGGCCACCAGCAGCCATTAGCCATCCCAGAGCACTTTTCCAAGGGAAGGGATCTCTGCTGAACTAAAAACTTGCTCTGTGTGGGATTTCTTGGTGAGGTACTTGCAAGATGCTTACCACAGAGACAAGAAAATAGAGGAAAAATTATTCACAAGTACTTGCTTGAACACAAAGGAAACCAAGTTTTAATCTCTTTATAACGCTTTTGCATTAATTTTTGCTAAGCTTTAGAGTACTATGATTAGTAGAGAACATTTTTATAAGTGAATTTTGAGTTTAAGTACCAAAATGTTCAATTAAAGTATGAACAGAATATTATAAAACTCATAATTCATGATGTCTGGTGGAGTTACATAAGCTAGAAAGGAAACTAATACCATCTGCCATGAAATTGCTCAGCATCAGCAAATGACGGATTTTGCCCAGACCAGGAATAATTTTCATATGGACACACATAATCGTTACAGAATGCTTTAAAAAAATAAGAGTTTCTCAAACTCAGTATTATCTCTCTGCTAAGTCGATATAATTATTACATTGTAGAGGCATATAGACCCTGGATGCATTCTTAGTTATGGGATGTAGTTGCTCAGTTCACAAAAGCATGGTTACCTTAATGAATTCATGGAAACTAATATCAGGTGATCAAGCTTCAAGAAAAGAAATCAGCAGAGAACAACAGACATAGGACAAAAGAAGTAATATCAAAGAAGATTTAGACAATCCATGAATAAATCAAATTTAACCTTTTTATATAAAGAGTTTGGCCTGTTCATTGTCAAGTTTAGTTGTTCAATCTTTACAATTCAAGCTTTTCTTCAACGTGTTTTGGTATCTCTTTAATCAGAAAATATTTTTTTATTTTGCCTATCTGGCTCAAGATGTGCCCTTAAATACTGAAGTTTGTACAGCAAGTGGAGCTGAAAACTGAACTGACCCCATCACAAGCAAATTATCAGCTCTCCAACTGTGGAAAGCAAAACTTCACTTAATCTGATGGCAAATAGCATGCATTTCTCCAGCAATTCCTGCTTTGGCTAATCAGTCAGGCTGATGGATGTTTAGCACTTACCTTAATGCAGATTTTTGCTTTAGCTAACATTTGTAGAAACAGAATCAATTACAAGCTGGAGATTACTGTGCTGATGGGCTTTCATGCTATTGCAGTTGACCGTGCAATTGGGTTTCTAAGTGACAGACACCACAGGACAGTCTCAGCTTGGCAAAATCCTCCTTTACTTTTCCACTTATCTAACATATTTTTCATTCAGCACTTTAATTTCCCACCCTTTGCTTTTTTTTTTTTCCCTCCTGAGGCATCTGAGCAGAGCCTATGCACACACGTGTGCGTTGTTCTTTCCTGACGAGGAAATACCCATACCTGGGTGCCCCCAGCACAGTGGGACAGCCCCACTGCCACAGCCCTGGGACAATTACAACGTTATCTTCTTGACCAGTCAATGTTCAAATGTTGAAGCACTGCGTGAGGGAAGGCTTTAAATGTGGGAGCAGCACAGAGGGCTCTTGGTCAACACAAAATAAAGCTCAGCAACCCTCTAGAGTAAATGAGAAACCTGCACAATTAATGCTTTTTGCCAGCATGATCCCAAGCAAAAGAGCATTCTTGCAGTTAAATATTTTTAAAGAGGCAAATGATTTCTGTTTAAATGGGTTTAATTGCTCCTTTCGCTGCACCCAATCTTTACTAAATATTATATATTTATTAGCAGTAATCAGAGTTCTTTTTCACTTTCCTAGAAAAACTTGTAGAATTAGGAGTCTTCAGTATCTCTATTAGAAACACTGATGCTCAAAATCAAACCTATAACCCCTGCTCCCCAGCAGAGGTGGGGAAGGCCCAGCACTTCACAGAATCGAGCCCAGCAATAAAGGTAATACAAATGTTTCCAAAAGGTCTCATCCATAGATTAGATGAGCATATTTAGGGGAGCAACCCCATTAAAATTTTAGCAGGTAGATAACATATGTAAGAGGGAGGGTTTTTTTTTTTTAATTAACTGTCTCTAGCCTAGAGCTAGAGTCTCAAATGTTTTTACAACACAGCAATACTCCAGTTCATATCTGTCAGCTGGAATACTTACAGCTTAGTAATTATTAAAATTGTCTGAGCTGCAGAGCTACGAGCTGGATGGGGCAGTCTGCCATAAGGTACAGAAACAAGGCACTTGCATTTAATCAGGATCTGTCAGCCACAGTTTTTCTCTGCACCACTACCCCCCAAGTTACTTCACCATAAAAGAGAAGTGACATTACATGGCTTTTACCACCTCGGATTAGCTGCCCTACTCATAGTTTGCAGCAATAAGTCTTGTAGAAACTTGCAGCTCTTTACCAGATGGTTGGTTTTGGCTGAAGTCAGGCAAAAGCGCCAGAATTTACCAAAAGGAGAGAGATTGGCAATATCCTCACCCGGGCCTTAGCTGCACAGAACTGCACTCAAAAGCCAACTTATGGTCACCACAGCACTGACAAAACCAATCCAGCACCAACAAAAAGTCATTCCCCCTTACAGATAAACACCTAAAAAAAGTGGGATGACTTGAGCACCACTGACTCCAAGAGGAGCACAGAGCAGATCCCAATGGCATAGACAGGTGAATTTAAAAGATATGATGAGGCCTAGATCTCACCCACTGCACTCGTGAGGCTTACAGAATACTTGCATAAAAACAATTTTTAGGCATAAAAGACTTTGGGACCTTTTCCACCCCCTCCAAGAGAGTGATCTAAACTCACTGGCACCTTCTGTTTTATTAACATCAGCAGCTCCTCTTGGAACAGACCTTCTGCTGAAACAATGTGTGCAGCAGAGCTGAGAAAACAAATACATTTTCCACTGCTTCCTTTCATGGCAGGTCTTCCCAGTGCCTCACCAGTTCTCTGGCACAACCTACTGCCAGGTCTGGGGCCACAGCCTGTCCCAGTGGTGGGAAGGACTCATACACAGGAGCCATGCCATGTTGGGGACACTGTTCTTCATGCAGAAGATTCTCTAAATGATATTTGCATTGAAAAATGTTTACCCTCTGTGTGTTCCTCCCCAGGAACAACCCAGATGTGGCTTCAGGTTTTTTAAGAGACACTTGGATAAGTGCAAACACATCTCTTTTGTAATCAGCCTGGGCTGACCCTGTTTAGCCTGAGGTCAACGACCAGTGGCATCTGACCTGCCGAAGTTAATGCAGCAGAACAATAGCAGAGGGTTGGCAAGGCCTTATCCTATTACCTTTTTGATACCAAATTAATTGTTTTTCTCCCTCTCAATGATTCTCTGACCTTTCAGCTATATGTGTTGCTGGCACAAAGTGGTGGATTAAATTTAAGCAAGTACATTTCTTGACATTGTCTCGCAGATTTAAAAGTTATTTAGGTCTTCCTTTCAGCACTAAGAGGTTTAAGAATGTGCTTATGATTGCAACCCCATTTGATAGTTAAAGAACATTGCAAATATTAATTAGCTTGGCAGTATCAGAGACAAGAAAACCAAACAAAAGATCACAGCACTTATTGCCAAAAAAAAAATTCCACAAGTAATGAAGGGATACAGATGCCCTACAAACCACAGGTAGTCAATGCTAGATGTCTGGTATTACCTTATTTGGTAGTGCTTTATTAATTGGCAACCCAAAATTCTTACTTGTAGAATTAATGCAATTAGGCTGATATTTTTCAAATGGAGAAACAACCCTTGATCCTTTGTTGGATGAGGAGAGTGTGTATGGAATAGCTATTGGTTCCTATCACAGCTTTGATTCAAATTTTTACTTCCTTGTTGTTGGACCATTTCACCACATAGAATAAACTGAGGTGACATCGTGGGTACCAACACCATATCAAAAGAATTGAAAGAAACCTCTTCAGGATTTCCCCCACTGTGCATCGTAAAAGCAAGAAATCCTGAAAACCTGATTTATTAATCTAAAATTCAAAACATTCAAATCTGCCTGTAGGTGATTGTGAAGCATCAAGGCACTGAGCCCAGGTGCAGGTTCCTTGCTTGGCTCAGCTCTCTGTGGGCAGAGCTGCCTTGCCTGCTCCTCACAACCACAAAGCACAAGTGTCACGTTCTGTCAGGCTCTAACACCCACAGGAGACAAAAATAGTTTTCCTTCAGACAATATTTTTCATCATTGCTAGCTGGTAAGGGCCAAATCATCAGCCAGATACAGCCTGGATCAGTTCCTCCGAACCCCAGAAATGAACACAAATTTGGGGCTAACTCATTTATGGGTTTCAGGTGTTTTAGAAGCAATGAAGCCTGGTTCCCACCCTCCTTTAGCCTCCCCCCACCAAAAAAAACCAACCATACAACCGTGCCAGTGGAAAGTCTGGTTCACAGCTCCCTTGATCCTCTGCCCAGTCCAGCTATTCTCTATCTCAAGTAGCACTACATCTTTAAGCATATACTTAACTAGTGCCAAGAACACTGCAAAAATTATTTACTGAAGATATTTTTCAAATAAACATGCTAGATTATTTTATTTAATTGGTAGAATATAGAATCTCATAGGTGTTTTCTCAAGATAAAGAAAACACTTCTTCCTGGTTAGATCACCAGGAGCCTGAAGAATTGCGTATTTAGTCACTGAAAAACATATTAATTAAAGTATTACACAAATTAATTTATTCTGATTTAAGCAGTATTGGATCACAAGAAAAGAAAAAGGATCAACAGAAAGGAAATGTTACATCAGTGATACCACTGGGTAACTTCACTTATTCAACAGAGTTAAATATTCCCTTAACTCATACTCCAAACTTCAAATACAGATGATTAAGCATATACATTAGCAAGATGAAGAGCAGAGGATTTTACATGACAGCTCTGCCCAAAAGTGACAATAAAACCTGCCTTAGGGAGAAATTGGGAGAGAGGTAGTAAAAGGCTAATCTTGTTATAATGATTTATGGAAAAAAAAAAAATCATAGTCTAAGCCGTCTTCAATTTTTCCAAAACATTCATACCTGCATTTAAATACTTCAGTCAGAACAGAAACATTCCCCTCTGTTTCCAGGCTAACAATATACTTCATTAATCAGAAGCTCAAAGGAATATGTTCAGAAAGTGCAGAATTGGACTAATTTGATTTTCAAGACTGATAACAGCAAGATGAATTTCACAAAGATGAGCATGGTTGTCTTCACATTTGGGTGCCTTTCTGGCTGTGGGATAACTCTGCAGACACACTTTTGGCTTCCAGTGACTGCAGTGCAACAGGGACAAGCCCCATGACATTATCCTGAGATATTATAACTGTAAATAATTTGGAGGGTGTGGAAAACAGATAAAGTCAAATCACTGCTAGAAGAAAACCATACAAATACACGTATTGTGACCTTTCCCAGGGCAAAGTTATTAGAGCAGCTGGATCAATAACAGACAAGTCAAAATACTTATTTCAACTGCATTTTTCATTTTGGAGAGTGATAACACCAAGAGCTGCCCAAAAAGGCCATTCTTAAATACCTATCTAGTGCAATTTTCTATATTGCTGAATTAGAATAATAAGGCTTTGTTTTACATATATAATGGGGAAGCAACACAGGTAAGGAAAAAAAGGGAAAAAACCCCCTGCACTAAGAATGTTAATGGAGGAACTGCAGTTAAACTCCAAAAGAAAAAATATACAAGCAAAACATTTGCAAGAAGGTGCCAAATGTTGCAGGAATTATGACAGGAGAGATCATACTCCTATCCCTTTTTAACAATGTCTAGGCACATCCAGCACAAACTCTTTGTGCTCAGTGCAATTTCATTTCTGGTGTAAAAACCTATGCTTTAAAAGCCTGATGCATTTCAGCTAATTCCCCGTGATATGGGTCTAGACATGGTGCAAGTGGTCAACACATGACTAACAGCTCATACAAGTCTCTTCTTAAATAGACTGAGGAATTAATATGTAATGCAGGTGAAAGGACTAATTATCTTCCATAAATAATGAGATTGGCTTGGGAACCAGCATTCAGAAACTTCAGACTAGAGGAGGCAACTGCACTCTACTTTTGGAATGGGTGGTGGTGGCTGTTCAGAGCATTTCTGAAATAAAAAAGCAAAGACTGCACTCAAATGGAGAGTAACTGCATTTCTGTGGTGCACAGATTAAAAATATTTACCTTATGACTTAGAAAACATCCTTATTTCTCATTTTTAAATAACAGAGAGAACAGTAAACTTGCTGGTAAAATCATAGTAAAAAAAATTGATATCACCACACTCCTAAATACATTATTTCCTAGACCCTAAGCAACTCAATAAATGCAACAGCTGACAGCTGTATATATCAAGAGTTTAAAGTGACAGCCATGTACTATAAGACATATTTCTCTTCAGAGTTTTGGTTCTTATCCATCAGACTTCTAAGCAGCTTCTGTTTCATATTCCAGTAGAGCAAGGCTTTATATTGTGGTCCACTGCTCAGCCATGGATTAGCCCAGAGAGGCAGTTGAAGCAATCACAAACTCATGCAGAAAAGACCACAATATTCATCTTTTTCATCAGCAACATAATGCAAGTTTTTGTCAGCCAGTAAAGCCACCATGGGTAACATTAATTCACTCTTTCAAAGAGTGAGACTAAGGGGGGAAAGACACAGTTCCAGAGAAGAGGAAGAACTCCACCTTGAGCACAGCATGGACTGGAGCAGAGGAGCTCTGGGAGATCAGTCTGGAGGCACCTGGCTGGAATGAACACAAGCATTGCCTGAGCAATGCTTGCTCAAAGGCAAATGGAGGTAAACTTAGCAGAGAGATTGTTATTCTGATATAAAACAACTAGCAGAGGGAATACTTGCTGATACCACTAAGAACCATAATTCCCTTAGTAGATGCTCCTCTGTCAGATCAGTATCAGCTATTATTACTAAAAAAAGCCTGAGCAGGAGGACTTTTCCAGGCTGCTCCTGGTCTGTGGATGATGTGAGGCTCAGCACTGCACTCCTCAGCATCTCCAACCATAACAAGGGTGAAGTCTTGTCACCTCTTTGTGTCCAGTGTATCTCTTGAGCATCTCAGAAATGGTTGGGAGAAGTTTTATTAAGCTGCACAAAAATTCAGTGAAATTATTCCCTTTTCCAGTTCCATTTTCAAACAGCCACATCTGTTTGATTCTGTTCACTCATCACTTTGCCAGCACAATAAATTCCCCACAAAATTATTTTGGAGGTTTTGGTCAAACAGGCAACTTCATCGACATCATTCACATGACCAAGCACTGCCATCAGCTTGAGAAAACACCAGACCCCAGGGAAAGCCTGCACAGATGGACTTCACCAGGCACCACCCCAAAACTCCTCATCAGCTCACCCAGCCCCTCTCCCTGCCAATTTGCCCAGTGACATTTTATTAGGACTGCAGCTCATTGGGCATTCAACAGCACAGCTCCTCGCATGCCTCAAAAAAAGCCAGCACATCAGTGCTACCCTTTCTCCCTTGCCCTCAGCTTTCAATTAAATTTAGAATTGACTTTGAAAGTACAACCTGAATCTATGTGGTTCAAAATGACCTTGTTACTTCTTTCCTTACCTTCCCGAGGCAGCCTCTTGTACTCCAGCTCAGGTTTTAAAACCTGGAAACAGGAATTTTCTCTAAGCTCCTGTGGCAAACTACAAGTCTCAAGCTGTTTAAAGTCTTTAAAGGTACATCCAAAGCTAAAGTGTGCTCTGCAGAGAGAGATCTGGGAGCCCAGGTCCAGGAGCTTTCAGCAAGGTATTTAAAACCTTCCTGCGAGTCAAATGTTTTTTCTAAGGCACAGCAAGTGTTGAGCTCCCACCAGATCCAGACAGAGTGATTGCAAGCAAGCAGGTGTTATGAATATTCTTAATAACAATGACAGCTGGGATCTATTGCATTAGATTAGGGTCTTCACTGCAGAAAATGTTCCTATTTGCAGCCTTAGCAGACGCACTCAACAGTCAGGCCCAAACATTCAACACTGTAAGAATAAAATCCTACCCCTTGTGGTCAAGATGTAATGACACAGAGTTAGAGGTTCTAACTTGGTCATGCCCATCACTGACCAGTGAATTGCACTACTCCTAATTTGTTTTGTGTATGGGCAGCCCCAGAGCTATGACAGACACAGCAGGAGTGGCTCCAGCTGGAGCAGAGGTTTTGTCCAGAGCCAGCTGATGTTGCACCTTCCTTGGCAGCTGCCACCACCTGAGGCAAAGGGTAGCCCCAAATGGTGCAGTTCAACACCTCACATTTGTGAAAAACCAATGAAGAAATGGCCAAAGCATGGGCACGTGTTTCAACACCCACCTCACCCCACCTGGGAGTGACCTCCTCAAATGCAGTGGGCTGAAAAAGTGGTCAAGACTGCAGATGCTGATCCATGTAGATAATGGTTTAAAGAGATACTGAGGAGCTGACACTCCCCATCAAATTCTTCTGCTACAGGATATCTCTGTATAAAGTTAAAAAATAAAGGCTGAGAGACAAGGCTTGATAAAAATGGGGGGTGAGGCAAATGGTTCTGCCTGACATTGTCCACTCTGATGTTTCACCTAAGTTAGCTGGATTGCTCAAACTTCAGGAGAACTGCACTGAACTGACAGAGTATAAACCAATGCTGAGGATATGGAAAAGGTTTATACCAACAGCACCATGGCAAATTTCCTCAGCTGGAGACTGCTAACACAGGATTTGTTGTGTTTCTGCACCTGCAGACATGCAGGTGATGCAGTTGCTGGTCATGGCCAGAAATGATCTCCTGATAGCCACAGATGTGCTCACTTCTAGGACTTTGCTTATAGAAGAAAAGAGGTGGGCTTTATTTTTTCCAATGTCATCAAATGCTTGTATAAACTCCTGATTAAAAAATTCAAGATTCATTTGGGCCACATGAAACGTACCTTACCCATTCTGTGAGGATTTCAGAGTATATTTTTATTCCCTCACTACCATCAGTTTAAAATGTTAAAACTTGTAGAGCACAGCATAATAAAGCAGCTTGAGCCTGAGAGCTCTGCCAAGCATAACATCAAATCTTTCAGAGAGTGAGGTTAGATAAAGCACCAGATACACAGCAAATTCTTGATTGAAATAAAACACCAAACATTTCTCCTTGGCTGGCAACAGGTGAATTCACAGAAGAGGTTTCCTTATTCACAGAAGTTTCTTTTATAGCAAATTCAAGGGTTTCCCTGCTTCCCAGGAAAATTCCGTCTTGCAATATGTTTAAAATGTTATCAGCTTGGAAAAAAATAACACTGCTTTAAACTGATGGGAAAGGAGCCCATTGGCTCTAAAGTTACCATCCCCGGGTCGGGCACTCGGTGCTGTTTGGGGCCTTTGTTCAGGCTCAATCAGCCGTCGAAAATCAGCGCTCCCGTCACTGCCCGTGCTGGGCGGGATGACCAGGAGGGTTTCCCGCAGCCAGGATTGGGCGCTAATTACCTGTTCAACCCCCTTGTAAATACCTGTCAGAGGAGGGAGCGCTCAGCTCCCGGCTGAGGGGTCTGGGGCAGCAGGACCTCGATGGGGCTCCCCCTGCGCCCCCCACGGCAAAGACATCACTGCAAATAACATCTACAGCTCGCTCCTTCCTTCCTTCCTTCCTTCCTTCCAACACCTAACATGCAAAAATGTGTTTTACAGATCCTAAAGCTGAAGGAGGAGAAACCACCAGCAAATCCCTGTCCGTATTAGTATCTTTGCAAAACATAAAAGTCTACAAGTTGTTTTTACCGAGGACTGGCATTCGCCGTGGTTGTTAAAATCCCTAAGCCTGAGTAGGATGGGGAAGGTGACTGGGGCTCCCTGGGTCTGCAGTCACTGAAAGGGAAATTTATCTTCCAAACAAATATCCAAGAAATAAATGTGGTGCTCCAGAGGCCTTTATTCTTCTGTCTTGCACCCTCAAAAAAATAATACAGAGATCCTTTGAAAAAAAGATAAATGAAAAAAGTTTTCTGATAACCACGGGAAGTTTTTCCTGTCACAGCAGGGAACGCCATGGGGGAGCGAGAGCCTCTGCCCGTCAGCAACAAACACACAAGGTGGCTTGGCTGGGCTGTGCTCCTCACCCCGACATCAAAATAAGCCTTTCATGGGCTGTTTCCTGGGGAAAGGGTTTATTTTTCCATCCAAACGGGAATGGTGGGAGGCTCAGCCGCAGCCCCCCCGGCCGGGAGCGCAGGTGGGTTCGGTCTGTACGCGGCACTGCGGGACCAGGGACCATTGCTGGCAGCAACGAGGGCAAAAGGAAGGAAAAGGGGAGGCGGGGGTAAGGGAAGCTTAAAATTTTGCAGGAGCAAACAATCCTCCCGCGGGCAGCGGTAAATAAAATAACAGCAGCGGGGTGATTTGCAACCATGTAACGGGCTTTTGTCCGGGCCCATTTCTCGCCGCCGGGAGGGTTTCTGTGTTCCCTCTCCGCAGGGTCCCGATGTTCCCCCTCCGGCTACAAAGGCCGGGGGCTGCGGCCCCTCCCCGGCGCTGCCCCTGCTCTGCCCGGCTGCGCTCCCCCTCCTCCCGCAGCCTGGGGGGCTCCCGGGCGTGGGGCTCTGCGATTTCGGGGTCTGAAGTGCTGGTGTAGGATTTGCCACCTTTAAAAACAGCTTTTACTCATCCTTTTAACTCTTTTTTTTTTTTCCTCCCCGGTTTACATGAAGCCCGTTGGGCATTTTATTCCCTGTTGGAAAGTTAGAAGTATTTATAAGTCTAATTAGAGGCATTTATAAGAGTGATTAGTGTGAAGCATCAGCTGCTGGCGGCATTCTGTGTGTCTGTGTGTGTGTGTGTTCACACATGGATGCAACACTGCAGTTTACAATTTGTTTCTGTGCCTGAAAGCTGTGAAATGCCCTTAATTCCCCCGGCACCGATGGCAACAGTGGGCATTGGCTGGCTCTGTCCAGTGGCTCAGCACCACACAGGATCACATCTCTGGGGAGGGGATGTGTCTCCCTATCTTTGCCCGCTGATGTAGGAGCAAGCGCCTCAGCAAAACAAAAAAATTAATGTACAAAATTAAAAATAAAAGAGAAAAAAAAAAAAAAAGGAAGAAAAAGCATGTGTGTGTTGAAAGCTGCTCTTAGACCCATAGGACAGAGGCGAACATGGCCCCACTCCTGCCTGCCCACGGACTGCCTTGCAATCACTCACCTCACAAGTCGTCTTTCCCTCTTTTTCCTTTGCTGCTGGGTATTACCTCTGCATTTTCACCCTCCCTGGACTTGGGTTTGCTGCACAGCTGCAGATGTCTCTTGGGAGAGAGGCTCCCACACAATATGCTTCGGGGAGCAAAACGATCAGGAAGCGAGCTCCAGTTCCAGCGGGGCTGTGGGGCTGCCCCGGCCTGAGGGGAGCTGGAGACCAGCCAGGCCACAGAGCTCCAGCGCCGAGCCCCGGGGCCACCGGGCCTGTCCCTGCCGGGGGGACACGGGGATTCTCCTCCGGGGGCACCGGGCATGGCACAGCCGGGGATGGCTGGCAGAGGGAGGGTGCCTGGTGCAGCACAGGATCCTTCCAAAACATCCATGCTGCAAACCTCGGTGCTTCCAGCCTAGAACCACTGCCCTGAGCCTGGGGCAGCCCCACAGGTCGCTCTGGATCCAGTGAGCACCCCCAAAACTCCTCAGCCCGCTGAGAGCACCCCAGGAACCACAGCCCGACCGCCAGCCCCGGTGCTGGGCTCCAGCTGCCGCAAACCGAACTGTCTGACAAGCTTTTGAGCCAGGTTTAAGCCCTGAGGTCCTGCTCGGGCACAGGACAGACTGTCCCTCTCCTAAGACTCCCGGGACAAGTGTCAGTGTCCCTGTGTCCCCCTGGCCCAGGGACAGCCCCGCAGGTGCCGTGCCAGCGCTGCTGCCTGCAGAAGCACCTCGAGTTAGAGCTGCTTAAAACGTCTTGAGGCAGCTCCTACGAGTTCAGGCCCTCCGCGACCAGGGATTTCTTTTTTCTAGTCATCATGTAAACAGAATTAAAAGGTCAGTGCTGCCCCCACATGCTTACAAAAGCTTTTGGTTGGAATGGCTTGAGAAAGATAGGGAGATATGTAGGGAGCACTTTAATAATATATTTGTTTTGCATACCTGTGGTCTGTTTCCCTGTCACAAAACAAACAAACAAATAAAAACTCTTCCTTCATTTCTGCTTTCAAAAACTTATGTGAAAAATATTTTCAGATTTATCCACATCAATTTCAGAGCTATGTTTGGAGCATTTTCTACAAACACAGGCTGTAGTACAGCTCCACTGACACATAGGGATGGTTTAACCTGACTTTTTAATATTTCTTTTTGGGGAGACATTAATATGGTCCCCAAAATCACCTAAAAAACAATCTTTTTTTTTTCACTTAGTCTCCCGGTGTCCAGTCCATGCAACCCTCATAATCCACGCAGTGATTATCCTGAGGGCAGACAGAAATTGCTTTTTCATTTTTCCTATGTCCATGTCTGTACAGCTACAGAAAGTCCCATACAAACTGAAGGTGAAACACAAAAGAGAGGCGTTACAATGACCTCACTTTACTCCAAGTAGTAGCAAGTGGCCATGTGAAGGGATGTACAAAAAAACCAAGCTATTTTTCTGTCTCTGGTCTTTTCAGTGACAGGGAGGTTAAGGTATCCCTCCTGGCAGGGGGTGAGACTCAAATGTCACGCTGAAGAATGACGTTGTGTGTGTCCCTTTAAAAACTTTGAATAGAAACTAGTTTAAATTTGAATCTAAAAAGATAAAGTGAGCTGGGTTCAACCTGGAACTGGCCAAAATGCTTCATGCTGCATGTTCATGAGGAAAAAAAAAAAAAACAAACACTTTTTTTTTTAATCTAAACGTTGCTTTTGAAAATTTTCAGTGGCAAAACATTAAAACACTGCTTTATTTTATGACAACAGACAGTTTCACATCAGAGTTACAGCAAGAACCAGACCCTGCAATGAGGTGGAGTTTCAGCTTGGAAATCCCCTGGATTTCTGGCTCAATTTGTCCTTGTGCACAAAAACCAGGCACCACAGCCAATAAATTTGTTTCAAACAAGTGATGTGTACCCAAGCCCACCCTAGGCGTGTGGGCAGGAAGGATCAGGCAGGATGTGGGCTGCTGCAGAGCAGCACTGCCCACCCAATCTCCATGGCAATGAGTGAGGGGTCTGACCAGCTGGGCCAGCCCCAGCAGCCCTGGAGGTGTCCCGGGGTCTCCATGGGCCTGCAGCAGGTGGCAGCCCCAGCCAGGTCCCTGCTGAGCTGGCAGAAAGCCATTCCTTGTTCTGTGGGACAGAGGGAACCACAGGAAGGTGCTGGGAGGGACGAGGGGACAGGGAGTTGCAGGTCCAGTTCTGTGTAGGTGTTTTTCTGCAGTCCACACAGGAAAGTTTGCCACAATAAATTTCATTCTGTCTTCATTTTAGTCTTTGGCAGAAACTCATTTGAATGCATCTACTAAATAAATCTCTCTTCTTGCCCAGGTTTCTTTCAGCTTTAACTGTCCTGAATATGAAATCTCCCAACTTGGAATACAGGTACTTCAGGGCTTCAGCAGACAAAAAAAAAAATAAAACCAAATCACTGAATTCAGACAGTACCGAGACCAGAGGTGGGGTTATAGAACAGATTGACTTGGAGTAACAATAAAACTTTTGATCCTGCTTTCCTAATTAGCCTGGCTGCATGGGTACCAAAATCAGAGCTGGAAATATGCAAACATCATGAAACCACACAAAAAATAATACAAATGTATTTTAATATTGTCTGATTAGAAATTCCATTTTCAGAAATATAACAAATACAAATGGCATTATTACTCTGAAAACATCTTCTCTCAGACCCTTTGAAACCTCAATGCAGATTTTTAAATACATTTTCACAAAGAAAACAGGGTAGGAAAAGAACAAAGAATTACAACACATTTGAGAGAAGTCCTGAAATTAATTTCAAAAGGACATGACTTTAGCACAAGAATACATTTGGAGGAAGAGCATTTTTGTTTGTTTAGCAATCCTCAAATTTTTCCAGCAGAAAAGCTGGATGGGCACACTGTGTACCATCCCTCGTTATTTTCAATTAGGTAATAGACATGAAGTTACTTTGGCTTTGTTATAAACAGCCAGTGGTAGTTCTGAGAAAGGTATATTAAATGCCAGAAGGAAAATGAGCAGGAAGATGTAAGATGGAGCCTGATCCTGCTAACCCCTGCTCCTCCAAACAATCCTCTTTCTTTTCTACTTACTGTGCAGTCTAAGAACTTCAGGATTAAGTCAGGTCTTAGAACCATAATTCCATTTATTTGTAGAGGCAAACATGCCTTTCGCTTAACATAAATGTTTTTATTTAAAAGGAGGTTGTCAATTTGAAAGCGTTTTAAATTCACGTTTGGGAGAGGCTTTGTGCAGTTTCACACAGGCCGGGGGATGGGCTGGATCTCGGCAATTCCAGCACCCGGAGCCGCAGTCACCCCCTGGCAGAGCCGGGCGAGCAAACACGCCCTGTGTGGATGCACGGCACGGAATGGGTTAACCCCTGCAGAGCCCTGGGGGTGCCCAGCTCCCGCAGAGCTCCAGGACCAGCGCTGCTCCCGTCCCGGGACCCCGGCCGGCCACACGCAGCCCCCTCGCCGCTGAAATCGCTGCTCTCCAAGTCAGCGGTGGGGAAGGAGCTCCTGCGATCCCAGCGTCACATCCCCGCCGTGGGGCTGCAGCGCCTTGGGCTGGGATGGGGACGAGCAGCTCTGGGAATGAACAGGAGACCCCACACAGAAACAGAGGCACAGGAACTGAAAGTTACGCTGTGACCCGTCACTGAACTCCTCCTGAGAGCCAGTGTGCCAGCAGCGGTACCAGGACACACAGGGGTGTGCACACCGATGCTCACAATTTGCTGTTTCATTTTATAGCTTTTTTCCTCTTGAATTAGCTCCTGTAAATAAAGAAGATAGAACAGAATTTGGTTTGATTGTCACAACATTTTTCAAACAGTATTACACAAGTTACCAGCAAAAAAAACTCCAAAATGTTGTAGCAACCTGCAACCCCTTTCTCAAAGGGTATTATATGTATTAGCAAACAGCTAATTCTGGTTTGTTGCCTGCAAACCTCAGGTCTGAATTTTGTTGCATTTCTAAAGCCTGCATCAGAAGCTTAACCAGAAACAGTCAAATCATCCTTTTCGAGGCATTCTTAGTTAAACAGCATCATATGTAGTCCCTGCAAAGGACTAAAAATATTCAGCTGTGGTTAGGTTTTTTCGTTTATACATTTCATCCAGCTCAGGAGTGCTGCAAAATAAGTCAGCAGTTGTCATCCTTTTTTTTTCAAATAATATACTTTCTAAAAGGAGAGTTTTTATAATTGGAGTTTGGATTCAGCTAATGGATGAATATCATTGATTCATACATTATTTTTCAAAGAAGACTGGGCTGAGCCATTAAATAACTAAAAATAAGTCATTTTTACCCCCAAACTCAGACTTTTTCTCCTAAAAGTAGGGCATATTTTTTCTCAGTTCAATATGAATCCACTCATTACCCCAATTTCAATTGGTTAGGTATGAAAATCTCAGGACTTAGGTTTTTTCCATGTCTCAAGTATAAAAAGAGAGTCATGTTACTCATGTTTACCTCTGCCAAACAGCAGCTGGAATATAGCCCCTCCAGGCAGAACACTGTGAAGGTATTAAAGTACTAAATGATTCCCAGGAAATTCATAAAATGTCCTTTTCTAATGATTCAAGGTATTTTTGTGGAGGCAGATTATTTGCTATTTTTAGCTTTTCCCAGTGTCTAGCTTGTCTAATTGCTCCTTGTGCAAGTGCTCTGGCCCGGGGCTATTTTTCAGCTCTAATTGCAAAAGAAAGGATTACATGGCTTTGCTTGTGCTGGAGATGGGGCTCAAACCCTCAAAAAAAAAAAAAATACCCTCCACCCCCTGGTTTCATAGCTACCCAGAACATTCACTCAATTTGCTGGTCTCATCTATAACTTCAAACCTGCTGACAACAGGAGCACAGGTAGGTAGGTACCTGCTGTGTGCTGTCAGGGAGCAGGGCAGTCTGACCAGTGCTGGAGTTTTCCAATTGATGGTTCTCTCATCTACTTACACAGTGCAGCAATTACCAGAGGTGTTGCCTTTGCAATTTTCTTTGAAAAGTCTTGGAGAGATTCCCATAAAATGCTCCTTGTTGCAATTCTAGTGGAAAATCCTGGAGACAGCATAGGGAAGTTGGGCTCTCTGCTGGGAATGGGCAGTGAGCAGCCAATATTGGTTATAAAGCTATCAACTTACCTACCTGCCTAAGCCTGGGGAAGGAAAACCAAAATGTCAAGTTATTTTGATTTTGTTCAAAATGCCAAAATTCCACAATGAGAACTACCTAAGCTGTACTACCTGACCTTTTTTCAGAAGATAAAAAACCCTATTTTGTGCCCAGGTTTAGTTAACACTGTTTTGTGGATGCTCTTCAGGGTGTTTTCATCTCAGCCCACTGGGTAACTTTACCAAGCAGCAGGCTGGCAGAAGCCCCTCTCATTTCAGAGCTTAAAACTCACAGCACAGCTCCTCCCAGAGAGGAGGGAGATGGATCTTCTCCAGGAGAGTGGAAAACCTCAAATCTGTGATTTTGCCTTGTCTACATAAAGAGTGCTTGCATTTTGGCCCAAGCCTGAATTTGCCATTAAAGTAGCCCTTGTCTATAGAAATGTTAGGAGACAGCTCAGGCACCATCACAGCCTGGTACATCCCTGGAAAAAGCAGTCACTGTCATCTCCTGTGAGGGTACAGCACGCCTCCAGAGCAGCAGCTATCTGAAAATAATTTCATTTTCCTGTGATAATACAAACATTAGCACAAAGGCCTGGTCTATGAGAGCAGTTGTGCAACACTCAATAATTTCACATCCTGGTCTGAAATGTTCCACAGGCCGTTGGAAGGTCCAAGGCTGAGATCCAAAAGCACCAATGTATTCACAGCTATGCAAATATTAGGAGCTACTGATGTCTCAACATGTGCAACATCTTACATTATATTATAGCAGACTCCATTTAAATTCACCTGCCTAGAAGCTATAAAGATTTACCAGAACTTGTGAAAAAAATTAGAACAGATTAAGCCAAATAATTTTTCAGCTATAACTTATTTGAGGATTGTTTGAAGTTTTTACCTATTGGGAGACAGAGGTTCCTAAATATCCCAGCGGGCTCTAAGTCACTAACACATCTGAGACCCTCTGTCCTCGTGCATGCCCTGATAGCCCTGGGTTTGCTCCCTGCCTCCTGCTTGCTCTGCAGCCCATGTGATGCTTTGTTTACCCACTGCACAAGCAGATCCATGCACCAGCCATTCCCAGCAGAATGATTGGGAGTCCACGGCTTTCTCATGCCTGAGTCTGCAAACACTGGGCACTGATGTGCTCCCCTCCTTCCCACTCAGCTCCCCTCTGTGTTTCGAGTTCAAAGTGAAACTATCCCAGACTCAGGGACCTCGAGAGAGCAGGACTTGGGAAACTCCAGGAGAGACACTGAGGGCACGAGCCCTCTGTCAGAAAGAATTTGAGTGCTCCCAGCAGCCCAGCAGCAAATTAGAAAGTTTTGGCTCCTAAGAATGAGTTGTGTTGTTTGTTCCTGCACACTGCAGCTGCTCGTCCCTCTCCCTCCCCACCCCCCTCCTTTGGGTGGTTTATTACACACAAGCTACTAATGAATGGGAGCCGCTGTTTTACAGTACACCACACTTACAGGACTTATCTCTAGGCCTACCACAGATTTGACTGATCAACAGCAGGGCACCACCATCATAATTCTTCCTAGAAACAGGAGGATAAAAAGGGGTTTGTTGGAGGTTGGCTGTGTCTGCAGAGAATCCTGCCTGCAGGGCCTGCTGATGCCATCACTCGCTGCTATGGTCTTTGGCCTAATAAGGTACAGAAACAAAGATTGTTCACTTGTTCAAGAATACTAAAGTACCCAAGTGACGGAAAGTGGAGGCAGCAGGGCACACATCCAAGTGGGATTAAGGCCACAAGTGCAACGTTACAGGGCTGACTGGGTGGCAGAGGGAGTATCTGCCTCTGAAGAAAAAAAAATCCAGTTCAAACATAATTTATAACATGTCACTCACAGTCAGAGGTGGCTGTCATTAAGAGTTAAATGCTGCATTGTGTTCAATGTATTCCGATAAGAATTCTCTAAGCTGCTTATATGTTATCATAACTCATGAATAAGTGGAGCGTGGGCAGGGGAGGGGGCAGAGGCTCTCTGGGGCAGGATGGGACCCAGGCTGGATGGCAGAAATGCTGGAGCAGAGCTGGGCTGCTGGGTCCTCAGTGTGGTGTACCCTCAGTCTGCACATTCCAAGGACTCCACAGTGAGTCTTGGAGTCTGCCAAGCCCATGGGACTTGTCAGGGTCCAGACTCTACTTGGACACATCCACCTTCTTTGCTTTTATGCACTTCTCCAGTTAGGGAGCCAGGCAGTAACACCGAGAGGATCTAAAATGGTGCATTCACGTTCAGCTGGTCTACACAGCAAGGTTGTGTATGATGGTTTAAGAGCTGGAGCTGAAGGGGAAAAAAATGGGCAACGTTGTAGCCAAGTATAAAGCCCCTAAGTTAATACTTCTTACTGGAAATGGAACTGGGAACCCAACAGAAGAGCAGCAAAGCAGCTTCTTTAGGGACAATATTAAATTCCTCTGACTGACTTGGCAGTTTGGAAGCAGCAGGATTGTTTTCTCTAGCTTAAGGAAACCCAGCAACAGACCCCACTGAAGTTCAAGCAGCTAGATCAGGCCCAATACCACTAAACTTTCCCGGCTTATCAGGGAAATTTTTCCCTGCAACTTTTTCCCTACTTCATTTTGGGTGTAGAGGGAAAAACCTGTGTGGAATAAGAGTTAGAATCATAGGAGCCCACTCATTTTCACAGAATTAATCATAGAGCCTGCTCATTTGCACAGCTCACTTAGTGCAAATAGCCACTGTAATTCCCAGTTAGAAGCACTTCTCTGGTAGAGCTCATTCAGAAAGCAGCAGTTTGTTTACTCACTGGCTTGGGCTACCTGGATCACGTTACACCTGCTGGGGCTGCTGGTAATGTGGGAGGTTGATTTTAAACTGGCACTGTTGCTTTTATAAAGCCTTTAATGTCGTGGGCTCTGGCTGTGTTCAAGATCTCACCCATCAAGCCAAGGCTTAAGGGACTTTGGGCTGAGACATCCCAGTCCTCTATTTCCCTGTCACTCAAATCAACAACCACACCTTTGCTGCGGTAGGTGTGGGACAAATATTTCAGTCCCTGACCTGTGCCTGGTCTGACTAAAGACCCAGGGTCTCTGATTTGCCCACACCACAGAAACACTGCAGCAAGCTGAATGCAAGTATCTGACCTGCTGCCTCAGTGCTGTCTTCACCTGTCCTGGAAAGCCAGAGGGCTGATCACAGGCAGCTCCTGGTACCCAGAGGTGGCTGCAGGACACTGCGGGTGCAGGGGTGCATGGTGTGTGTGCAGGCACAACAATGCTGCAGTGCATTCATGTTTCTGGCCTCTACAGCTCTGAGGAGCTGATAACCACAGCCCTGCATCCCTGCAGAGAGCAGACAGTTCCCTGCAGCCACCTCTCTCCAAGGGGAAACAGAAGATGACTCAGGAATCCCATCCACCCATTCCTCCCCCCAGCCATGGCAGCTTCTGGAGCGTGCCCACGCATGGGAGGTGAACCCACGGAAAAGTTTTTGTGGGTGGTGTCCCCACAGGGGATGTGCTTGTCTGTTGTGCAGCTTTAAGAGTGCAAGTCCAAATCCATTTGTCTGGGTGCAAGTTACAGTAAACAATCAGTAGAACTTGTCAGAAGTTAAAATAGATGTAACTGATGTGTGAAGGCGTGTTTTACCCAGCTCTAGATCCTGTTGGATGTGTGAGCAGAGGCAGGTAGTAGATTAACTATGCAGCTCAGAGACCATTAAGGCTTGCAGAGGAACAATTAGTCCAGAATTTGCATTTTATGAAATTGAACCTTTTATAAAACTTACAGCACAGCTAATGACAGAGATTTCTTGAAATAAGTATTTCCTTCTGATCTTTGTCACATGGGGTTTGTGCATCTTGCCAGGATATGAGAACCTAAAAATGTAAAAGGCAATTTTTCAGCAAAAATTAAACCCACTGGTTTATCTTTACCGTCTGTGTGAACTGTAAACAGAGAGAATAAGTAAATAAATACTGAAAAATATATCTGTTTTAAATAAATGTGAACAAAGGGTTTGACACATTTTGCAGTATGTAATGCTGGTTTTAAAACATGATTTCAACCACCTGACACATTCAGTTAAATACACAGAACTCTCCAGGTTGTATTTGCATTCTGGAAGAGCAGTTACAAAAGAAAGTGTAAGTGCAGCAAATCATTCTGAAAATAAACTGATTTGAACAGAGAATGAGTTCTCCCTGAAAGGCTGCAGCACCACTGACTTTGTAGTATTACCTGAAAAAGCTGCAAGTATCTTATTTTCCCCATAAAACATATCCACTTTGGGAAGGGCAGACTGACAGTTTGATCTACGTTCCAGGAAACCATGAAAGAAAAAAAATCATTTCTAGAAGCACAAATTTTCAGTAAGGCCTCTTTTTTCTCCAATATTCAGGGAAATTCCTAATGCAGTTCATAGTCTTTAATTAAAAAAAAAATAAATAAAAGAAAAGAAAAGAAAAAAAATCCTGCAGCAATAAATAATGGAAGAAAACCAAATCCCTTTTCCAAGCAGTGACACTGCCACTTTAATAGTTTCCCACTGTACTTGGGGTTAGTTGCCAGAGAAGCCTTGTTCAGCCTATTTGGGGGCCCCATGAAATGCTGCAAGCGTTACTGAAATGAGCACTTGTCTTTTGTTGAGCTGCATGCTAGCACCATACAGTGCTGAGCTGATAAATCCACTTTTTCTAACACAAGCATTTTTCAAACAAAACTACCATGAGACTGATGAGTAATGCCAGCTTGCCAAAAAAAAAAAAAAAANAAAAAAAAAAAAAGACACACCCCTCCCAGGCGCTGCTGACACTGACAGCTGTTAAATTCACATATTCACAAAATGAGATGGGTTACATAACTGGAAATTACAAGAGCGACTCACCAGCGAGAGGAACTGCAAAGCAAGGCATCACTGGGGCTCAGGAAGGAATAGATCACACATTTCCACGTGCACTGTCCCACCGAAGGCCGGGATAAAGCTGTGCCTTGAGCACACAAAGGTTGCTGGGCACTCCTCACCCTGCATCATCAGGCTGTTTGTAGTTTGTTCAGTGTTGAGATTTTTTTCAGCAAAGTGAAGATGCATGTGGAAAAAGCATATATTAGTTCTGCTATGTATGTTATAACACAAGGGTAGCTTAAAAGCCCAAATGTCACATTTTGCAAGGCATGATGCAAAAACAGTGACTCTAAAAGGCTTATTGTCAAATCTTGAGCAGCTGAGAGGGCAGTGGAGGAGGTGAAGTGCTGGGTAGAGTTAGGTTTGACAAAACCTAGGTAGCTTTTAATTTGCATCAAATTTTTCACATATATTAGCACTTCGCAAAGATGTTGTTTTATCATTCTCATTGCATGGCCATAGAGCTGAGCTCTGGAGAACGTCTGTAATCTTCCCATGCAGGACAGGAAGGCAGTGACACACCCTAACACCACCTCACCTGCCTTTATTTCAGTATCTGTTTCTAAATTGGTTTGAAAACTTTGACAAAAGCACCTGGTTCTGGAAGGGCCATGGAGCAGATGATGGAGGAAAGGCATCATTAAGGGTTCCTGAGGAATGATAGGGTGTGGAGCTGGTGGAAGAGCTCAGGAGAAGGAGCAGTGAGGGAAGATGGCAATGTCTGCACAAACTGCCAGGCCCTCATGTGTTGCTGAGATTGCCAGAAATGAGGTTCTAAAGGGGGCTAATCTGGACATAAATCAAAGCAGAAAACAATGGCTGTCTTTATGAATGCCATAATAAAAAAAAAAATCCAGTAATTAAACCACCATTAACATCAAGATAACTTTTACATATTCAAAATGATTTATGCTTCAATTTTTTCTGCTCATGGCTGAATTCATTCTTCTTACGTAGTAAGAGGGGTTTTGTTGTTATAAAAAACACACCTAAAAGCTTTTTGTTACAAGCAAGTTTATCAAACAAGAAATGAAGATGAAATGACAACTAAATGCATAAAGTTCCATGTACTTTATCATGTTATCTATAATGAACTAGGCTAATGCAAAATCAAGATGCACAGACAAATCAGGAGAAAAAAAAAGAAACACAGAAATGAATGCTTTGAGAGTGATGTCACCTAAGCTGGTGTGTAGGTACAGTCTGCTGCGTAGGAGAGCAGTGAAAGCATAAACAGAATACTAGATGTGCATTAAGCCACAAACAGAAATAGCTGGGAACAATGGCAAAGTCTGGTTGCTCTTGTAAGGAAACATCCTTATAAAAGATGAGACAATAGCGGGTCTATAAATGACAGCCCCGTAGGCAGGGAAGGATTAAGAACTTCCTATAGTTCCTAAAGTATCAACCTATATTGTAACCCTTCCACAAAGGCTGCCATAAGTGCTTTCTCTGAATTAGTCCACCCAGAATAGGAAAAAGCATCAGAATTAGTTTGACTTTTCCTCTGGACGCCAGCCACACACTCTCAAGGCAGAGAGGAAGAAGTAAAAGCAGACGGAAGCTCAGCACTTGTTTAGGACCTTTTGCCAGCACACCTGTAAGTTCCAGTGCTCATCTGCCCTCCCTGCTTCCTCCAGAACCCAGAGACCTTTGCCAGCCTTGATCCAGGCCATGGCAACCTGCTGCTCTCTAAAGCTGAGCTCCTCTGTCTCTGCAGAGCACTGGCAATGCGGGCTTTGGACACAAGCAAACACAAACTAGGCTGAGGCTTCAGTGTCCATTTGTCACTTTTATTTTCTTTGTTTTATTTTGAAGCGGGGTTCTTTGTGGTTTTGTTTGTTTGCATGAGTAATAAAATACATTCATTTAACTGGGCATACGTTTAATTTGAAAACATTAACAAAACACCTCCCAACACCTTATGGCCCATGACCTGGGACACATCCCTGTACAGCAAACATCCTCTGAGCTTTCAGGCAGCAGATTACCCTCAGACCTCAGATTCTCCTGCAGACTGCCACATACTCCACTAATAAAAATTTAAATTGAAGACTATGGACATTACTATTGAATACAATTCCACAGAGCAGCCACAGCAAACTTTCAAAGGCCTCATGGATTATCAGTGGTCCATAGGACAGGGGCTAGGAACCACCACAGACTTTGGTGGTTCTGCTGGTTTAACTCTAACACAGCACTAAGCCCATTCACAGACATCCCTCTGGTGAAACTCAAAGAGCCTGCACTTCAGAGAGTTTTCCAAAAAGTCAAATGAAGCTGTGTGAGCACTTCACTGCACTGATGGGGAAGAAGAAGAATTGTCCACTGCAGCTGCTGCTAACATAGGCACCTCTAGGCAATCCAAATGCTTGGGTGTGGATGAACTGAACAAGGTGAAGAGGTACAAAACATGCAAGACCAGGACCTGTTCTGAGTGACATTTGTAGATTTGCAGCTGATTATAAATTCAATAGGATCTACAGAAGTCAACGCTAAAGAATTTGCAGCAAGTTAAAGCTCTTGAGATCTCCTTGTTGTTGCCTCTGCCAACAATTCCTCATTCCAAGCTGGAGGCTTTAGGGCAAATTTGGGGCAATTCTGGTCCAAAAGCTCCAGTGGAATAGTTCTGTTTTCAGAAGTGATCCCCTGTTTATCAGTAGAACTGGTCCTTGAGTGATGGCAATACAAAGCAGATGTAAGTATATATTTTTTTTAAATGTTAAAAATTACACAGATGCTTTTGAAAATATTAAAGATTCACCATCCAACTATGTACAGTCCTATTTTTAATTTTTGTTTTCTGAAAAACAAGCAAATATTCTGATTCTCACCAGGGGCTGTAAGTTTTATCTTCCCAAACTCAATCACAGAAGCCCTGAATCAACATGCTTCCTAATGGGAATAAATTCTTTTCAGCAGAGGTCTGTTAAAACTGACCACCAAAACCACCAACTATTATTAGTAATCAGGGTAGAGTTAAATAGTGTCACCATGGATATCTAAATGTGCAGAATTCAGCAAAACTCATCCCTGTTTCTTACTCCTGGTCTTCAAACCTGCTCCCACTGGAGCAGATTATGGTGACCCTATAAGAGGCAGGACCTTGGCCAAAAATCCATGGATTTTTGGGGGCTTTCTGCAGAGTAAGGTGTTGCTGCAAGTAAAAGTTAGATATTCTTGCTGTTGCAACCTCTGGGACCTCTCAGCAGCACAATGATGCTCAGCACAGCTCAGAAGCTCTTCCTGAACTGTATTTTATGGCCCTGTCTCTGCAACTCCTCCAGCCTCAGGGGAACTGCTCAGCTGGGAAGGGGCTGGGAAGAAAAATGCCAGAGCCAGGCCCTGCCAAGCACAAGAAGTGTTTGGGCAAGGTTCTCACTGCACAAGTTTTCTAAGACTGGAACAAATACTAAAGCAGTTTTCTTCCTTTGGAGCAGTTTTAAATGCAGTTAAAGTCTGATAGCACTTTCCAGCTGGAAACTGGACTTTGCTCCTCAATGTAGTTCTACTTACTCATCTGACAACTACCAACTACTCGTGTGAGCAATGCACGAGGTTTTGTAGCAGTGAGAATAAAACACAAGAGCAAATCCACTTGCTCAGAAGGCCAAGTTTCTAGATTCAATAACAAAATCAGAACTCTGCAACAGCCTCTCCCTCCCTCACATAATTTGTTGCTTAAAATCTTAAAGGAAAAAAAATCATGTTGTCTATGAATATGATCTTAGCATGATCAATTTTTTTTCCTATAAAAATATGTAGTCAGTTTTGTAGCTTTTCTATCTGTACTGCAAAACTCTGTGAAACTCTCACACTTTAATTTCACAGTATTCTTAATGTTACGTAATTTCCCAGTTTAAAAATAGATCACAGGGATTAAGAGACTTTTGAATCTAAAAAGAATGCACATATTAGGGAAATTACTACCTAAAATAAATAGCCTACTTTAATAAGCGGTCTCCTTGTTTGTATGATATTAAGGAAAAAAAACACTTCACAGACATCTAGCTTAACATATGACAGCCAGCTTCATTTAAAAGTTCAAAATCCAGAGGTAGATAAAATATCAGTTTGGTTTGGAATACGCAAAGTGCCAATTTTTCTTATATTAATGCATTGAAGCACTTGATACAATGTTATTATGGAAGGAAAAAATAGTTGCCAGAAAGGTTTATTAAAGGAATGGTTACTGCAAATAAAAACTTTCAACTAGAAAGGATTTTTTAAATTGTTTTTTAATATGCTTTTAATGACCTCTACTCCTCATACCTACCTCCTTGCTTCCCAAACTGTTTGTACTGTCCCCAATAACACTCAGTGGAAAGCTGTCGTTCCTGGCTAAATCCTTACTTAGGTTGGATGCTATGCCTCCGTTAGACAGGGTCACAAGGTCACAATCGATTTTGGAGGCCACCTGGAGAGTCCAGGCCGTGAACTGACTCAAAAAATTTATATCAGAGCTGGAATGGTCCACCTCCCAGGGCTCAGCCTGCGTTAACACCCCAACCGCAGGATGGAGCCTGCCAGGCCCAGCTCAGAGAGAGGCCAGAGTTGTTGACCCCGTTAGCTGACCTCTTCAAACTTCAGGAGAATTTTTCTGGCAGTTACCACGGTGACTGGGCACTCCAAGCTTATCCTTCTTACTGAAAAAAAAAAAAAGACGAAAAATTAAGAAGAAAAAAAAAACGTTAAAACCTACCTCGTAGGGATGTCTATCAAGAATCAAATACGTAAAAGTTTTAATTGTTTGCTTCTCTCTTGGGCTGCTCTGGCTCTAACTGGTACATCCGATGTGAACATCAAGAAAACAGTTTGGCTAAAAGCATTTCAACTTGTGAAGAAATAAAGCTCAGTGGATTTAATGAGAAGCATTTCTAATATCTGCTGGTGATCACAAGTGACACACCAAGAGGTTTATTGTGAAATAATGTTTATTTTTCTTTCTGTATCTTTCTCCAAATTGCTACCATTTTTCACTGAATTGAGAAGAAGCTGAGACAAGGCTCAGGGAAAGGATTCCATGCTGCCTTCTGGTTTTTTTTCCTTTTAAAAACTATCTGCTTGGTGAAACATTAAGTATGTAGCAATTCATTGCTTTGGTCTCTCAGAAGAGACTGCATAACCTATTTAATGTACCATGAAATATTATTTAAGAGGAAAAAGCAAAAAAAAAACCCCAAAAGTTGTCAGACATCGTTAGTGCTGGTTTTTTCAGGCACTTTGAACACTAATCACTTCACACATAAAATTTAGCAGGTAAGCAAGGTCTCCTGATGCTGACAGAAAACACTTGAAACACATCAAGGGATCACAGAGCGCTCTAAGTAAACAAGAAAACAAAGTGCACTCTTCATTTCTGAAAAAAGAACGGGAAAACTGGTGCTTCTTCATTTCAGAGCAATCACATATTACATACAAAGCTTTTATGTAAATTTTCCTCATGCTCCCCTACTTGAAATAGCATCTTGCAAAAGGGAGCACTGAAGAGTACACTGCATTATAGCTGGAAAAATCCTACTTAAGGGCTCCTGATGGCAAACTGTCAATCAGTATTCCCCGCTTGTTATGAACTGCTCATTTCTGGAGTACAGCTAAACAGAGGTTTAATGATTGAAACTTTAATGGCATTTTGTCTCACACATGGTTCTGAAGTATCTTCTGCTGTTTGAAGAGTTAAATATGGATATTCAAATTGCTGTTCAGCCACTGCTCTGCTCCTCCTGGGCTTCTCCCCTGGCAGTGCTGAGATGGCAGAGGGACCGAGCTGCTGAGTCGCCTCTCACAGGAGGAGATCACACAGACCCTATGGATACAAAAATAAAGCAGGCAGTTTGGGTGTGCAAAGCAAAAAGCACAGAACTGATCTTTTGTTCCAGACTTACGTTTCATTTCTGCTGGAAAGATGAGAAAAAGGCAGTCCAGTGTATGTGTGTTAACTAACATTAAAAAAAAAGTGAATGCAGGCATGGTACAGGACTCTTTCTCCTTTCAAAACTGGTTCAATTGCTTTGAAATATCATTTGCCTCAATGCTAAATAGATACATAGACACTTAATAATATTTTTTAGCAATAGTGAATTAAACATGAAAACAATTTAAATTAAAAACACTTAAAGATTGTTTCCCTATTATTTAGGATGGTTTAGAAAAAGGCTAACCCTCTCATTAGGAGATGGATTTTTTCATTTGTGTTTTTGTTATGGCTACACATGATGTTTTTATACTTTCTCCTTTTTTCTCTGCATGAAATAATGTAAATTGAAACAATCAGGTGACTGATCAATAGGCTAGTGGGAAGAAAAAAAATATTTGCTGAATTCTATTTCTTTTCTTTCTTTTTGAACAACACTGTATATATAAGCATGTGCCTTTCAATTAGATACCATGATTTATGAAGTCATGCTCAGGGCTAGCCAGGTTGTTGACTCAGATTAGAGCTATGATGCCAGCTCATTCCCTGGTGACAAACACTGACTGTCCTTCCCGCAGCCAGGCACCCCTGGCAGCCTTATGAAAAGACCTTGTGGTTGGCACAGCACTGAGCAGGAAATGAGGTCCTCTCCGGTTCGGGACAGAGATGACTGGAGCTACAGAAAGCTGTAAAGCAAAATCAGCATCTCCTGAGTCACAGACTTTAAGCTCTGGTGGGCCCCGCAGTTCCCAGGGTGACCTGGCCACCAACACTGCCTCCCCCGCACCCCTGCCAGCCCTCACCGAGTGCCCGGGGGTGGGGAGCACCCTGCACACTCTGGGGTGCCATGGCAGGGACTGGTTTCACGTGGGAGAGGGGAACAGAGGGCATCACCGTCCCCCAATCTGCCCATGTGCCCCAGCCTGGTGCTCAGCACCCTCCTCAGGGAATCCCTTTCTCCCTCATCCCTACCAGAGAAAATTTTGGCACACTGTGTGGTGTTTTTCAATATCACAAGGCTTTTATGTCAGCCTATAGCTTGGGGATCTCTGTGTGGCCTACCCTCCTCCAGGAATTTCACATGTAAATCACTGGAAAGCAGGGAATCCTTCCGTCCTGGTAGGAAGCTCTTTACCATGTTTGCCTCAGCACAACAGCTGCAGACCACAGAGCATCTTGCCTTGTAGATACCACTGCAACCTGGACCTGGAATAAGGGAATTTAGCCCCCTTCTTCCAAGATCTCTGAGCCAGAAAGTGAGCTCCTGGAACGGGGTTAGAAGCTCCTGCTGAATTCATGGAGTAGAACTCCCTGATCTTCTCTGTGTAACACTTTCACTCCAAATTCCCTCAATGCCATTGAAACAATAATATTTAGACCATTTGGGGCTGAGATTATTGCTTTAATAAATTGGGTTTTTATTGGTTCATTGTGGCAAATAAGCCCCCGATTGATTTTGCTCCTAATCAGCATGGAGAATGCATTCCGCTGTAATTAAATCCCGTGTAACTGGGCACTCTGTGTTCGCTTGTCTCTTAGCTTGCAGTGGCAAGAGATACAGCACATCAAACGCTATCCTCGCCACGATAGGCACCCTGCCAGCCCGCGGAACGATGATGCTCGTCTTTAGCGTGCTCAGAGTGTGTATGGCTGGAGCGCGTCTGGAGCAGCGGGCAGCGCTTGGGAGGCGTAGGAAACTTATGAGAGGAGGAAGATGGCCAGGGATAAGGTCTTTTCTCTCGAGGAAGGTTTGACCCCCCTCTCTGAGAACACTGCGAGAGAGGCGGGGGCCGCTGGCCCGCCCGCTGTCCACAGGTGCCCGCAGCCCCGGCGCGGCTCCGCTGCCGCTCCCGGGGGNCCCATTCTATACGTTAATGCTCTTTTCTCTCCGGCTGCAGGGAAGCAGGCCAGCGGATAATTACCCCTCACTGCAATCCGCAGAGCTGGCCTAATCCGAAAGCTCAAGTGCCCGTAAGTAAAACTTCAGGAAAAGTTATTGAAACTGACAAATACAGGGTGACAAATAATCAATAAAAGCCCAGTCCCACATCCTTTATTGTTTCCAGGCACTAACAGCAAGTAATGAAACCTCGGCGAGGACGGGGGAGGGAACGGCAGGGACCGGGCGCTGGGCTGGCTCCTGGCAAGCCCCCACTAAAAGAAGCCCAGGGAAGAGCCCGGCAGGATAAGGGGGACGATCCCGCCCCCAGGGGAGAGAGGAAAATGCCACCCTCCTAGCGCCCCCTCTTCCGCAAGCTCTCTCTGCCTCCCGGGGCCGGGGCACTCCGGATGGGCGAGCCCGGGAGGCTCCTGCCCGGCCGGGAACTTCTGCTCGACCCCGCGGGCAGGGACGCCCCGGAGCCCGGTGCTACCCGGCAGCCTCGGGCCACGCACCTATTTCATGCACCCGCACAAAAAATCAGGCGCTGTAATCTGCGTTCTGAAATCTGTAACATCCCTGAACACCCAACGCGCTCCTTCTCATTAGCATCTCGGCCCTGGATTTTCCACGCCGCAGTTTCTAAAGTTTCAGTGAAGGACGCCGGGCAAGATAAATCCGTGCTGTCGTTTCTCTCCCTTTCTGTCTCTCCAAATTAAGTTTTGATCTATCAGTTTAAACACTGGCCAGAAAGTTGATTCACTTTCTGTTAGGATTTCGGGTTAAACCGGGGGCTCCTCCAGTGTCTTTAAGCTTTTGAGCTGTGTAAATGAACTGCAGTGTCACATAATCGATGGGGAAAACTCAGCTGTCACAGATACGAAAGCAGCCTCCTGCCACAGCAATAACGTGATTTGGCATTTCAAAGTTTGGAAACGTGCTGTCTGCGCGTCCGGGGCTCGGGGAGGAAGAGGGACGGGGGCGATGCGCCGGGGAGGGNTGGGGGGACAGCCCCCAGCCACGGTGGCCCCCGGCTTCGGCAGCCCCAAGTGCCGGCGCCCCGCACCGCGGCACCCGCTGCCGCTCCACTGCCGCTCCCTCCCTTCCCGACACACGCTGCGAAAGTTGTTTCCCAACTTTGGCGTTAGGGGAGGGTTGACCCAGAACAAATCTCAGTGTCTCGGTGGCCTTTCCAAAGCGGCCGTGCCCCCCCCCGCCCCGAGCCTGCGGGACGTGCCCATCTGGAGCACGCACCGTGAGAGCAACTGTGCCGCGTACAGCCACAGCGGCCATCAGTCACTAAAAGCCACACGCTTCAGTGGACCGGGGATAAAACGAAGTCCTGGTGACGCCTGGTTAAACCACTGACCCTCTTGCGAGGGCTGGAGAAGGGGGGAAGGCGGCCTCCTCCCGACAAACGCAGCTTTGGGGGGCTTGGCGCGGGGCTCTGCAGGGCCGTGCCCCTCTCCCGGGGCTGGCAGCGCTGCCCAAAAGGGGGCTCGGCGCAGCCGTGTCGGGGTGCCCCACGGGGGGACAAGGGACCGACGGGGAAGGCCCCGAGCAGAGCCCCCGGCCCGGCCATGCCCCTGGGCGGCAGCGGCAGCTCCCGTGGGCACGGGGCTCCCACCGAAATGGTTCTTTCGTATCGGCTTGGGTGGAAACACCAACCCGTGCGCAGGGTCTGCTCTAAGCCGCGGGGGAAACACTGCCCTCGGCCCCCTGTCCGTACTGCACACCCCGATTTACCCGCACACATGCGCAGGAAAACAACTCACACAGCGTGTTCAGATGCTTTCTGGAAGGGGACGGCTTTAGTTTCAAATTAGGAAGCTCTCTCAGATGAACGATAAACTCCGCTTTGGTCAGGCTATGGTGTTTGATCATATCTTTGTGGTTTTGTCCTCACCAAAAAGAGCCCCGGAGGCTCAGTCAAGAAACAGGATTTCAGATAGTTTGATTTGACATGAGGAAACTTTGCATTTGTAACATTATAAGACTCTGAAGGGGGAAAATGAAATCTCTGTAGCTGAGACAAGAAGTGTGCCTAAGTGCCACTATGTTTCAATCCCCATTCGGATATAATTGAAGTCTTCTCTGGCTTACAGTAATATGCTCTCCAACCTTGAGGCTATCCAGAAGGGGGGGATTTAATGAGGCCGAGTTTATACACTTATATAATTTAGGGGTTTCGCTGTAGCTGTAAAATGACAATTGGTACATGTGTAGTGCAAAAGAGCTGAAATCCCATCCAGGAACCAAGTTGGTTATTTCTGAAGGAGCTGTCATTTCCAGCAGGGGGGCACAATGAGAAGGCCAGGAGCAATGGAGCTCTGATCTCCACCAAGGAGAGATAACCACCTGATTAAAATGGGGCTCTTGTTCCCTCGTTACTCGATCGTCGTGTGAACTTACCTTATTTACAATTATAGGCAATGAGTGAGTCGCCCAGATTGTAATACACCTATAGCTTTGGGTTTACTCCTCCCTTTGTTATCAAGACCATCTCTCGGACAGATTTCTGGACCACTCATAGCATGTGAGCACAGAAACGCTCTTAGGGAGGGAGGGATGTGCAGTTCCGAGCCCTGCAGTGCGAGCGCAGCGCGTTCACCCTCCCGCACGCCCCCGCTGGGAAGTGAGCGGGAGGCCGGGCCCAGCAGAACCAGCCTGTGGAAACCAGGGTGTTTACAGCACGCAGACGCGTGTGAACACTACCAGAAAGCGAAGGGACAAGAAGGCATTAGGTGAAGGACTATTTTGTACTGCACATCTGGTATTTGCTCATTTTCCAGGTGAACCCAGGCACGGCGGCTGTTGGAGGGCACCCCCTTCTTGGGTCACTCTGGAGCCCAGGTGTGCACCAGTGGCATCAGACAATGATGCACCTCTACGCTGAAATTTAATGCACTTTGTTCTCCATTTTAATATTAAATGGTGCAGTGTTTGCCAGATTATTATCCTACTATTGCTTGTGCATTTGTCTCTTATGTCTAGTGCCTGTCATTACACAAAGCGTTTTGAAGAGCTAATTTCAAAAGACAGAAAGTCTACACTTACTATAAAAGTCATTAAATTAGCATGACAAGCATAAAGTTCCTAGGTTATAATTTGGTTATAGATCTGAAATCTTCCCTGCTTTCTCTCTCCACTTGAAGGATGAAGGCTGAAGCGAGGCACCGACTCGAAGTTAGGACAATTGAGCTGTCGATTGTTTGGTGGAGAAACAGGGAAGAGATGCGGGCTCCAACACCACCTTTTTGGCAGAGCAGTGGGTGACAAGAAAGAGTTCTGATTTTCTCTCACGTCTCCCCGCAGCCAGAGAAAGGTGTGATCAGATGGTCTTCTACTACAACAGGTGGGAGCAAAAAAA
>VXBC01005846.1:434202-496517 GCA_013399945.1 Ploceus nigricollis
TTTTTTTTTTTCCATATTTGCTATGAGAAAGCCTACTCATTTATTACTTCAACTTCAACACTTATTGCAATAATTTTGCTATGGGTAGCTGTGGTGCTAAATATGCCTTTAGTGAGAGATGACCACTTGGTATAAAATAAATTTGTCCTGGGAAGAAGAGCAGAAAGAATAGCACCAGTAATATTCTGTATTTTGTCCAAATATCTCTCGGACTTGATACTTTTATACATTCAATTCCTTAGATGTCAATTTTCTTTGGAACCAGACATTTTTTTTTTACATACTAAAGATGAATTTACCAAATAAGTAACACTTGTTAGCAATAACTCCTAAATTTCTGTGTAGGTTATGTCTATATTACAAATATATACTGATTCTGAAAGTGTTTTGGTAAATGAAATGAAAATAAACATATAATGAGCACACATGTGCACACAGTATAGACACACTTTGCACATCTCAGGCCCACGCACGTGCTATACGTTGTACATATGATAATGCACAGTCTGGCACCTGGTATATAATGCTGCACATTTATAGGAGCCAGGAACTCCCTTCACACATACTTCCACATGCTCACATGGCATTGCATGTGCTCTTTACATCTTAGATACTGTGAATCCTGAATTTTGACTATATTACCATGGAGTAAAGTGACAATTCACAACCTGCAAGCAAGTCATTTCGCAAAACTTACATTTTCATTGCATCCCTATTGCTGCTGTGAGCAGACTGGAGCTGGAAAGGAGAGCTCCAGTCTTGGCAGGAGGACCCCAGGGAAGTCCGTAGAGCTCTTCACTTGCTATATTTTGACTGGCATGTTTCTCATCATCATTCATTTAAGATATAAGGGGTGAATTTGGGGAAGTTATTTTCTTTTCTGTGGTTTCAATAAAGTTTCAAGTAGCCCATCATCACCTCACAACAGTTACATCTGCTGATCCCCATAACTTGCAGTGACTTACTGACTTTATGAGGTAAATTCAGTTTATTTGGAAACACCCACACTTAGTTAGACTCTCACAATATTTGCCTGCTGTTATTCTAATTTTTCTCCAATACCTGCTTTCACTGTAACCACCACAGAACGCCAATCAATCAGGGTCCATAACGGGCCACAACAAATGGTACTCAACACTTCTTCCTCTGAACAACACAGACCCTAGGCAGGAATCCCTCCACATAATTTGAAACCCTTCACAGTATTACAGAGTAGCAATTCCAAGGTTCCTGACAGGTCAAGAAATCCAGGTTATTTGAAAGAACATTAATACATGAGAATATGCAGAAATGAGGAATAGTTATTTGCAGCAGGAAAAGGGCAAAACCCTCATACCGCAGCTGGCACTGAATTAAAAAGTATACAGAGGATTAGATATCAACCACTTCTATCAAATGCAAGGCCCAGGAACCTAGGGGGAGTGAAGTGTGTAAGAACAGATGCTTAGAAGGTAAACCACCCCAATTAACCTCATTATCTGTTACAAAACTGTACTATTAATATTCTGTGTTTTCTCAAATCACTGTTGTTGTTGTTGTTGAAGAGAATCTGTTGACTAGCATGTGCTTTGCTGTAGTCTCCCAAATCAGCACTGCCCTTCTTAAGGTCAGGGGAATGTATCTTAAAACATTCATATATTTAAAAAATATGTATTGTCATTTTAATAGGCACTGTGGATAGTTTAATTTGTATCTGTATTAAATTAAACATATGGTGAACAGGGTATAATAGATTTTCTATAATTTAGCTGCCAATGTGGCAACAGAAGCCAGTTACTCTCACCAGCAGACTTGTCAGTGGTTTGTTTACTAGCTTATTTGAATTAAAATAAAGCTTCGCTTCTGCTGACTGCACATCATTATCTATGAGACCATAATCCTGCTAGCAAATCCTATATCTTCCAGAACTGGCTCTTTTGTTTGGGATTACTGAGAGCTTAGCCTATAACAAAGAGGAATAAGGCATCCCTCTCATCCTCGTAATTAAGTGTGGGGAGTAATTTAGAAACAAACCCAGAAAGATGTACAATTTGGAGTTCTGCTTCTATACAGGATTGGGGAACAGAAGACAAACACTGATTATGTTAGCACAATATTTAAACTATTAAAATACTGTACAACAGGAATTCAGCTTTTAAAAAGAAATGGCAACTATCAATAAAGTATTAAGTTTTACTCTAGAGACATTTTTTCCCTATCTGAAGGTATGCTGGCAAATTTGGGCGGAGCTCAAAGATGACCATTTTAAATGTTTTTCTACATGCATACATTATCTATTTATCACTTTTATGAGATCTTTATTTTTAATTTAAAGAGAATAATTTAATATATGAACCTTTATTTGTTTTTTTAAAGTACCCCTTAAATGGTGTAACTATTTCTGAGCAAAAATATTCTCTAGGAATAGGAATATCTCTGGCAGCTGAACATTCTTGCTTAAGTTCTCTATTTTGATACTACCAAGATTTATATTTTCCTTTGTGAAAACAAGTAGCTTGAAGTTGCTAGTGTTTTACAGCCAGCTTAGAAATGACCATAACATTCATCAAGAAAATAAAAAATATTTTAACATAGGTATTCTGAGGTCACTCTAAATTATAGCAGCAATCTTTTGACTCTGGTGCTCAAGCTATATTCATGTCACCCAAATCTGTTTCTTCTCAAAACAAAAGTTATGCTATATACAAGTAATAGAAATTAATAACTAGGTCACAAAAAATAGAAGCCTCGGGAGTATACAGATACAGAATATCTATTTGCAGAGGGCTAATAAGGACAGGGGTTGATTTATAAAAGTCTTCGACATTAATTGTCACAGATGGGAATTCTGAGAACCTCTGTGAAACCAAATGAGGCCCTAGTGAATTATAAAGCAGGTCCTTAGACTTTAAAAACATTTAGGCAAAGTGACAGTTCAGAACATCTGTTAGCCTTCTGTCTGAGTATAAACTGGATGTCATGGAGTGCACAGCTGTAGGCATTTTCTGCCTCTTTTTGCCAACATCTGTCACAGCATTACAGTAATATAGGTAATTATCAACACCTCATATAAACTGTTTGCTATTTTAATTTCTGAATAAGTAAAATTAGCATTATACCCTTTTACAAAAAAAAAAAAAAANTCCAGCCAGGGTAGAATTCACATTCTCTTTTAAAGCTGAATGACAGATCTCATCATTTTAGGAGAGCTGAAATTCAGACAAAAATCTCTACTACAAATAAGGTCCTTAGGATAACATAAAAGACTTAGGTGAGAACAAGTTTAAATATTCTCCTTTTCTCTCTCTGTCTCTTAAAAAAAGACATCTAAGTCTCATCTGTCATAAGCAAAGAAGATCAGTAGCAAGAAAAGATAGGAAACCGTTAATCATCTATGTTTTTTTCCATGCACAAGCAGCTGTCAGATGATGTATATTTTACCACAGTAACAAAGCCAAGGGCTCATCAGCACCAAGCAATTTTGCTGTCAGCTGGTCATCCTTCTTCTCAAGAGTGAGAAAGTAAGAGATCACCTTGAAGCAGTGCACAAGAGCTTGACCTCACTGGCTAAGCAGGGAAACAACCCACAGGACTTCCAGAAATAGAGGCATGTGCCAGGGGTCCCCTGACAACCAAGCAGGAAGGGGCACAGGAAGAGATGCTCCAAACAAAGAGGCCTTCAAGCCAACTTCTCAAGACCACCTTCAGTTACCCCATCAAAAGACAGAAACTACTGCCCAGTCCTGAGGATCATCTACGTGAGTGTGGGCAGCACAGAGAAGGTTGCAAAAAGTGACCACATATTTTGGGTTCCTTTTGGTTTGAGTTTTGGAGGTCCAGGTGATACACTTTGTAAGAGCACGACTGGCAGAAGGCAGTTTCTTGTCATTTGTCATAATCAGGCTCCTGTGGGATGTTTCTAGCTGAACACCAAGACCATCAGCCTTTGATAACGGAGTCTGACTTGGTGGTTGTCTTAATGAAAGTGATTTTGTGAGTGCTTTTTGCTGTCTTTTAGAGCACAGGATAAAAAAATGGTAGAACAACAAAGCAACTGTCGAACAACAGCAGTGGCAACATGTCAGCCTGAACCTGCAAGTATGAGCCTGGTGATAGAAAATAATCACGTGGCAATGAGTTTCACAAAATTTCATGGAAGCAATGATCATCCCCAGCTCACACTCATTTTGCTTTCACCACAAAAAGAATAGCACCTCTGCTAGAAGTTAATGTTCCAACATGGAAAACCTGAAAAAGCGCCGTTAGCTCCTTTTATAAAGGAGGCATATGGAACAAAGTGGTCACCAATATGCTATTTTTAGTGCCCGAACTACAGTCCAAAATATAATACCCAATTACTTGATATAGTGCTCTATACACTGTCTGAACAACAATAGTGGACTGAGAAGCAAGAGAAAGCACCAGAATATGGTTTTGAAGTCATTCAGATTTCATGTATTTTATTTTCTTCTAAAAATAAAGGCTTTGAGAAGAGGTGCAGTGTTGTCCAGGCTGAAGGAGGGGAGGGGGAAGAGAAGAGCTGAAAGGGAGAGCACATGGAGGTTGAGAAAGAAGAGAGAGAGACCTTTACTAGAGGAAAGGACAGCTAGGGCACAGATAGCCAGAAATCTAGATAAAAGAAAGACAAAATGCATCTGGGTGCACAGTCAGTCAGAGGGAGCCATGCACACAGCTGTACATCGTACCTATAGGAAAGACCACAGTTCACCACAAGCCATCCACTTAGGGACAATACAGGATTTTACTAATTCCACCATTTCCCCTAATTTCCACTCTGGCGGACTGTGAACTGTGGTGGTTGAGCTGCAGATGCATATATTTTTTACAGTCCCTGCTAGCAGTGCAGTAATTTTACTGAGGACACAGAGGACAACTCTGTGCCAGTATGGTTTGTGGCTGATCCAGCAACTTTGGAAGGAGATGCAAACATCCCTTACTGTCTAGCATTCTTATTTCCCCCTTCTCTGTCTCTTACTGCCTCCTCAGCATTTATTACATGCCTCCTCCTATTTTCTCCTGGTGCACAAAATTAGCTGAAATTGTGGATCTGTTCCATGCAGTCTGAGGTCCACCACTCTAACAAAGAAAATTCAGTGATGAGGATTGTTTTCACTGTGGTTTTAAACCACTTGTGAGATATTTGCAGGCTGAGACCATTTCTTTCAAGAGCTCCATCCCTCCACTGAACAATTATTCCTCTGGCTTTCCTTGCCAACTGTAGCACTGCATCCAGGTGGATGCCAGGCAGGTTTTACCAAATTATAAGGTGCAGGATAAACATTTTCCTCCTACTTTTGGTTTCAGTGTTAAGATTCTCAAACATTTATTTTAACACTTGCAAATAAAGCTATCTTACATACTCCCATCACCCTACTCCCTAAATGCACTGTTCAAATGCCAAAGAGTATGTGAGCTATTGCAGATCACATAATAGATGCCTACACATTCACTATTCTAGTAATATTTATTATTGAAACAGACTGTTTTGTAAAGAGCTTTGAGATACCTAGGCCATAAAAAGTGTGATATAAAACAAAATGCTATTCAGTTCAATAGATGTCTGATAAGAAAAGAACCCTAAAATTTGAACAGTTCCTCCTCCCCTTAATCAGCCTTAACAATGGTACCCTAGTCTTGGTGCTCCTGCACACAGCAATATCTGTCTTTTAAAGAGAGGAATAGGAACGTGCCACTAAAAGAGAGTGCTCATTGGTAGAACATTGTTAGGTGCTTTATAATTGATAGTTTTCAGCATCAGCACAAAGGTGAGGGCTTTAGCCTTGAATACTACTCACTAACAATATACCCACATACAGAAAACTAGTGCTAAATGTATTTATTAAAATAAACGCTTTAAAATAGTCTGCTTTTCATACAAAGTAATTATCTTACACTATGTGTAAAAGGTACTTTTGTAATCAATGGTATACAACCAGCTTCAGATACAACCACACACACATCCCATTACACACAGTGATGCTCATCAGTTTGCATGGGACTGAATCATTTCATTATGTTCTGTAGCTTAATTCTTCAATTCCTGTAGCTTCAGCTGGAATTCATCCAGATCAGCCCTGTTTTCTAAGAGAAAATCAAAATACTTCAAGGCCACAACTAACAAATAGCACAATCAGCTCTAAACATAGAATAAGGTATTTCATACTTTTTAGAGGCTCATAGTTCCTGTTATAATAGTGCCAAAGCAACAAGATTTTTTTTTCCTTTTATTTTTTTTCCTTTTTTTTTTCTTTTTGGCACTTCTAACCTATTAATTACCAAAGGACAAGAGAAATATTTTGTGTGTATGAGTGAATTTTGTAGCAGTCAAAATAGACAGTAGCAGCCAGCTGGAGCATTTTAAATGCTCTAAATTTTCACAAGTCCTGCCTAAGAAGACAACCACTAACAAGCTAATGTATTAATTTGGTTTTTTTTATTCATTGGATGTTCCAGCACAGTCAAGCAAAAAAAAAAAAAAAAAAAAAAAAAAAAAAAAAATAAAAACCAGAGAAGAAATATAATATAGGAACAGGTCGTGTTTTTTCTACTGAACTGGACCAAAATAATCTCACCAGTAGAATTAGATGAGTAATCATAAGGGTAAAATGTTTTAATTACTAGAAATGCTTAGTTTCATTTGGTTATCTCTATAATCCTATCATCTCTTTTAATTAATTCATTTGCAACTATTTGGATGGCCATCAATTTATTCATAAAAAATATTTGAGGATTGCAGGTTATGCAAATTCTGTTGCTAATTAGTTAATGGCTACATTCACCCTGTCAGTGTCTGATGATCAGATACTTGTGCTTATAATTCTTACGCCTACAAACATTTTTTTCATACAATGCACCAGAATATTTCTGTACTTGCATGGAGTGGACAGCACTGATCTTGAGTGGCTTTTTCCCCCCAGGATCAGTGTTTCCATGGCGAGTCCTGTGGGGATCTATCTTGTCTTTTCTTCTCCGCAGTAGGCATTTAGGGATAATAAAATAGTTAGTGAAGAGGTATGTTCTCTGCTATTTTCAATAAGCTGATGACAGTCAACATTACAATCCAGACCCTCAAAGGCGCTGGGAAATCAAAGAGCCTTAGGCTCCTCAATACATTCATCCACACGAGCCTACATCTCTCAAGTATCTGATTTATCCTTTTAAATGTTCCACCTTGTGGGGACAGGGACACAGAACAGAGTTAAATGACCAAAGATCTCTGGATAAGATTGAAATAATGCTGGCTGATCATCAAATGACAGTGACACGACTTCTCTACCTTTGATTTTATCCTTCCTTTGTAATGCCCATGGACAATGTGGAGCTGTTGTTGGCCCTCACTGCTGCTGGGTGCACAGTGACAATGTCCAGGACACTGCTTAGCATCCAGAGAAGCAAAAAGGAACTGTGCTGCTAATTCTAATTTTTAATTGAGATTCCCTTAAATACTCGTGGCAGCACTACTCATGTAGTGATAAAAGCTAAACCAGAAAACCAGAATCCTGTAGACTAATTTAGTCCTGTTATTATAAGATCCCAGGATCCCATCCAGCCTAATATTTATAAATGGTTCCACTAGAAAAAAAATCACTTAGAACTTCAGCACATTGGTAACTGCTGGACTGCAGCCTTGGTGAGTCAATTAATTTTGTTAGTACTGCTCCTCCAGTGCCAAATGCTTGAAATTTGTCTTTTTGTGTCCTTTTTCTACATTTACTCACGCTTTACTCACACTAAATATCATGATATCATTTAAGATGCTCCAATTATAGAAAAAAAATAATCCAAGTGAAAAGTCCTTTGCAATACACATCATCTCCTCATCCTATTGCCATTAAAATGTTCAATTTTCAGAGTACCAAGAATAATTTTCTTTTCCTTACACTCTTTTTTTCGGTATCTTGTTATATTTCCATTAGAACTCTGGAAAAGGATGTATTTCAGTGGATGATAACCAAGATTATAATATTTAATAGATGCAGCAGCTATTCTACATTTCAGAATGACTAAATTTAGTCCTACTAAGATAGCAGAAGTTTCACATTTCTTTTAATCAGGACACTTTTTGCAGATTAACTAACACATTACTTTTATTTAAGGAAAGTAAGAAAGAGCTTTCTTTTTTTGATTCTAAGCATTCCATGTAATTAAGGACGCAAATTATAAACAAAATGATACATGCACACACATAGATTGGAAAAAGCCACTTAAATGGCCAAATCACAGAAACCCTCATATGAGCTAATTTACTATCACTTCCTGCTTTAAAATAGCACAGAAATAGGGGTGCTCTATTGGGGAGAGTGAATAACAATTTATTTCCAGTGTGTATAAGCCAGTTTAGCAGTTTCAGGATGGTTAACCAGACTTTTCCAGTACCTTCCATGGAGTTTCATAGCCTTATTTTGTGTGATTGAAGATTAAAATAGCACAAGACCTGATTACATGAAATCTGATACCAGAAGAATGGTGGCACCATGGCTGCATCCAGTCCTGCATCCTCCTTCAACAGGAATGGTCAACGCAAGTGTACAGTAGAGCTGCAGGACAGAGCGAGCAGAAAGTGGCAATTCCTTGCCATATTCACCCCATGTACAGCCACCTGAAGATCAGGAACTTTCTGAGTCTAAGATATATTTTAATAGGATTTTGAAATTTTTTTCATTCCTTTATTTGCCCCCCTTTTTTTTTTTTCATTAATCATGTAAGCATTACCGAAATTCCACGGCAATGCGTTCCACAGATGAATTATGGACAATGTGGAAATACCACTTCTCTGTTTGTTTTTAATCCTCTGACTAATAATTTTCTTTGCTGCCCTCATTCCTTGCTCTGGCTTTTGCTGATTCTGATAGGGAGATTACTGTCACCATCTTTTCTCAGCTACGTCCCATTGGAAGTTCCCATTCCAACAAACCTGCACATATACTCAGCCTGTGAACAGGTTCATATACTCAGCCTGTGAACAGGTTCCATTAAAATTATCTAGTTTATATTGGATATGTTCATGAGCAATTTTTATTCCTTGTTTAGTTTTTGATTAATTTTTCCTTTGATTGCTTGCTTTAATCACATTTTTGTTTAATCACCATCATTGTTTGCTGTCAGAACACATGCAGTTCTGCCAGCAAGTGTCCAGCTGCCACAAATGATTATAGAGAAGGAAAAGAAGGGGCAAGTAACAGGGACAAGGAGTGGTTGGTAACTTTTCATCCAGATCAGCAACACATCCTTAACATGAATTCACATGAATGCTCCCCAGGCTTCAGGAGCCACAGTGTCACTATGGTGTCATGGCTTTATGTCTGCCATGCCAACAAGTGGAAATTTGCAAAGAAACCCACTGGGATGGAAAAAGGGGTCTGTGAGTGGTTCTCTGCAGTTTGTTGGTTGGAAAGAGCATGGCAAACCTGGTTCCAGACTGGCAGGAGGGTTATGATGTAACTCTTCTTCCACAGATGGCCTTCAGCCCTTCTGTACAAGTAATTGGAAACTGCTCACCTATCCTGGCCTCTGCTTTTGCTATTTTTAAAAGAGATTTTGAGTTACTCATCTATTTTTTGGTCTTTTTTTTTTCTTTTTCAATGAGGATTTTACTTCAGAATGATCTCCACAGGCTGCAGTTACTTCCTAGCCTAAAATGATAATAAATAATAGTTTACTTGCCATTGGAAAGGAAGGGTTTGTCTGCCTACAATAAACAAGGTGACAGAAATACCCTATGGAATCCTAACTGCCTGTCTGCAATTATGCTTCAGGTAACAACACCATCCAGATATCTTCCTTTTTTTCTATCAAAAATTGAAACAGGAACTGCAACATTTATTTCAGCTGTTAGACAGAGTAGTTTCCACTGGACTTAGCAGAGAACTCAATGTTCCCATCAGTGGACTTGACATTCTTAACTCTGAGAGTGTCACAGAAAGCTCTTTGCCCAGGGCACAGAGTATTGCAGGAGCTGCTCTGCAAATTGTCAGATCCTTTTTCCAAATTATCCAAAGCTTGCCAAGCCTTTGGGTATATCATATTATCCATCTTTGGTTCATCATCTATTCAAACTTTTGGGAACAGTGTGGGAGAATTATTTTCATTTCTGGGTAACAGAGTGTCTGGCTTGCATTTCACTTCTATTTGTGGCTGGTATTCATTTAATCATTTGAGTTTTCAGATGAGAAGATGTTGCAGGATTTATAATTTGTCAGTAAATGAGTATTTTATAAAGATTGGGACAGACATCTGATACTCACATAACACAAAAAAACCCCTTTTACTTGTTGGAATGACAAAGGCTCTGACTGATTTAGCAACATTTTCTCAAGTCTTTCCTCAGAAAGTACTTTGTCTTTTTCTTCTTACTCTCATGTTTCATCTTGTGAGTTGCTGTTCCTCCTGCCAGCATCTGCTGGAACATAAATTATTCTAAACCAAGATGATCTGTTAGTTGAAAACAATACCAGGACACTTATTTTTATAAATTTTGAATAAAAAGTTAGCTGTGTCTACCTTGAGGTATTGGGACAATAGAAGTCAAATTAAGGAAAAGGGTGAACTCAAATTTGCATCAGTTAAAGTAAATAAATTCCTGCAAAATAACTTTTATTCAGAATAAACTGCCTTTTCTTTATCCCTGTCCCATTTGGTTAGTTACTTTTTCTAATAAATCTTGTTTTTGTATAGCTATAAGTCCACAGAGCAGCAGGGTGTGTCACCTGCCCCCAGCACAGCAGTAACACCTCCTCTGCATCACAGCTTCCCTGAGTACCTGACTAAACGCCCTGATTTTTTTCACTGGCAAAATATAAGGAGCCTGCAAGAGAAAGGGAGCATAAAGGTGCTTTCTTGCTATGTTTAACAATTAATTTGATTGCTTTCATTAGCTACTGTTGTTCACTTAATGAAAGTTGTGCATATCCAGGGGTGATTCAGTAGCTGCTGTAGTGGTATAAAGTACAGGAAGCTGGAGGAGCTGGCCTGTGAAGATTCCCTTTCTGCACAAGGACAACAGGGCTGTGCAGGCAGCAAAGTGGAAGCTCATTTGTCCCTTTCCCAGCACCAGGCAGCAGAAATTAAAAATGAGAAGAGTTGGCTAAGACACTGTCCTCCAGTGGCAGCTGATTGCCAGGGAAGTTTGGAGTCTTGCAGCCTGACAGAACTGAAGGGCAGCTTTACAGCCCCTGCCCTGTTTTCTCAACCCCATGTCAAGCCAGAAGTCAACCAAAGCTCCATCCAGCCAAGGGATCACGTTTGGTGTTGCATTACTTTTTCTAGGCTCCCTTTTCCCAGAGCTCTGTATTCAAACCTGTAAAAATGAAACTCAATGCCACTGTTCCAGGTTTTTAAAAGAGATTTCATTGTTGCTAACGTCTCATTTTTATGACCAACACTGTTCTTTGAAAGTGTATCAAAACCAAAATGAAAAATTATTCCTACTTAATATGTGAAATTTGAAAAATACTTCTATTTTTTTAATAAATCTCCCAAATTAAAACATTGTTTCATTAAAAAGGTTTGTTTTCCTCAGTTTGGAGACAAAAGTAGGAATTGAATGATAATAGAATACAGCTGTACTGTTAAGTTCCATATTTATTTTTGATCTTTGATCCAAGCACAATGTATGTTTTGAGCATAACTACATATAATTATAATATTTCTTCATAATGTGATTCATAATTTTGAAGAAACGTTTTTACATACAACATATTCTAAACGTCTGCCACTTTTACTGATTTATATCCTCACTGTTAAAAAAATTATCCTTTAAATAGAAAAGGTGGATACTATTAAGTGAGAGCCTTGGGAATTTTCATGTAAGATAGACTAATCCTTGGGAAGAATCCATTCTGTATGGCCTAGCTTTTTTTTTCTCATGGTAGTTCCTATGAGTTGGGAGATTATTAATACTCAACATTTTCCTAGATTTTCAAGAGATTTTCTTCTCAGTTATTCTGCTCTCAGATAATTGAGAAACATGGACATGAGGACTAAGAATTTTCACCTGATTTTCTGGGATAGCCTGCATTTAGTGAACAGACCTAAGGTTGTCAGTAACCAATACCACTGAGGGAACACTTAAAGCAGTTTTCTCCACACTCGTGCCTGCACATGCTGCATTGCAAGACAACTGGGAAGAAGCAATCAAGGCATACTCAGCTGTACCCATATAAAGATGTTAGAAAGCCTTATTCACAAGCATTTTTCCCCTAAATAACCTCAAATTTCAGATTATTCACCCAGTGCAGCCTAACAGCAATGCTACTGCAATCACACACACCCTTCTCCACATGGGATAGCACCTCCATCCCAAATCCAGACACAATTTAGTACTGTAACAGGCTCCTCAGCCTAGAAGCACTACAGACTACTGAGTGCAAATCAGTGCTGAAAAATGCCCTCTATAACATTAATTACATTTTACAGTCACTTCTTTTAGCTGCAGAGCACAGCTTCCCTAAGTGTGAGTCCCAGGGTCCTTAAGCAGAAATAATGTGGTGTAATTTTTCAATATAACACCCCAAAATATTCTGAAGAACACCTCATCTCATGTAGACACATGCACAGCCCAGTAATGAAATAAATAAGCAATATACATAAACTATGAGCCATAAAAACTGCAGGTGAAGTGGTGGTTGTGCTTGGGGGACTCACAACTAAAAGGATGATGTTACCTGTGCAGTTTCCCAACCCTACTACTCTGCTTTAGGACTGCCATTGCTCATTAATGTAAAACTATCACTGTGCCCCAGACTGGGCACCCCAACAAAACTGCTGTGGAAGCTCTCCAGCAGTGGAGGGCCACCAAGCTGTATTTGCTCCTGAAAACCACACTCCCATGCAATGAACCTTGCAGACAGATCCCTGATGGAGACAAGGGCTGTTCCTTGAGCACAGCCTAAGGCTCTCCTTGGAAGTGAGTGAGCCTCAGAAGTGGAGGACTGGTTTTCACCCAATGCAAAGAGAACTGAGAAGGCGTCAGCTTCACCCAGGGAAAGAGGTCAAGTATGGAGAGGTCTGTCTTTATTCAGTTTCTAACCAGTGTTTTGTAAAAAGGATGACAGCTAAAACATTCACTTGCTAACGTAAGCGATTCTTGCTTCACTCTCACATCACCCTCAAGGCACTTAAAGAGAAGACAGAGGTCCCTAAGGAAACACCTTCATTAGCTTGATGCAGCTGCTGTGCTTACACCAGCTACCCCCTGCTGGATCAGTTTGTGTGAGGCTGCTCCCTTGTCCTCACAGAACTGCTGCACCCCTGCATGTCTACAGCCAACCAAGGAGCTGGGCCACTTGGAGCAGACAGGGACTGCAGCAATTTGCAGAGAGTTCTGCAAATCTTCCCAGCCAGTACATACCCAGCTAGCTGGTTAATTGCCTCCAGCTGTGCCTTCTTTCTGTTTCAGTTGGCAACATGCATCCCTTATGAATATGTTGAGAAATAAAATGCAGCTCCTTTCCTTCCTTCATCAAATCTACTCTGCTTGGAATTTTTTGCTTTATATGGCCAAGTTTTGTGACCATAAGGCAAAGGTGAGAATAAAGACCCACACACAGAGACCACTCCACTTTGTGCACTTCTTCACAAGCCAAGTGCCCAGAGGAGGGAGATGAACACATACAAAAGGGTTTCAGTAATTTCCTGCAGCGTTCAGATTCCCCAGCTTTGAGTTACACTCATATCTTTCAGAATACTTCCATTTGCCCATATCTGGTTTAATTAGATTAAAATAATAAAGTGTCCAATTACTAAACCAGTTAATACTCACTGCAACATGAAGCAATAAATCAGTGTGGTGAATTACAGGAATGTATGGTAACCATCAGCTAAATTTTGGAAAATTTAAGCCTTTGACCAAGTACTGTGCCTTTTATACAGGATTCTCAAACAACTAACAAAGCCCACAGTGGCTGGATCTTAAAATCACAACGAACTTCAGCACCAAGGGGTGCCACCTGCTCACAGTGACACAGGAAGTCATGACAAAAAGTAGGGATCTCTCAGCAGCCCCAATTTTCTGTCAGATCATTTGTATCAAGACTTAACCTACACCCATCCCAGTGTGAGCACACAACACACCTGTCACCTGAGCTGAGGAGAGCCAGGGGAAGCACTGCCCCACAGGGGAAATAAATTGGAGCCTGCAGGCTGCAGGCACAAGGAACCTCCCTGATCTGGAGTCACGCTTTCCCTGAGCCATTTCTTTCCACATGGGGAAGAAAAAGGACTGGCAGTGACAGGAGAATAACAGCCTCTCTGCTAGAATACATTCAACCAACACTGCCAACAAAGAGGGAAAGGTTCCTAGTTTTCTGTTTGTGATTACACTGTTTTGTCATTGCTGTCAGGATGTGCCTATGCAATATGTGCCTCTCTGATGTCTTGTGCCTGTGTTTCATTTTTAGTTGAGTGGGATGTACAGTAATTAGCCACTTATTCTCCTTGTCTATTCTCTGCATTTTATTTCATTTCCTTCACTCACAGGATTTTGGCAAGCCTTGGGCCTTATTGGCAACTCCTTCCCTTCTCCCCCATCTGAACCTCCCCTGTCGCTTTTCTTCTCACTGCTTGGGAGATGGCAGTTTATATATTTGTACACAGGAGTGAATGTGCTAATATGCTCCAAATATGGACTGTGCAATCAAATTATCATGAGTTTGGTGGAATGCTTCTCTCGATTATTTCCTCCAAAAATATAACGTTCCAATTGCAAACAATTTACAGCCAACAAAATATTGTTTGAATCAAACATATGTGGGGAAGTTGAGGGTTTTGTAATTCAAGATGGAAAATTTTTGTTCCTGTTCTCTTTTTTTTTTTCTCCCTTTCATCATGAGTTGCTGCCTTTGGGTGGATTTTTGCCTTGAGAGTGCAAGTTGCTCTCATTGACATTACCAGGACTTATATGAGAATAAAGAGTGGAAAATGAACAGCTTTCAGGGGCTTCAGGATGATGGAACAATTTCATCTCTCCTGTTAGTGCTTTACAACACTCCATGAGTTTTTATCTCATATCAGAAGTTTTACAGCTGTAGGGACCCATTTGGAGATCCCCTTCTGAGTTTTCTTTTGCAGGAACGTTGTCAAATTAGCAAAAGATAAATGACACAGAATTAAATCTAAAACAAGCTAAGAAAAAAGAATAACTTTTCATTGGCATTTTATTTTTTATTTGTAGCTTTCTAAAATATATATTTTTATATTTAATAAATGGAGCTCTACAATTTTGCATGTGATAAGTGAAGAAATAACTCTTTCAGTACTGCAAGAAAATTCATAATGTAATACTTCAGAGATGTTTGAAAAATCCAGACCAGTCAATGACTCTCCTCCTGTTTTTAAAAAGTAATTTAACTGAGGTGTGGAAATTAAGTAACAGTCTTCTCCTAGAGTGCTTTTCTCACAGTTATTGCTTTGGAAATACACTTTATTATCAGGACCTGCTTTTTGTTTCTTTACATTCATATGGATGTAAATTCAGTTGAATCAATTCAGTTGGTTCAGATGAAACCAACGTATAAAATATATATTTGAGGACATACGTATGAATATATAATAGCATTTATTTATTTTGCTCAAACCAGACTGGGGACCACTCAGTTGAAGAAATGCTGACTGGCAGTTGCTTGACTGTTTCTCAAGAATAAAACCAATCTGTATAACTTTGCAAAATACCAAACCTATGTTCCTCTTGTTTACTAAGATATTCCCAAATTAGGATATAAAGATGAAATGGAATTTGAAGAACTTGTCTCAGAACAGTCAGAAAGTGTTTCAGCCATGCTATCCTAGCTCACAAGGAAGGTGTTAGACATGGGATTATTCAGGAGAAATCCTGCTACTCCTGAGAGACCCAGAGCAAGGACTGTGTCCTGTGCCCCTGCATGTGAGATCAAGAGAGTAGAACCCAACTGCAGGTGAATTTTATCTGCCCAGAGAGCAGCGATGGCACAAGATACAACAGAGCAGCAATTACTCTCACTACAAATAAATTCCCACCAAACTAGAATGAAGATGTGAAGCAATAACACATACCTAGGATAGCTAGAATTCAGATTTATGCAGCTTAAGAAAACAGTAATTGATCTCTGTAACCCTTCTTTGTAACAAGCCACTGGAGGGATCCTGCAACTTGTCACCTGGGCTGTGGACTGTGGTGGGGGACTGACACCTGCTCACCCAGCAGGGCTGTGCAGTTGTGCAGCAGCTGTGGCTGCACAGCTACACACACACACAGCAATCCTGCCACAGCACTGTGCTGATCATTCCTCCCTGGGACATGTGTCAGGCTAACAAGAAGCACTGCATCCATCATTTTCTGTAGCTTGACATCATTTATTCTTTAAGATGCAGGAGAGGCTGCCTGGATACTCCAGCATTTTGAACTGCTGGTCCTTAGGGCCTTATGAAGCAGCTCTTACATTTTGCACTAATCTCTTTTCTTCCCCAGTACTATACATTTTAAAGAGATGCCATATGGCACTTAAACAGACAAATCATATGGTGTTTTGCCCTTTCTTTCTAATTCTGTTGGCTTTACATTTCTCAAGTTGCATTCCCAGTTGATGAACAATGTCCTTAACCTCTTGAGTGGTCCTGGACGTCCACTAGACATAGACCAACATGATACTTGTGCTGACTTCTAATATATACTGGATGTCAACAGTGTTACTGCCACTCACTTCAGGAGCTGATTTGCATCTAAGCATAACATCAGGGACTCTATTGTGGCACCTAAGAGTAAACTGAAAATACAGCACAGTTGCTACCAAGGTATGCCTGAGCATTTGCTTCCCTGGCATCCAGTTCCCAGACAGACAGCAGTCAGAAGCCACGGTGTTAAATGGCTAAAACTACATAAGTAGGATTGAACTCTGAAACATAAAGTGCCCTTCCTGTTGATGAAACCCTGTTCAGATTCATTTTTCTTTTAAAATGAGGTAAGTAACCACTGTTTCTGTAAGCCTCTTTTTATTGTCTAAGGAACAGAGCCACATGGGTTTTATGAAAGTTAAAGTCCCTTTTTATATGACTGATTTGTGTTTCATGAAATGGAGAGATCATTACCACGAAGCAGTATAGCAGATACTGTTAGAATGTAGAGAGGCATTTCATTTATTGGGAATATCACACATGGTCATAGATCCCTCATGGCCTCTTGTCACATAAGACAGAGCACAAAATGAGTGGCAAAAGGAACAGGTTGAATTCACAATCTTTTCTTTTTTCTCCTCAGTGAAGCCCATCAAAACAAGCCCATGATATATCCTGAGAATGGAAATGGTGTTAGTGTCCTGTCCACTTAATACTTAGCACAGTAAAATGTCACATAAAAGCACGACACCCACTTGTGCTGTGTATGTTTATCTATAGAAATGAGACCGAGGAATACACACACAAGTATCACTTGCATAGCAAAATAATGGTAAATGCTCATCTGTAGAAATGACTGGATACAAAAGCAATTGCAAGTGTTTATGCAGTACAAACATGGAGGTGAAGTTAAAACACCTTTGAAAATCTGACCCATATTGTTGGCAGTAATAAGTAAATCCTCCCTCTAAAGATAAAAGAGAAAGTATCCTCATTATTTAGTCAGACCTTCACACCATGAAGACCTAAACACAGAGGGGTTATCAAAATGCCCTTAGAATAATAAAATCAAGCACTGACAGACCAAGAGACAAAGTTTTAAAGTGGAGGCCCCCTGACAAGGCCCTGCTTTACTCTCAGGCTGGCTGCTCTGATTACCACATCTGACTGCTGGCAGAGATACAATGCTGGATATTCATTAGTGGAAACTGCTGTCCTAGCAAGAACATTACTGGAGTTATGTCAATTAATACCAGCTGAAAACGTCGTACAATTTTTTAAATACAGAAAAACCAATAAGAGATTTATAAAGTTTGAAGGTAGAGTTCTGAGGTGCAGATAGCTCCCACTGGCTGTCTGTCAGGGTGCAGATGAGCCAGGGACCACCCACTGCCCACCCTGAGCCAAAACCAAGCAGAGCAGCTCCAGTGTCTCAGCCCCCTGCAGCTGCTGCCCCATGAGGATGGATCACGCCCCAGGAGGTCAGGGGAGAGGTGAGAAACATGAAGCAGTGCTGAAAATGGAAAGCATTCCCTGGAAATGTAAGGCTGTTTTCTCTCCTTCCTTGAAGTACAATTTCAGCATCCCTCATGGCAGCAGTGAGCAAAGGTCCTTCACTGCAGGACCCGCACGCTGTGGGTGTAACTGAGTCACGAGCAATGCTGGCAGACACAGGCTGGGGTGTGGCTCTGGAGGTGCAGGCAGGGCTTCAGTGACACTGCTGGTGGGTGGATGTGAAACCAGAAGGATCCATTTTTCAAGCAATTAAACTATGTTTCTTTATGGGCTACAGCAACTATTGTTTGATTACAAATTACTCTGGAGATTGGTATTTAAAAATGTGATTACTTTAAACAGATATCATTAGTAATACACTATTCACAAATATAATGGAAATAAACTAATGTTTGCAGTCTTAATTTACTTTTAAAAGTTACAAATATATATTTTTCCCCCCTCTTTCCCCTGAGAAAATATTAACTTTCTTTTAGCTTTCTTATTAGGGAGTGTTACCAGTCCTGTCACACCAGCCTGGGACCTAAATCTAGCAAACTGTTCTCACTTGATTACCTCCTATTTGATAACTAACGTGGAGATTTTCAAAGGCAGACAAATTTTCCATGTTTCATATTTAGACATTTGAATTAGTGTCTTTTTTTTAAAATTTAAAGTTATATGCAAATTGAAATGAGACCACCTATTCCCATGTCTAAATGTAGACTTAGGTGTCCTGCATCTGAGAGTCATGGACTTCACTGCATGCACAGAATTTAATCAAAAATAATTTGTTTGTGAGACGAACAGAGACCTTAAAGTGCTCTTTGGTGCTAGCAGAGGTCTTCTGGATTTCATGTGGTATCACCTGGTATTCAGACAATGGAATGTAATTTAAAAATTTTTATAACTTTCCATGTTGACTTGGTCTTGGTACAAACATTTAAAAAATACACAAAAAGAAATAATTTGAAGATAAACCAACAAATATTTAATGCCAGCAGTTTTCAACTACTCAGTACTGACTTTGCCCACACCAAATTAAAACTGGGCCAGGAGATTCCCTGACAAAGACATTCAACAGGATTTCTATATTTACGTGTTCATCCCAATTTTGAGGAGCTGCACTTCTTAAGTTTTTCCTTGCTTACCATGGAGTTCAGTTCAAGCTCTGTTAAATCTACAAAAATCAATATTGAGTATATGTATTATGTGACAGTTCCATCTAAAAGTATCTGGTGTAGAATATGGGCCAGATACAATAGAGCAGCCAAGCACATGTAATTTACCCAACAAACATAAAGCACTCCCACATTGATTTTTGCAGTTTTGTAGCCCCTAGTCACAGAGCAAAGAAAAAATGGCTTACTCATAGAGTGTGCAAGTACTTGAGGCTACATCATGTTTGTCTTAGAGCCTCTGATTTGGGTTGTCTTTTTGTTACCTTTGTTGCTGGATTTTTTAGGTCATTTAATGCGTTCTCCATTCTAAAGTGTCTACTTCTACAGCAAGAAAATAAAATGCATTTTCTAAATTGTTCTGATCTGTTGATTACTTTTCTCAGAGTTACAGTGTACAAATGGAAAATTGCAACATTTTAACAGTTTCTAAATGCAATTATTTAAGCGAGTATGAATAGAAAATTGTATATAAAGAAGGGGATAAGCTTTCAGCAATCTATTAGTGTACTTCACACAAGAGCTGGTATAAAGAGATTCCAAAATCATATGTGAGAATACAAATGCATTTTACAGGGACATTTTAAAAATGACGTGCATAATTATTTGCATAGTATAAAATATCTAAGTATATGTACTATAATATAAAATTTAAAATGTTGTCAAATCATAAAAGGATAATACTTACACAAACACATATATACTTATGAGTCTTCATCCTTATTCAGAAATAATAAATGCATAGGCTCTCAATGTATATTAAAATAATATTCTGTTCCTGAACATCTGCTATATTAACCAATAAAATTTTTAAAAAATAGAAATTCAGTCACAGATTCTATCAGCATCTGGAGCTAGGTGGCAGGCTACAATATATGTCCAGATTAAAAACTTGAAACCCCAACTTAAAAAAAACCCCCACAGGATTTAAGCATGTTGCATGTCTAGAGCTTTTTTTCCATTTTATTTACTCATAAGTATCATTAATACCAAAGATCGAAAACCTTTGGTGTCATGTATGTCACTCTCTCTCTTCAAGTCTTTAGTAGTTGTATGCTTATCTATTTCAGTCAAATGTATTTCTTATCGAAAAAAAAAGGAGTGAGCAACCTGACAATACAGTGTTATCGAATTTTTTCAGCTGAGACCCACATGTCATTCAGCATTCAGACATGCTTGTGCTTGATTGATGGATGGGTTTGTGACAAATAAAACTAGGATCAAGAGCTTTGCACCTTTCCCCCCATCAGGAACCAGAGTAAAGCATAACTCTGTAACAATGGTGGGATTAGGGATGCATTAGCTCTCCATCGACCAAAACCACCCATTCCCATCAATACTTTGCACTTAATAACCTGAAGCTATGATAAGAAAACAAAAGAAGGAGAAAGGGACAGGAGAAAACAAATCAATAGAAGAAGGGAATGTCTGAAAGATGCACTGTCCAAATGAAGAAAAATTTTTGCTGAATTGCTAGGATAATGCCCCTTGACAAGAGAACAATGTACTGTCAAGGTTTATCAGCCAGGAGGCCTTTTGGCACAATGTTAAGCACAGGTTTGGCACTTGAGTGGTGGCACTTACTGTAGATGTAAAATACATAATGCCAACATGCAGACAATAACCACTCATTTTTGTTTTGTGCTGGCAGTTTGGGTACCCATAAGGAGCACAACTCCTTCTCTAGGTGTCCTGAAACAGATGCCACGAGCACAAGGAGTGATCCTGTCCCCCTGAAGTCATGTGATCAGTACTGGGCTGATGCTTCTGACTAAAACTTTGTGTTCAGAACAAGATTAATTTCTACTTACAAATATATATTTCTATCTTTATTATTAATTTATATCTTACCTGTTCCTACAAACTAACCAGGAAGACCTGATTTAAAAGATCAATAGAGTCTATGTAGCTTCTTGTCTTGTTTAAAACTGAATTTTGGGAACTAGAATTAAGACTGGAAGCAAAAAAAAAGTGTCCCTTAGCCTTTCTTCTCTTCAGAATTAACATAAGAGGAAACTTATTTCTTAAAACATTTGAGGCTTACTTAGGAAGACAATGAAAGATCAGCTAAGAAACAGCTTATGGAACACATCTTAATACAGAAACTGCTCCCTGTTTTGCAGGACTCGATGCTTGAACTTGCTTCTTATGTGGGAACAACTAGGACATAAGTTTCTCTAAAGCTCTGCTTCAAGTGCTGGAGGAGGGGAGATCTAATGATTTTAAGCAGGAATGTGGCTGATCAATGTTGTTGACATTCAGTCTTTTACTCAATCAAGTGACTCATTTTCAGGTAAGCCTCTGATATACAGAAAAAGTTCTAATATCTGAGATACTAAGCAATGTTATTTAAGTTCTAATTTAATGAAAAGTTACAGAAAAGACTTTGAACTGTTTCCTCTAGAAAAGGTTTTTAAAGTCCACTGACAGCTACCTAAGATTTTATTCACTACAACAGTATGCATATGTTTTAATATCTCCACACTAAATGTGCACTAGAAAGGGCTGAAAGGGCCAACAGCAAAAGCCCAGGATTATACAACAGTCAACAGGTGCTGTGCTGCTTGCTCTGCCACGCTCCTCCCTCGTCACATATGGAAAGTCATGGAATCTCAGCTTTCCTGTGTGTAAATGATGATTTACAGCTCCAGCCAAGCCCATTCATTCCCTGTGGTCACAGCCTGTTCTACAAAATAGAACCAATAATGAATTAAAGGAAGAGCCAGAAGAAACAAGCATGTTCCTACAAGTCAATACACTCTTTACAAGTTCCTTGATGACTTCCTGAAGTTACTGAAAGGATATAGAATTAACTAAAAAGCACTACAGTGGCTGGTGCAGAAGCATTCACATCAAGTGAGGTAAGGATGGCAGGCAGAGGAATATTTTCAAGACATCCTAGAGGGTACTCAGGGGAAAGAAGAGCAAGAATAACTATGAAAGGAAATAGCTAACAGTGGCTTTTTCAGTGTACATGACAGGAGTAGAGTCAAATGCAGCGTAACGTGTACAGAAGTAAAGGATGGAAACAAATTTATAAAACATGCAAGAACTGCAAAAGTGATAAATGAGGAAGTTTTCAGACAGAAAACCTTTCCTTTTTTTTAACTGCTGCTCTTATCATTTTAGACTTATGTTGCATTGCCCTGTGAAAAATGAAAAACTGTCCTGTCCACAGTTCTCTGTGGAGTAACCACCACAATCTCTGTAATTTTGGTTTGATGGTATTGTCACTGTCAATCCACAGTATCACAGGCCTGTAACTTACTGTGATGAGCAGCCTGAAATTCAGCATGTCCAAGTCACCCTAGCTCTGATAACACAAGGGATGACACAGAAGCACATCTCTCATTTCCTTAAAACCTTTCTGAATATTAGAGGGTCTGTCCAAACGGAGGTGACAGAAGCTTTCAGGTCTGCCAAAACTGAAAATATTGTTATCATGGGGGGCAGCTGAGTGACTTTTGCCACTTTATAGTGGCAAAAGTTATTTCAATACTATTACATATAACAGGACTCATTCTGATGAGTTCATTAGTTATAAAATGAAGTGCTAAGGAAAACTCTTTTATTTCATTTCACTACACTTCTAAGTACCACTCTACTTTTATTAGATTCTCAAAAACCTGTTTACATTGTTTCTACTGGACAGATCCAAGTATCTGAAGTCTCTCAGTCACACACAATCTTAAAGGTAACTGGCAATAACTAAAATCAAAATATATTCTTTAAAAGTTCTCAAAACCAGTAACTTTCCATTCCAAAAATGAACGACATAAATTTGGCAAGCCCACATCATGTAATTCACACAAAATCAAGCAGCAAATGCCTGTTTTAAGTGCAAATCTCAAAGCTATTTTAACTACAGAGCAGCCCAAGCACTTGCATAATTAATTACTTATTTATTTCCTACCAGAAATAATAATGATCTGATCAAGATATCAGCAGTTTCAATCAGCCAGTTATTTCCTAACTAATTTTGGGAAGGGAGTGAATGAGCAAGATTGAATAATAAATACCCCAATTTTGCAGTGAGCTGTATGGCATGCAAGGAGGAGTGAGGAAGCTCTGTGTGTGTGTGTGTTCCAGGAGGATGCAGAGGCAAGAAGATATTTTGGCACAGCACGGTGGTGGTACCCAGACCTTCTCTCAGTGACCAGGCTCAGCTGGGGATTATTTGCTGTTTGGTGTTGTATTCTTTCATTTCTCTTCTTCCTATTATCTCTCAAGTTAGAAATAACTATGGATAGGAGAATAATTCCTATAGTGGTAACTGAAGATTTTAATCTATGCTCCTGGCATGGGAGTAAGACTTCCAGAGAATTTAGTAACTACCCTTCTTTAGGATTTTAAACCTAGAGCTACAGACCAATTTTCCTTAAAAACATAAATGACTGGGCTAGGCCAAGCTTTCTGCTCCCCAGTGATTCCAATACCTTTTCCTTCCTGTTTAAGTTTATTTGGATTTATATTTTATAAACCAGGTGAAAGATGCTTCTAAATCCATGCTTTGTCTGTTTGCTTAAAAAGCTCATACAATCTTAGCATCATTTCCCTCCAAATCTAGATACCACACCAGGCTTGCAAAACACTTGACAAAGAATTGATTTTTAATTCTAATGATCTCTGATCAAGTTGTTGAGTTATGAGAAAACAAAACCCCAAAGGTTTTCTCCCCCACAATAAAGTATGAGTAACTCTTTTAAAAACAGCACACTTGTGTCAACACTGAATTCAGTGAGAGAGAATGGTTTTTTGTCATGCTTCAACCTCAAGAAATATAAGGTCAGGTTTTGAGTACTGTGCTTAAATATGCATTGATGTCATTAATGTAAACATCTGACACTGATCAGTGATCCACTGGGTACCTTCCCTATTTTATTTATAGGTCTGTAGCTTGTGCATGACTTCAGCTCTCATGTACGGTTCATAACCTGCAGAGCATTTACCAAAAATTAATGGGGTTTCTTCCCAACTACATATCTCATTACATTTATCAATACAGGGAAATCATCTGAAGTCAAAATCAGCAACTCCCCTCTTAATTGCATAGATATGCATGGGTAATTTCTTTTTGTTCAACTATTCCAAAACATCCCAAGAAACAATTCTGGGGAAGTTGGCAAGTCAATATATTTATATTGAAACATTAAGTGTGCACTTTGTAAAGCAGATCACTAAAATTTATTCCTTGTGATCAAAAGGTAGAATCCAAAACAACATTTGGATGGCCACAAGAAAGTCCATCAGCTTATGAAGACTTTGCCAGTTAGATCTTCAAGTCCTCACTTTGGAATCAATTCTTTTTCTTTGGTGGAACTAAATGCATATGCTCCAGAGGGTTTGCCCAACTTCTGAAGGACATGTGCCTATAATAGGCCTTTCTCATCTCTGTCTTGTTAACAAGTATATAAATAAGAGAAGGCTTCAGTAATTGGCTCAGAGTTACTAATGAATTAATTAACTACAGTCTATTTTAGCTAACCTTTAATAATAAGAATCTTTTTTTGGTCTAGCAATAGGTCTGACAGGCTGAAAAAACAGACATGCAGCAAAGCTCTTGAAAATTAATGAGAAACGAGGAAAGAATCAATGTACATTCTGCTTGCAGAGAACTGACACAAAAAAGACACAATAAACCATGAACAAACACAGTCAGTTTAAAAAATAGGTTAGAAAAAGTGGGCAAATTCAATTATAGAAGTAATTAGAAGATATAGGGCAAGGCTGCCTTTTGGGACTGTGCCAGAAAACATGAATTAATAAGAGTGAATAGAAAGCGCCCATGTAGTAATTAAGAGGCAATCACCTATGGCAATGAATACCTGAAAACAGGCTGCAAACTATTAATTCAGTGATCAAAAATATTTTTAGATGATTAATATGGCAAATTTGTTTTAAAAGACTAATTTCTGGAAAGATATCAAGACAATAGCACATTATTTGTTCCTCTGGCATTTATATAGCTAATTAAATTTTATAATTTGCAACAACATTAAGCATTAACTGAAAACAGTAAAAGCAATATTTCCTCCAATAATTCTTTATTATAGTGTCTTCAAAATCTGTGAGTTAAGACTAACTTAACTTTTTTAAAAGAAAATTCAAGTGTTCTGAGCTGATTGCTTTATTTATTTGAATGATTTTTGTTGTTGTTTATTAAAAAGACACCATGCGTGAATTTTACATAATAATTTTCAGCTACTTCAAAAGAGGTACTGAAACAATTTGATTATAATTCAAAGAACTATAAACAGAATTCTTTTATAGTCAAATCACAGATGTTAATGCATGGCCAAGAAAGATTTTTTTTTCATTAGAGCATGTTCCTCTCCTCCAGATACAAAAAATTTGCAAGTTACAGTCAAGGTGTGCAATATCAGTCAGGAAAAAAAAAGATCTAAAACTCTGCTAACAAGTTATTTATTCTTCAGTAAATCAAGTAAGGGTTAATTTACTTTCTCAATAGTAAAACCAGACTAATTTCTCTAAATTCAACATTTTTCATTGCCATTTCTGAGGATACTAAAAAAAACACCCCAAAGCCTCCAAATATGACCAAGGGAAAAAAAAAAAGACTGGTGGTAAGTTTCTACACTAATACTATGAAAGACTGTTACATTCTATTGCTGCAGAAAGGAACAATCAGCCTGAGTGAGGCTGGCAACTTATACTTGCCTTGAAACATTGATTTACATCTATTTTTTTGTCTTTCTATTGTAGCTTTAAACATTAATTTTTACATTTTTATGCTCCCAAATCAGAAATAGTATCAGAACTATAAGCAGTACAAAAAAGGGGCATAGCTACTAGGAATAGGCAAAATTGTCTGTACTAAATTAAAGACTCAAATGTCATGGCTCAAAAGTCTGCCCTGATCTCCAACTTATCTCACCCTCATTTTCTCCTTAGGAAGGACTGTGGTGTAGGAAAAGGACTAAAGGGAAAAGGACAGTAAAAGAATTAAAAATAAAATATAATGGAGAGAGAAAATGAATTGAAGCAACTGAAGGAACACAATCTTAAAAAAGGGAAAAGAAAGGAGGCAAATATTACTCAAAAATAAGCTCAATTTATTTCAAAATTAAGTTGCTGCTGCACTGTGTCAGCATATTTGGAGATTTAGGGAGGAACTGTTCCTTCAATCTGTTCTAGAGGTTTCTTGCTTCAGGTTGAAACATTTGGAAAAATTAAAATTCCTGTGAAAAATGCACAGCTTAAAACTATTGGTGGAAGAACGTAGTGAAGTCACACTGGTTTTTGTGAATGTTTCAAAATGAAACACAGTTTGAGATGTTGCTGCCACACCTTTAACTCCAGGTAGCCCTCACAGGTCTCATCATGGGCTGTTTTCTGCTACAGTGGTCAGACAGAAAACAAATATGAGCGTGCCATGTCTGGAGTGTGTCAGTGGTTTATAAAGCTGTTGAAAGGGCAACTCCTAAAGCGTGGAATATATGCTGAGATGCAGGGATGTTCTTTCTGTATAGGCCAGAAGTAACTGGGGTTTGGTTACAGCTCTGATTCTGAAGATCCCTACCCAGTTTTATGGTGCTGGGGCCACAGCTTTGACTCCTGCTCACAGTTGTGCAAATATGACAGGAGCAAAGCCTCTAGACAGGATTTGAAGCTTTCTGTCCTCTACATCAACTCATCAACAGGAGTCACAATGTGATAGCTGCTTTCCATAGATCCATCCACAGGAATGTTACAGGAACCTATCAGGGTGTTGGGTACCCATCTAATACCCATCTAATCTAGATCTAATCTCCATCACCTTTCTAATTAATGGAGACAGAGAGTGTCCTTTGGAGCCCACATCAGAACGGGATCCTAATTTAGGTGGTCTTCATGGCCCAAATGGAAAGACTTTTATTCTACATTGACTGCAGAGACATCCTAAAGCATCTAATGAAACTCAGCTGGACAGAGTGCCCTGTAAATGTGCTCCATTTCTTAAGCACCACCTCTAACTTTCTGGTGTGACTCAGCAAGGCCCTTCTTTCAGGATTTCTGCCTCATTCCTGTTTGCATGCTGGAAACTCACCATCTCCTCAGTTGTGCTAATGTATCTGTTTTGATACTGTAAAACAAGCTTTGGAACTGGTCAGGTTCTAGAGCTGTCTCAATCTGCCCCAGCACTGGTCACATCCTCTCCAGCTTGCTGGTCCTCGTCATTGGGTGATAGAACCAGAGAGTGTTAAGGGGTTTGGATGGACTTTAAAGATCATCTAGTCCCACACCCTCTGCCATGGACAGGGACATCTCCCACTAGATCAGGTTGCTCAAGGCCTTTTCCAATCCATCTTTAAACACATGCCAGGACTGGGGCATCCACAACCTCCCTGAGCAACCTGTTCCAATGTCTCACCACTCTCACAATAAAAAATTTCTTCCTAACATTTAGCCAAAATTTCCCCTCTTTCATTTTGTATCCATTACTCCTCGTCCTGTCCCTACAGGTCCTGATGAAGAGTCCCTCTTTGGCTTCCCTGTAGCCCCTTCAGATACTGGAAGGTGCTGTGATGTGTCCACACAATCTTCTCCAGGCTAAATAGCCCAAACTTTCTCAGCCTGTCTTTGTAGGTCGTACCCCTTGATTCTGTCATGGTGACCATTCTTGCCATCTGTCTTTCAACCTTTTCTGTTCTTTCTCAGCTGAGGAGGCTGGTACTGCACAGAATATTCAAGCTGTAGGTGTACTATGGATTTATATACTGTTGTAATGATGGCTTTTATTTTGTTCTCTTCTTAAAATTTTGGTTCGACTGTTCTTGACATGACAGTTTCGCAGAGCTATCCATTTACTTCGAGATCTCATTTCTGAGAAGTGATGGTTTGTTCTCAACCCATCACTTTATATGTAAAGATAGAGTTATTTTTCCTATGTGCATTTTTCTGCACTGAATATCTTTTTTTTCCCCATTATTGCCAGCATTATAAGATCTTTCTCAATACACCATAGCTGGTTCTTATCTTAACTTTTTTGAGTAACTTGGTATCATCAGCAGATTTTGTTCCCTCACTATTCACTTTTATATTTTCAGACCACTTATGAATATGTTGAATAGCACAGATCTCCACAGGGTTTTCAGTGATGACCTACCTCTACTGTGAGCACTGACCATTTATTTCTGTACTCTGCTCTCTATGCCAACTAGCTATTTATTGATGTGAGCATCTTCCTTTTGTTCCAGAATATTTTATTTTCTTAAAGGCTTTTGGGAATGAACTTTGTTAAACCCCTTTTGAACACCCAAGCAGGTGATCTCAGCTGGGTCTCCTGGGTTCTCCTACTAGTAGATACCTTCAGAGAATTTGAATACCCAATTAGGCCAGGACTTATTCTTTTAAACTTACACACAAAACTTCACAATATGCCATAATTATTCAGATTACACTATTGCTATTATTTTTATAATTTCTACTCATTTTCCCAGCACAGATTTCAGGTTTACTGGATACAGCTTCCTGGATCTGCCTGAATGTGATTCTAAAACATGTTGCTTTATTAGTCAGATTTCATCCTCTGGCTCAAAATTATTTGAGCTAAGAAGCTGTACACCACAATCACCTGTTTCTATCCTGAATTTCTGTAGAATTTCCAAGTGAATGTCTCTACTCTTGATGAGTTTTTATACCTTGTTTTGTTCATTTACTCTATAAACTATTTATGGATGCCTCCGTTTGAAGCAAATCCTAAAATGTATTCAATATTAGGATTCTGGGATGGGATTCTCACCAGCCTCCCCCATGGTAAGCACAGGTGCAAAAAAAATCACAGCTTTTCTGCTGTGGCTTTATATTTTTTGAATGTTCCTTTCATGCCTCGAGCATCTTAGAGATTTTCTGTCAGTAATCACGCTCCTGATGTGTTTGGAGAGAAAGGATATTATTACTTTTTATTCCTTAAGTTGATTTTCAACTTCTTTTGAGGACTGTTTGTTAAATTACTTGTTATCTAGATTGACTCAAGGCTCTGGCTTACCACACAGCCCTAAAAGCAACGCACCACAGGAGGTACAACTCCATGGTAGGCTTGAACTTTCCCAGGTCTGAGTTATCATCTAGCAGAAGGGCATCTTTTGTTGTCACATGCTGGCACCAATGCTCAGTTATATTGTGAGTTGATTGGGCTGAAAACTGGCCATTGTAAGAAACTTCTCTAACCACATAGTCCCACCACATTTGTGCTGTTGCAGGGAGAAGGGAAGACAGAGATAAATCTCATGGTGTAGCTGATGTTCTAACACCAAAGAATATTTAGATTAACTTGATTTTGAAGGTCTATCTAGGGAGCAAACCTGGGCCATGGACCAGAAATGAGTGAGTGGGTGGGAGTGGTGAGGTGAGGACACCTAAAGACTGCTGCCAAATCCATCTTCTCATCAAACTACATGCTGAGTGTAATGCAGAACTCTGACACTCAGGGGCTTAAGATAATCAATTACAATAATCAAAGTTAAGCCTTTTCTAAAGGGATATTTAGGAAAATTTGCAGGGTGTATTTTCCCTGCCCAGTGAAGCTATGTCTTGATTTTGAGATTTACGAGTTAATTTATTGGAAGAGTAGGAGGGGACTAAAACCGGGGACTGGGGAATGTTCAACACCGTTACTAAAATACAGAAAGCTTGGGGGGTACTTAATCCCCATCCTGCATTTCTGTCATCAGCTAAACATTGTTCCCCATTGTGCACACAAGGAGAAGTGTAAAGCTGACCCAGCAGATTGAGATGAAAAGATTAGAAGCAGAAATTAAAGTCTGGAGAGAGTGTTCAGCTATTATACACTGATAAATTTTTCATGGATTTCCCTACATTTTAAATATTGTATTAATCTGAACTCAGGTGCTTTAAAAACATTCCTCTGATTGTCAGTATTTCCCTCTGATTGCCTAGTAGGAACACTCTGGTAGACAGACCCATTCCTAGTTTAGCTAAAAAGGAAGATTTACTCAAAAATAATATAGATATTTCAGCATTCAAACTATTTGCCCAGGCTACTTCTGCTTCAGTTTCTGACCTGCCCTTCATTTAGATATGGAAAGAAAATGTGAGCTCAGGACATAAATGCCTGGTACCATGAGAACAGAAAATGGCTGTGCTGGGTGAGAGCAAGCGTCCCTCTGGCCAGGCACTGTCTCATTCAGCAGCCAGAAGCGAGTGCCTGGAGGAGGACAGAGGAAGAAAGTAATAACATTTCCCCCAAAAACTCTTCCAGCTTCCACCAATCTGAGTCTCAAAGACTACTCCAGCCAGATGAGGTTCATGTGTATTTTTAACCTCTTTGGATTTCCCTTTTGGGAACTTGTTCAAGCTTCCCTTGAACCCATAGAAACGTTAAACTCTGACAGTACCCTGCGGCTACTTAATTATGTTATGTTTAAAGATCTGCTTTTGCTTCTTTTCCAGCTGCCACATCTGTCATCTTGCCTTCATTTCTTGTCCTGGCAAAGACTGCACAAACCGCGTGAGGGAACCTCTTTGTGTATGGTGCTTTAGTCTAGATACCTTCATCATCTCTCCCATCAGTCTCCTTTTCTAGGCATACAAAGGGTCTACTTTGCTTAGTTTCTTTTTAATGGAAATCTCTCTTCCTGTGATCATCCTTGTTGCCCTTTTGTGAAGCTTTTGAAAAGGTAGGGGCAGACAATACGCAAGATGTGGGTGTGCCATGTATTTATATGCTGGCATAAATATTCTGTACTTATCTTCTATCCCCTTCCTATTTATTCCTAATATTCAATGAACATTACTAACAACTAAGCAGATTCTTTCATGGCCCTGTCTTTTGTCATCCCAAGACCTCATTCCTTGGTGGTAAGATGGCTGAAAGCCCATAATTTTATCTGCAAAGTTTCGATTATTCCCAGATGCATCACTTGAACACTTATCTAAGCTGAATTTCATGGGATAGTTAAGGAGTACTCATTGAGTTTCATAAGATCCTTCAGCCAGTTCTGCTAAGTGTCCTCAACTTTATTGTCCTGAAAATCGGGCATCATCAACAGACTGCCACCTAACCAGTCATCCTCTTTTCACTTTCCTTATGAATCAAAGAAGGAAGTTTCCTCATCTCTAGGCATAACCTTCTTTTTCAAAACGAGATCCCAATATTTCTTTCTCCACAGTGCTGCCTCCTTCTTTTCATCTTGCCAACTCCTCACTAGAGAGACAATAGCCAGTTTTGAATCTCTGTATCTTTTAACAACACCCAAGTATTTTGGGCTCTGATGGATGTAACACACTAGACAAAAAGGTTCTCACATCACCTCTCTTAGAAGAATGCCAGTCAGAACTCTCCAGTTTTCTTGGCATTGCACACACAGTGCAGTGCTTAGAAACCAATTCTCTTTGCAGTTCAACATCTGAGGTCAGTGACAAACACAGCTTTGAAAGAAGGGTACATTTGAATCCACTCTTCTTGTCAGATGAATAACAACAGTAAAGTGATGCATTTCTAACAAAACCCCCTAATAAAGGTTTTAAAGCATGGTGATCATGGGAATTAGCTTGAGAGAACATGCAAAGTACAATCCAACTTAATCTAATTAGGGTTTTAACACACAAAAGTTAACACCTCTCCTGGCATTTATAATTGATAAATTAAATATTCTTCCAAAGAAAGAAAAAGGAAATTTTGAAGTGCTTTGATAAGTTTGGAACTGAAAAGTTTCACTTCCAGCACAATGTTTCTGAATTTTTTTAAAACAAATTATTGAACATTTTTAGAAAAACAAACAAACAAACAAAAAAAGAAATCACTGCTTGAAAATGGAATTTTAATAATGAGAAATAATAGCATCTTTGAGATTTTTTTTCCATTAAAAAAGTATGAAAGACAAATTGAAAACATAAAAACTGCTATTTTGCTGAAATACCTGTGTCTGCCTTTGAGGTAACTGGCAGAATGGATCAGGAATGAATTCTCCCTTTAGTCCTCATTAACATATTTAATTTTACAGATACACAGAACCTCACAGAAACCTGGGTTACTTTGTCTTTCCTCTAGTCAGTGCCAACACAATGCAAACCAGCACCACGTTTTAGCTCTCTCCTTGATTCAGAAACTGTCATGAGGAAATTTCCAATGAGTAAGGGATGGCTAGCAGCAAGAAGTATTATACTGAGGAAGCTGAAAAACTACACAATTTGTAAAGAGAAAATCTATAGGACTAAACTGAGAAGATAACTACTGAAAGAAACAGAAAGAAATAACAATCAGCTGTGCAACTAACACAAGAAAGAAAAATTTTAAGAACTACTCCAGGAAGAGATGAAATCGCAGTGAGGAAGAGGCCACCTCTACCATCGACGTCCCCAAGAAAGTGCAAATAACTCATCATAGACAAAGAAAAGGTCTGCCAGGGACTCTGGGTGGTCATGCTGTTTACTATTTCTCAGCCTGTGATCAGTGGATTAGCTGAGGGTCCATGAAACATGAGAGATACCAGAAGATGACTTACAAAAAAATGCAAATCTTCCATATCTTGTTGTAATTTATATTATTTGTGGTAGCTATCTCCTTACAGCTGACTTCAAAAGTAAAATACTATACGTTGCAGGTATTAGGTACCTGTTCATCTTCAACCTTATTTGTCACTGCCATCACCATCTGCTCACTAGCAAGCCTGTGGCTTGGTTTTCCTACTGCTTTGAATGCTCATTCAGTGCAGTTTCATGCAACTTTCTGGTCATATCTCATTTTTGTGTCTTGATTACTTCAATTCTGTCTCTGTAGGCTCATCATAGTCCCTTAGGCTCGTCATTAAAAATCTGATTCCTTTTTGAGTCTTTGGCTAAGGCTCATGTGTTAACAAAAGATGTCTCAGTACACAGCCTGTCATCCCCTGCAATGGCACAGTTTCTGCTTGTGCCTTTGGGATCTGTTCTTTGAGAAACTGCTATCACCATGTCTTTACTAGTAATTTTTCCCCTTCTCCTTTATATGAAATGCCAATTGCTTAGATTTGTATAAAGTCCCATGAAATACACTGATCCAATCTCTTATTTCTTAATGCTTGTCACATCCCACTAACAGCCAATACTCACTCATTCCACAGCCTACCATAAGACCCAGGACAGAAGGCTCTCAATGGCATAAAGGAATTAGGTATTTTATTCCTATTGAATTTCATCTGAGTGAAAATTGAATTGAAAATCAATGGGAACTGGGAGCATAAAACCCTGTAATATGTCTAAAAATCTCTTACAGTGAGGTTTTTCAGCTGCTTTTCCCACCCTGAGGAAGAGGGTGAGCAGAAAGGCTGAGGAGGACCTGTCATGAAAAGGAAACATTTCCAGGAGCAGGCAAGCTGGTAGATCATGGCTCAGGCAATGGGCTTGACCTCATTTCTCTTCCATATTACAAAGCCTCTGTAATTTTCTGTTAGTGCCCTCAGCCCAAGTCATGTCCCACATCAACAGACCCAGTCCGTTCCCAGATACCTTTAACCACCAAGCACGGACAAAAGCAGTATGCCCAAGAGTACAGCTGAAAAATGGGAGACCAGGAGGTCCTCAGCATGTCAGAGCTGAGACTGGCTCCTGAATGCAGTGCAAAAGCTGGCAGAGACAACCTGCACCACAGCCACTACTCCTGACCTTTATGATCATGGTGGGTTTGCCTTTTTTTATTACTCTTTGTTTGGTTTTAAGTTTTTTCCCCCCAAGACAGAGATCTCACTACCTCAGAAAACAGATGTCAAGAACAGATGTTTCCTGATGCTGTAGATATTATTTAATACCTATATATGAACTATGGTACTTGTATGTCATTCCCATCACTTTATTTATGGCACAGAGTAACCTTCCACCTGAAAGCTACTAACATGTGGCTTGATTTTCTAGGAGAGCAGTAAAACCAACAACTGAGCCAAACTTCTTCAGTAGAGTGACAGAACAACAGGGCCAAAGGGCTGGAGTGTTGTGGGGGTGAAGCATCAAGTTCTAATCATCATCCTACTGAAATCACAGTACTGCCACACTGATGGTGGTAAGAATGGACCCTGCAGTGGAGATTGTCCAAAATTCATTTTGTGGAGACAGCTGCTACTAAGAGGTGAAGGGCAAGCTAAAAAGGCCATGAAATCCAGAATGCAGTTATGAGAATTACCACTAAAAAAAGCTGTTGCAATGCATTGACAGGGGAGATCTTCAATAAACTCCAAACACACTGCCAAAGCAGCAACCCACACCTAGAGGTAATGTTGTCACTCAGCTCTTCTCTGCCTCAGTTTTTTCATATGAAAAATGGCACTTTGAAACTTTAATTATAGGTAAATACTTAATAAGCAGTGTTTGGAAAACACATTTGGAGGGAGAGAGGAGAACCCTTGCCTAGAACTAAAATCATCCTTGGTAGAAAAGTGCTGAAAGCTAGGGAGAGATTTTTATCTCCTTGAAAATCACTTCACAATTAAACTTTCTGACACTGATCCACTGTCAAAACTCCCAGTTCAACAATGTTTGTGTGAGTACTTCAAGTACCACATGAAGGCCATAATATGTAACTGAAGAGTTACAAATTAAGATGGGGTAGTCCCTGTTCAATGTCAAATTTTCTTTGTCACTGAAGACAAAAGGAAATAAAACAATGAAAAAGTTTAATTAAAGTGGATTTGGGGTGTGTACTGTTCAGAGTAATTTCTGGGAATCTTTTAAACTGAAATTGGTAAAAAATTTAAATTGTTTTTGTGCATTTTTACACTAGTTCTTTAGACCAAGTCAAAACCAGTCATAGTTTTCTTTTCCCCTACACTTGAATGTAAGTTACTATTTTGTTTGCTCTTCTGGTAAATGAACAAAATTGGCAGATATTGGTATCTGGATAATTATTCTACACAGTTCCTGTCTAAAGCATCATCAGTGCATCCTTTGGGAAGGTGATCCTGGGTAATCAAATTAGATTGTGACCTACACTGTGCTATCATCTTCCTGGTGCAATAAACAACACTATCACATCATTTCTCATATATGCTATCTACAAGATCAAATGATCTACAAGAGAAGCCACTAATTTGTTGTTCTATGTAGACTTTCCGTGCAAATGACCTATTATGGAATTCAACACTCTGCTGACATCTTTAAAGAAAGCTCTTTCTCTTTCCAGCCAAAGAAAGCAGTTGAGTGACAGCCATCAGTCAGCTGGGAAAGATGAGTGATAAATACAAAAACAAGAGGCACCTGATAGAAGTGGGCAATGTGTTAATCTTGTCATCACATTTACAGTCCCTGCTCCTGTATTTCTTGCCATTAATACAGCCAGGGAGTATTTCAGTGCTGAATGGAATATTCTGCCATCATGTGCCTAAAGCCACCTTCAGGGATTCCCATAGTACCACTCACTGTGCAGAGGCTGAAAGAATGAAGGAAAAATGACAACAAAACTTGGGATCTGCATTTGTAATATTTCACATGCGCACACAAAGATTAGGTCGCACATTTACTTTTTCTCCAGCTACAAAAGACAACATCCTAAATACACAGTTATCCAAGCATAAACCAGAAAATGCTGACTCGTAGGAAAACAAAAACTCTCACAAACAAAACACTGTGGTTATGGTTGAATGCTCGATGTTCCTATTACTTTGTCAACTGCTTGCAGTGCTATCTAATTATACTGCATTTTGGTTTTGAACAAGGTTTGAATGAGTCCTGTCTTCATATACTCAGCAAAGATACCAGATTTCCTGGAAATAATAGTCTATAATTTTTATTTGGCATAACTGGCTCTTCTAAACTTCAACCCAACATATCATATTTTTGCTTGCTCTTAGGATAGCAGAAAATATCAACTACAGACTCACCGCTAGCCTTTGAAAGTGCCTGACTTCTGTGTGTTATTTTTGAATTAAAATTTTTGTTTTATTATTAATTTTATCTTACTATACCAGATATTTTAAAAGTTTACATATATGTAATCATTCATTAAATCTTAGTAATTTCAAAAGAGATTATTTTTATGATGACTGTATTCCGGAGCTTCACAAATTCCATTTTACTGCAACATAAACAGAATTTGTGTATCAATTTATTTTGGAAAATGCTAGGTAGATTAAAAACAAAGGTCAAAAGTCATAGTGGATAATAGCTGATGGTTTTGATAATGCTAATTATATATTACTAAAGAATAAAGGTAGAAAGGGAAATATGAGCATTAAAAGAAAGATAAACATCCCAGTGCTGAATTTAAAATGAAAAAAAGAAAAAAAACCCTTTAAATGTCTTTGTAGCTCACTGTCATACACCGAAGACATAATGAAGCCTGAATTAAAAATGTCAGTTTCTGTGAATGTTGATAACTTGGTTCTTTGTTGTACAAGTCAAAATGTGTCTGTTTGATGGGTTAAAATGACAGTCTGCAAATGGGAGAAGCTAGAGCTAAAAAAAGAAGACCCCCCCACTTCCCAAAAGACTTATAAAAAGTAGGCCCGTAATGCAGTACTTTAAGGAGAAGACCTGTAGGGTAGAAGAGCCAGTATCTTTAGAAAGTAACCAAGCAGCACTAAAAGGCAATGTCCATGGCCAATCAAAACTATTTCTCTAGCTGCTGGGGCTCTTGCATCTCTGTCTTCACACTAGACTGGAAACCCTTTGTACTAATTGCCAGACTGTACCAGATTTTCTGGTTCAGTTCCATCCCATAATTGACCGACAATGATGGGCAAGGAAGGGGAAAAATTCAGGCTCACCACTGCAAGCAGAGGGTCAGAAATGGTTTCATAGGGAGCACATCACTGCTTGGCACTAAATGCAGGGTTAAGCAAGCATCATCTGTACTTTCTTCTAATGCCTAAGTTAAAAGGGGGATGGGAAAAACATCCACACTGCAGCAGGGCAAAGAGAACATTTTAAAAGCTGGCATAGCTTCTGCAAGAATCTTCCACAGAGACAAGAAAATGCCTGGAGGATTTTTGGAAGTTGGTCTCTAACCGCAATATCAGTGCGTTACTTGTATTAAAATAAACAAAGCAGTTCAAAAATTCCATTCCTCCATTAAAAAAAAAAATCCTCCCACATTTACAGTAAAAGTATTTACCCATAAAGTTGATTGTCCAAGAAAACAAAATAATTCACTAATTGATGTGCTGAAACGATCCAAATATTAATACATATATAGAAAATAATTTGCATTTAAAAATGTAGAAATATTTTAACATAAAATGCATATAGTTAACATTTAACAGACACTTTTAAGTTCACAAATAAATATTTACTGTGCATCTAATCTGTTCACCACAGCTTATACATCTGGAAATTCCTACTGTTGTAGGGTCTTTTGCTTACTGCTGAATAAACCTAGGTAAAACTTACTTGAAAAGGGAAACCCATAAATTCTATCAGAAATTTGACTAATGACAGAATATTTCTGATCATGAATCTTATTTACCCTCAACTGTTCTCCACCCACTTTATTTTAAGCAAACAGCACCCCCAATAGCATTTCCACAAAACATTAAGACAGTTCTGAGACCAAAGTAAAAAAGAATGAGAAAGGAAAGAAAGAAAGAAAAAAAAGAAAAAAAAACAATTTAGCTCTTGTGGCAAAGCAGTTCCAAACCACACGATTCCCTGTGCTAGCCATGCCCTGGAAATATCCTACCCACAGGTCAAACACTTTCCCCTACACTCTTCCCCTGTCTTTGAAGGATGGTTATTTGCAGAGTACCTGCTCCCACACACCTCTCTGTGCAGGTACCACACTCCTCACTTTCAGCAGTTACAATTCACTTTCTATAAGAGGAAATTCCATTCAATTCCATCCCCCCTCCAACCCCACCATCTATCACTCCAAGAATTGTTATTTTTCCTGCTAAGCTGAAACCTGCTCCCCTCTCCACGAGCTCCAAATGAGTGATAAGCTGCAAAGTTTCAGAACTAGGCCAATAAAGTTAGCACCTTTAAGCACAGACAGCAGAGGACTTCGGCAAAATCTTACCTTTCAAACCCTGAACAGAGCTGTCTTTTATGAGGCCTATGCAGCTGACAGGTCCTGGGACTTTCTCAAGCACAGGACCCATACAGGTGAAATTCTAATAGGTGGTAAACACCTGAGAACTGGACAAGAAGACTACAAGAAAAAAGAAATCAAATGAGTAAAATGTCTTCCCAGAGCCACAGTCAGCTCTTGTGCATGGGGAGTTACGAATGCACTGGCTATAGACTTTTGTCCAAAGCTGTAGGTTTTTTTTTNCACATAGCGGAACAGAATAGACAATACGGTATCTAGGAAACCATGGGCTGGATTACAAACTGATGATATCTCATCCTTCTGGAGGGCCTGTAAACCTTTTTATTACCTACCACAGAAGGGGGGAAGAAAATCCGAAACAAAACACCACAGCATAAACCACCTCGTATTGATAATGTTTGAACTCTTTTCATAAATAAATGAATTTAATCTTTTTCCTGCTTCTGTCCTAAGCTCACCCCCCCCTGCAATATGCATACATAATGAAACACTTGCCTTTCACACTGCTTAAACAACTGTTAAATGCACAGCGTTCATGCCAGTCTATGCCATGAGGCTCATTTTAAAAACAACTTCCATGTTATATACATCAAAACAGCCCTATACCTGGCCTCATAGTGTTTCTTACACTTTGCAACTTACATATAATAATGCCTCTCTTACTCTGTAACAACACAAATCATATTTTCCTTCACACATAAACTTATAAATGCAGTTCCTACTGGGCATATAAGAATATTTGAAATAATTCAGCTGCCTGCTAATTTTTTATAAAAAATTCTTCCATTTTCAAACCTCCAGTTAAACAGTCCCTGTACTTGCACCACATCACATCTCCAGCTTTCACCACGCTCAGTTCAGAGATCCCTCAGTGTAAACTCCACTTTGTCTGTTTTTGCAGCACTTACATTGCGCAGAAAAGAAAATACTTCTAGGAGATCCATTTACCCCTGCACCGATTATTTTTATGTTTCAACCTCACTCCTTTTCCTCAGACTCCAGTTCCCGTATTTTCCTTAAAACCCCAAATAGTCTAGGTAGCCACAGAAGTGATTGTTCCTACCAGTTTCTTTTCATCACTTCTGCAATTGACCAATTGACAACTGATTGATGGTTATCTTTTCACTTCCACAATGAAAGAAATTACCATCACTATAGCTATGTACAGTAAATGCCTCCAGAGTAAATTACATGATTCTAAAATTCTCCTTAGCTCACTTAGTAAAACATCAACACAAAAAGTTTCTTTTTTGCCTCTCTTCCTGTACTGCAGATTTGGCCTTTCCTGTCAGCTTCAGAAAAGAACTTGACAGCTTCTTTAAAAAGAGGAGTATAAAAGAACTTGAATAAGGGATGGCACAGGGCCGGGCTAAGGCTTCCATTCTCTGCAAGTGGCTATTCTTTGCACTGAAAAAAAAATTAGGCATGTGAGCACAGATAAGCCACATAAGAATACCCCAAAGAATATTCCCAGTGACCTTGAGATTTTGCTGCAATTCCATATCCATTCTCTGCTGGAACAGCTTCATGAATTCTGAACTTCAGAATGACTAACTTATTTTCAGAATGTGAAATTTATTCCTTGTAGGGAGAAAAAAACACTCCCACAAAATTAGGAGGGGAAAGTATTTGCCACTACAAAATAAAATAAATTTGTCCTTGGATTTTTGCAATAGCTCAGATGTATTGGTAAGAATTTGGCTCCATTCCCATCGCTGGTTTTAGTGATGTTGAGATAGATGCAATTCTATCCAAAACCAAACACCCCTCTTAATTTTGTCAGAATTTTTAGCTCCTGCATGGAAATATAGTGAAAACTTTTGATTGCTGTACAATTAAGGGCGGTTTTCAGAGCATTAAATATACCACTGAAAAAGATTGAGAATTATTTGTTGGGTTTTGTTCCCTCTTGGAGAGCACTCTAAAATTGAAACTGAAATAGACTCATTATAGCTCATTATTTAAATAAACACTAAAGGAGAAATGCTTTGGGATGGCCAAAGGATTTTGTAATCTGTTTACTTTGCAATGAAAGATACAACTGCTCACAGATCCTGTCCAGTTCAACTTACAGCTTTTAAAAACTTCTACTACTTTCTGCAGGCTGATAATCTCTATGAGTTTTTCACACTTCGGGCCAGCACTATCACTGGCTTTTAACTACAGGCTTTCCTGTGTTTTGGTTATCAGCAATCAGGACTGTGTAGTCCTCAAGTCCCCTTCACTAATTTATTCAGGAAAGGAGTTCTGCTGGAATTTATGTTATGCCACCTTGGATGGATCCTTCTGAGAGGTGTGGCCGTGATGGAGGATTCACTCCAGATCTAAATAAGACTTACAGAGTAGATTAAATACTTCTCAAACATTCTTTTCAGTTCTTTTATCCCCTCCGAGTCTATCAGCAATGTTAGTTCTGGGTGTCTCTACCCTGTACTGGTTTGAAAAGAGAGGGGCAAACAAGAATCAGGAGAGATTTGATCTGAAATTCCCATACTCCAACAAAGGACCAAAGCTCAACCAAAAGAAGACTAACCATGGTTTGCAACTACCTGTTACTGAAAAGACTTCTGAGTGTAAAGGACTCTTTATTGTGAGGGAAAGAAAGGAATAAGAAATTACAGAAGATAATGCATTGCAGTTTTTACCACTATTACAGGACTAGTGAGGAAATTCTTGATGTAAAATTCATATTGTTCATTTCTTCCATTATTGTTACTTTTTCAAAGAATTCTATGCCCATGTACCAATATCCAGGGAGAAATAGCTGGTATTAAAATCAGTAAATTACAGAGTTAGTGTACTGCTGTGCTAACTAGATGAAAGGAGGATGGCTGCTATTAATGTACATAAATACTATTTGAAAAGGGACAACAGAGAATAAAAAGGAAATACATCAGGTTCATCTTTAGTTAATTTAAAATTGCACTTTAAACAATTAACTGCAATTATACTACAAATTTGTGCTGGAAAGACCTGTACTAAAAATCAGCTACAACTGTCTTAAAATACATTTTGTCAAACGAATAATTCTTTCTAAGGAACACCTTTGTCCACATATACATTTGTTCTTAAATATTTCAAGCAGTCATATTTCCCAGCCCAATTATCTTTTCAAAGACTGAAAAAGGCTCTAATAAGCAATTATAAGACAACCCCTTCCCCCAAATATTTACTTGTAATATTAATTGAGCAATTTAACCTATGAGATTAAATGTTAATATTTTTGAAACAATATAATATTCTTGCTTCCCAGCAAGAAAACAACTTAATGATGCAAGGAAGGAAGGATACAACTGATTTTCACCCAAGCAAACTTTAAACTAGAGGCCTTGAAGGCTATTATGTACTGTTATACACATATATTTAAACTCAGCTTTTTCTTAACCTGCATGATGGCTTGACAATTTAAATAAGAAAAAGCAGACTAGAATTAAGTTTTTACTTTTGCAAGTCTGATTTCCAATTCTTTCTAATAGAAAGACTCATTTCAAACCATTTTTGCATCACTAGATATCAAGAGCACAGCTTTTCTGCGATGCCTGACATGGGTTACTCACTCGAAGGTGAAAGGAAATTTGAAGAGTAACCTTCAAATCCTATTATGTCATAACTACTTCCCAGGAGAGGTGAAGGAGACAGCAGGGACTACGTGTATAAAACCACCTCCTTTTTCATTCTCTTGTCTCTGGGCACAGGCTTTTAAGTATTTGTATAATATAGGATCTCTGCCTTTTTGTTGCCAAGCATTCATAGTAAGTACTCCACAACATAACAAGAGTTTTGAATAGAAGCCAGAAAACCATCTATCACTTCTGTTTTCTTCCAGGTTGCTTCGCTGGGTTTTATGACTGATCTAAACCAAATACGTGTTCTATAAAACACCTAATTCGTGTACATCAACTAAAAGGGGAAAAAAAAAAAGAAAAAGCTTCATTAGGCCAAAATTTAGGTTGGGATTCACTTAGACAATTCAAGGATCTGGTCATTTCCAAGATAGCCATTACTTGTGAACAGACATGTTGCAGGAATAGCACATATTTTAACTGCATCTTTGTGGAGTAGGTAAGTTGTAAAATGACTGCTCCTAGAGGGACACCAGCAGACCCTTTCATGTCAAAAGGATAACTACCCAACAACTGAGCTTTCTATAAAGAAGCTTTGAGAAACCAAGGCATCACTCTGCAAATACCATGGATTTTGTTACGAATGCCTATTATAAGAGATTCTATCAATTTAAATAAATCCTTTTCCTGACACTCATCAATATGATTTTTGAATGCTTTATAGGCATCAACTCAACCAATATGATAGAGACTAGTGGAAAGGCTCTCAACATCATCTCCTGCAAAGCCCTATGAAGTTCAGACAGTAGTCATAGCTCTTATTTTAATGTGAACTAATTTTTAATCATAGTAAAGTACTTGAAAATTAACATATCCTTAAACTCTCTTCTCTGTGTCACCATCTCCATCAGACCAAGTGTGTTTATTCTGCTCCTTCTGTGTGCTGTGTTTGAGAGTCTGAGCAAAGGCAGCATGTGGAGTGAGGAGTTACCAATGACAAAGTCAATAAAGAAGAGGTGGAATGTCTTCAGGACTGCAGCTTGCCTGGAAATTTCACCAACTACTGGGTTTGCTGCTTTCAGGGCAGGCAACACTGTTGGTATTTAACATGACAGTCCATATCAGGTCTCATGACTTGATACAGGTTCTTAAAGACTGACATGGTCTTTGGCACACAGATGATGAAGTCAAGGACCACTTAAGACAGCCAGAGGACTCGAGCTCAGTGTGCAATTCCAAGGCATTGCTAGTTAAGATGTTGAGACCTGGATTAGAGGAGTGGACAAAAGTATTTGCAACCACTAGGCATTCAGAATTCCTTCTGAACATCAGTTTGGAATGTGCCACTTCCCCCACCCCCCATAGGAGAACAACAGTCTTTGGGACCAGCAACCCTCAATTCCTTGGTTTTGATGGACATTATTATTAAAAAACCCACTAGAAGCAGAAGGTAGTGAGCACTGACACTGCTCCTTACAAAGCAGACCATGAAAAACCAACACTGAACAGCAACAACCTAAACACCAAAGCTGACCTGAACACTTGGTGGGTTTGTTCTTCAGAACGATCTGTAAAAAAACCCCTGAACAACCAGGAGCAGAACAACATATTCAGAATCTCAGAATGTACTTTGTAATGGGGAACAGGAGTTCTCTGATGTACCAAAGGAGGAGGAACAGCAATATATAGAAGCAGAAAACCTGACCATTTTCCTCTAATCTCTGAAACTCCAGAACAAGCTCATGTGAGCTCTGACTCTGAAGACATGCATGTTGAGGAGAAGCACAACTACAGCAACATAACAAACAGGACACAACAATGTAGTGAACCAGAACAACTGAACATTCTGCCAGGGGAATTAATCCAGGACATAGAGCAGAAAGGATAAAAGCTGGAGAGTTGGAGGCAACATTCTGCAAAGAGAACCTGCATGACCATTGTGTGCACATAGAGAAGCTGAGCAACTCATGTGACTTGAATACCTGAACGTAACCAGCACACATTGCCAAGACAGAGCTTTCCAAAAAGAACAAAAACCAGAACAAGATCACACAAACTTTCAATTTCTCAAAAAAGAAGGGTTTTGTGGAAGTGCCAAATGCAGAGAAGTGTCAGCCAGTGGAATCACAGAATCACCCTCTGTGAGTCCTGAGTGGTTGAAGAACAGAAAGAAGGTCCCATCTGTGAATGACTAACAGGAGAGTCATTTGCAGCTTTGGAAGAAGAAACAAAAAATAGTAAGTAATTCTGATGACATACAAATTATTTGAAAAATCACAGAAGTATAATGGTGATAGGATGGAAAATAAAACAAATTGCAACCAATAATTTCACCATATTACACCGAATAGATGTAGAATATTACATATTCTATAGAATATAGAGTAGAATATGTAATATTCTACTCTTTCCTTGAGCAATGAGACCCAGTATTAACAAATCCATACTGCACGCTTTAGGTGGGGATGTTTTTCTGCTCTGGATAGTTAAAATGGCTTATTTGAAATTAATTGCACAGAAAAGTGATCTAGTTTTACTGACCAACTATGAATTCCATTTCTCTCAATTAAAAGCACATATGCAATTTAAAACCTAAAATTAGACACTTTAATCCATATTTAAAACCAAATAAGCAGCATGGGGTCTGTGAAAAGCAAGCTCTTAAACCACTCAATATTATTTATAAACACATCCACAGGGATGAAGAAGAGAAGTAATATGCTAATACTGCTGAATGTTGAAATGGAGACCTGAGGTTTGATCCAGCACCTCAGGAGTCACAAATACACAGACAAGGTGATCTCCTGTGCATTCCTTGCTCTTTTCTTTGGAGTCAAAAACATAGCAGGACACAGGGGTCTGTGACATTTTATCAAAACTATGAACCATTTCCCTGTAAGTTGTCCTGCAGTGACTGAGAATGTGAGGATCTGCACTGTGCTTACAATCCATGGGACAGTTATACACAACCGCACATTCGGTAAAGCAAAATGATAAAGAATATTTTTGTTGTGTATTTTGAAAATTAAGTTTTATACAGTTAGTACCACGTAAGGTGCAAAGAAATAACATCCCAATTGAATGTTAACCCAGTTGTCTGATAGGTAGTAAAGGAGATGTAAAGAAAAGGGGATGTGAGCTTTTATTAAAGATAAAAATATCGGTCATAAAACTGCTGTAACCTTTTGTCTCCTAACCACATAAATTACTAAATTATTGAATAATCTAATGCACAGTTTCCTTCATACAGCTGAAGCAATTCAAGCTTGGTATGCAAAACAAACAAACAAAAAAAGATAGAGCATAATTTGACATTTTCACACGCTTGGCATTGAAAGCAAGCTCATTTGGTTTTTTCCAGCAGTATTTTGCATTCTTGGAGTACACCAGCAGTGGCTATAATGTGTGATGTAAGTGTATCATAGAATGTGCTTATTATAGCCATTTCTCTGTAGCTGCTACAAGGGAACCCCTTTGAGGCTAGATAAAAGTTTGCCAAAAATAATATTCAAATATCCTTTTAATCAAAACAAGATAAAGAGGAGATTAGTGCCACCAGTGTCAACACTACCACTTCCAAAACATATGCTCAAATAAAACATGAAAGCTTTAGGCGATTGGTTTTGCAAGCTTCAGTAGCTCACACTTCCTCTCTTTTCCAACTCTATGTATTATTAAAATGCATCAGCTGATGATGTGTGTTAATGACAAGCTCCATCCTCAAAGGGTTCTAATTCATTAAAGGGGATGATCAGACTGTAATTCTCAGAATTGAAAACAAAATATTTATTTAGATTATTAATTATGAATTTTATTTCAATGTAGAAGCTTAGATTCTTTTAATGTAATTTAAAATAAAACAATGAAAAAATATATGGGAAGGAAAAAAACCCACATAAATATCAAGCAAAATTTAATTCCCAACTAAACTTAACAACATGAGGATTTTTCTCCGTAAAATATCAATTTTTCATGATTATGATACCTGATAAAGATTGAATGTTTTCTTTAATTCTAAATCTTGCTGTTCTTCCTCCCCTTCCCAGGACAACAATTATAAATGATATATATATTTTTTTTTACTTCCAACTTGTTTAACTTTTAGCTTTTTGGAGAGGGTGTAGGGCATTCATCTGTCATCACAATAATACCTCCTGAATTTTTATTTAAAATATAGAAATTTACATTCTTCCTCTGCTTTGGCAAAATTTAATTTGTACAAAATCTAAGGACTGGATGTAGAAATTTCTAATTAAAAAAGCACGGTTTCTGATTTGTTGTGGGAAACCAAACTGACAAGAGTGAGAGACATTAATTCAACTCAGTGCTTGGTGAAGCTACTGGGAGCTGATTTATGGAGTGCATCTTTCCTGTCTATCACCACTGGAAGAATTTCACAAAAATGCCAATTTGGCACTAAACATTCATTTGAGGGTTGTGTGGGATGGATTTGGCCACCAAAGGCTGCTGATAAAAATTAAAGCACCACTTAAATTCGGAGAGCATTGGGCATGTAAACATCCTTAAAACTCGCAGTTAACTACTTAACTAGGCACGTGTGGTAGCTGGGGGTTGTGTCTTTTGCATCCATGAAATCATTTCTATCCCAGGTTTTCCTTGGGAATTCAGCCCAGACCCTGGGGAGTCCCTGTGCCGAGTTTGACTGACACAGCTCCCGCACGGCTGCTGCCCACAGCAGCATCCAGGGGCTGCTCACTGCCACGAGCTTAGGAACAGGGGGAGAAGGTATCATTAGCACAAATCCAGAAAAGCAAATGGATTAGTGAAAAACAGGGATGCAACTTAAGCCCAGAGATCGTTCCTAAGCACCTTCCCCAGGACAAAACTGCCATTCCCTTCCAGGTGGTTCTATCCAGTGGAGCCCCTCATCGAGCTGCCAGACTGCACTGAGCCACTGCTCCACTTTTGCCACTGTCATTTCTACTGCACAGATCCAGAGTGCAGGTGTTCCATGGCACAACGGGCCTGTGGTGGCACTGGGAAAGGCCACATCTGGGGGTCTGTGCTGCAGAGCCACATTCAGGGCCAGTCCCCAGGAATGGGTGCCAACAACACAAAGCTGAAACTGGGAGCACCAGTCACACCAACTGCTCTGATGCTTTGGGTGAATGCAATGCTGAAAGCATCTTACTGAAAAACACGCCATGTGAAAGCAAAACTAGAATATTCTACAAATTTAAACACACAAAGTGCAAGTTTAGCCTCCTCTGAAATTCCATAAGAACACAGATTTTGGGCGCACTTACATAATTTCATCAGATGACCTCAGGAGCATTTAGATGAACACCTCTCTTGCTTGAAATAAAGAGGTGTCCATTGGTGGAGTGATTCATGATGGCATTTGATGTAGAAGAAGCTGCATTCTTTATGAATAGCCATTACAGATACCTTACTCTGGAAATCTGGCATGCATTTAAAAGAGAATAAGTGTTTTAAACCATGGGTAGCAAAAATAAAAACTTCAAAGAAGTTTACAGTATTTTCAGAAATCTTTACTGAATTCATCCATATTTACTGAATAAGCAGAACACTTTAAGCCACTTTACTCTTCCTGTGACCATTACCAATTTGTTACTAAGGGCTTCCAAGGCAATAATACAAAATACATAATGCCTGTACTAAATACATTCTGAAATTTTGAAAAAGTTATATTTAACTAATGCAGTACATTGGGAAAGCACAGTATTTGAATACACCTTCTAATTTTCACTGAATTTGCAATAAAAAAAATTAACTTGGTTAGCCACATTACTGTGTGAAAAAGAGATCAATTCCAATGGCTTTTAGTTGCAGAAACAGTGGCATGGGATATGAGACTTTCTTGAAGGTTTTGAAATATGATCTTTTCACTACTTAGTAATCATACCCATAAAACTTGCTTGTATCAAAGTCTGAAACCGACTCTAATGTGACTTTCCCAGCCAGGAATTATCCACCATTAAGGTAATTACTAGGGGAGAACTAAATTCACATTAAACTCCCTGACATACTATGCCAAGAAAGTCACTAAAAAACTCTTGTTTACTTATATACTACTATATACTCTTTTCAAGCTTGTTTTTCATATCAGCAGCATTAGCACAAAATACAATTATTAAAAAAAGCTCAAAGCACAAAGCTGCTTTTTGAAGAGCACAATTAAAGTGAACCAGACATAGCTCCAGAGCTGCAATAGAGGGGCAGAGACAAATTAAGAGTTTTAAGGAGGAAGGTGGAAAAGGTACTTCACTGCAAAGGAGGGTAACAGTGAAACTGTGCATCAATGGCATCAAATTACTTAAACTCATAGTACACATGACAATTTATTTACTATAAAGGTAAAGATCTATTGTGCAACACTCCTGAGTTCTAGTTCATTTTCACACAGCTAAATTACAATTTTCTTCCTGTGGTGAACACACACAACTCATAGTTATTTGTTTGTAGGAGAAGATCACATATCTTCAAAACCATAGCAGGTCATTCCTTACCAAATGTCTGTGAAAATGCCTCTCTAACCTGGTAAGTCTGGCTCAGCACAAGAGGCTAAACCCCACATGATATCAGGCAAACATATCTGTGTGTACATAGAGACTTAAATAGTTCCCAAATGCTGTGCTCCACGAGTGCTGCTCAGTTTGTATTTACCATGCAGGAGATGGTATCTCCAATGCAAACAGTATGTACCGCCTGGGTTTGGGGCTGAGTTAATGGTGGGGATTGTTTGCACAGGATAAACCATCTCATTCTTCCTGTGAGATTCTTCCAACAGAAGATTTAAGAGTCTTTATTTTCCTCTCAAGCACTCAGAAGCCAGATGGAAACCAGGCCGAAAACCTTCACCAGAGGCTTTTGATTTAACAATGCTACTGATGCATCTCAGAGTTTTAGCATGTATTTATGAAGGGCACCAAATCCTGACAACTTTTCAGCTCTTTGGTGGGTTAAGTTAGCAACTTGTCCAGGGAAAGGAAATTTTTGCCCTCATGGTGGCGAAGAGAAACTAGAAAATACAACCCATTGGACAAAAAGGCAAAAACAAAAGTTACTGTGAAAATTTCATTTTGTTATTAAATTTAAATTACAATTTTTGAGAACCATAAGGGACTTTTCCAAGTTTTTCACCTTGTGCTGGCTTTACCACCAACTTCCACGTACAGAAGACATGTAAACAGTATGGTTATGTAAGCAGATACCCAGATATTCCACCACACCTCCCTACCCAGTGTAAAAGTGAAGTCAGAAAGGAATTGCTTTTACACAAATTTTCCTGAAGAAAGTTATTCACTCGCAAGCAATGCTTTTAATCTAAATACAGATTTTCCTGAATTACTTAGAAGCAGATGCACAATGAATTTAACTCACAAAAATGAGTACTTGGCTAAGTACTATCTCTAAGTAGTGTGTTAGGGGTTTTGGATTTCTATCAGTTATCCATGACCTAAATAATGCTATGCTGGTGTGTACAGTTTGAATGAGAAGAACTGCACAAATACACAACAGACTTGAGAAACCATGAAACAAATCACTTACTTAGATCTTATTTTATCAACTTATTTAGTATACAAGATAATGAAAAAAAGGACTTTTCTGTTTGTAATGATACTGTTATTAAGTGGCAAAAACTACAGTTGAATAATAAGATTTTTCTTCATTTAGTAGAAATATTTAAAAGAATGCTTGGATATTTTATTATTAAAAAGCTTAAATTAATTTCTTAAAGTTATAATTCTGTTACTGTACTGCAATGTTCATCACTGGTAAAATCATCACAAATTCAATACTTAAATGATGGCTATTAGAGTTACATACATCTCTCATACATTTCATGCAGCTGTTTCAAAGCACTTTCCAAAAAATAAGTTTAACACAATACTCATTAGAGAAAAGTTTAATTTTAACAATCTCAAAATGAGGCAAAAGTTTGCCCCAGGTCGAACAAGAACAGGGAAGAGAATCCGACAGTCTTGGCTCTCCATCTTTTCTTTACATTTATGAATCTACATTGATTTATTGGGAAACATATTTAAAAAGAAGGTCTGTCCTGCAGCAATGGTGTTAGCACTAAAAAGTTCAAGAGGTAACACAGACCCCTAAATTCTATGCACCATCTCCAAAACTTCTGTGGTTCCCAAACTAAAGTCATGCCCAACTCAGGATAGTGCAAACTAAAATAGAGATGCAATCCTTTATAGCCCTGTGGCCACTGGTAAGAGATTTACCAGTGGAAAGAAATGTTACAGCTACTTGGACATGAATTTAGTGTCATATTTACTCTGTTTTCAGAAATCACTTCCTGTCAGCACAAGCCATTGAAATTCTTCTGAAGAACAGGAAGAGCCCAAACATTTCCTTCTTGTCAAAAAACCACAAGAGGGCTTCTATCCCTAGCAATTAAAAAAGGGAAGTGCATTTCCTGACAAGAGTTTTAATTACTGTATGGGGACAAGTGACCTTTTTCCAGACAGTTCAGGGGCGACTGTATGAAGGACCCATTTCCCATGAAACCAGCCACCAAAGATTTCATCAGACAAAATGATAATGAGCTAGTGCAGTTGAAATGAGCTGATTAGTTTTTCCCTCCAGCTGCTGTTCAATTAATGAACCACTTTTTAAAATTTTGAAACGAAGTTCACTAGTCATCTATTTTTATTTTCTTAAATTGAAAACTGATAAATGAATTCAGCCTCTTGGTGACACAAACAAAAATAGTTTGAATTTCAGATCTTGAAGAAGTGCTAGGAATTTGGAAAAAAAAAGGCAGTTTTAAAAGCAGTGTGAATATTTAGCAGCAAATATTCCTAAAGAACTGTTAAAATACAGATGATTGAAGTAACAGCCAAAAAAAGGGATGCAAATGACTCTTAAATGAAAGGTTATAGAGCACGAGAGGTGTTTAATCCAAATAACAAACTGTTGTTGTCAATGAAAGATCTGATACAAACCGATTTAGATAATGCAGAAAAATGAACACACAATTTGACAGCTACCCTGGATTTACAGAATCATGGGATTAAATGCTTTCCACTTATTCAAAGAGGATTAGTCAGGATACATTTATTTATTTAAAGCAGATCTTTTACAGAACTAAAGAGTTTACAAATGATATGGAGTGATGGAAAATAGAAAATCCATATCAGCTTTAGCTTCTATCATTCAGCCACAGATGGGAAACTGCTTACTAGCAAATACACAAGACAGTGCATTAGCAAAACAATAATTATAATAATATTAATAAATTTGGTGTAGCCTTAAACTATTTAGTCAAGGAAAGAGAACATTAAAACACTTGCACAGGCCGTTTGCAGAGAAAGGCAATAAAATGTGAACACACTAATGAAACATCCACAACCAGAGCTGATCCTGGAAAACACAGGTGCAAATCAGGGATAATGCTGGTGGAACTGCCATAGCTGCAGTTGGTCTGAGATGGAAGATATGAACTAGATGAGATTGGAAAGCAGGATTCCTGCATGCCAGTCCAAGAACGGCTGAACACTCACTGCAGGGCACTGATCAAGTCACTTCTCTTCTCAGACTCCATTTCTGTTAAGTAGAGAAGGTTTTAACCTGAAAAGCACTGAAGTTTTAATTAAATGTCAGATGAGTGATTTAGTCTTATAGTAAAAGCTTCTCCTCATGATCAAAATAATAACAGCAACATTGTTTGAAAGTTTCTGCCTGTGCCAGAATCATGTCAGAGCCTAATTTTCATCACTGTTGAAGTGTATTTATCAGCTCTGGCAGTGCTTTGTGCTGGCTCTGGGATTCGTTTTCATCACCAAGGTGCTGAAAGTCAAAATCTTATGTTTAGTTTTTTCCGTAAGAAAATCTATACATTAGAGGCCAAACAAGTGAGAAATGCCTCTAAAGATGACAATAAATGGAAAATAAACAGCTCAGGATAACTGGAGTGTTTGCAGGTTCACAAGTGAAATTTGCATTGTAATTGTCAGTTTCTGAACTCAATATATTTCACATCCTTAGTGTCATCCCTATGTTGCTGTGCTTCCAGCACTCCTGCTCCCTCTTCAAAATTAATTCACCTTCCTGGATATCCATTCCAGTTATAAATGTGAACAGGTTGCACAATAGCAGCTCATAACAATATTTGTGTAGCTGGGGAATGGTGCTTCCCTTCAGAACACCCATGATCCATATGCTTCTTTTCCTACCAAACCCCAAGCATGCAAGAATGGTCTAAAGAATCAAGAAGGGACAAAAGGAAGTAGCTATCACACTCCCTGCCTACCCTTTGCACATGACTTGTACCAAAGACAGTGCCTTGAAGACAGAAATATGAGTTTTTTTAGCTAAAAATCAAAACTGATCAACGTGAGAGCCTTCACTAAATGAACTACATGCAGTTTTAGCTGCCGTGATATACCTGATTTAATTTGCATCACATGAAATGATCCAGATAATGACAGTGACCCCTGTGCCTGTTCATTTCATTTCCCCAAACTGCTGGGCCTATCATTAACCAAGACAAGATAAGATAACAGATGGCTGTGAATTAATCCTATCTTCCAATATCAAATGCAAAAAAGTGTCTCAATTAAGACAAATTAATTTAGATTCAGCACTCTAGAAATAAGTTGAAATAGATTTTGTGTCCACTTCAGGGTACAATAATGAGTTCATAAATGAACTCTCACTTTCTTACTGATGTCAACAAAGCAAAAGCTGTAAAACTTCCTAAATGTGTTACTTCAACCATTTTGCTCAGATTTGAAAAAGCAGATGTGGGTGGACCTGTAGATTCATTTAAATGTTGACCCTAACTTTATGACATAAAGATGTAAACAAACAAGACGTAAACAAATGTAAACAAACAAGACTTGACAATGTAGGCACTGGTTTGGGGAAATGATGACCTCATTACGATCATTCTGAATTTTCTATCATTCAAGCAGACTTGTGAACTCAATCCAATCCTGAGGATTCCTATTATAAATACTAATTTTTTTTAATGTTAACTCTCTACGGGACTTGTATATCTATGCAATAAATACATACACATGTATAGATTGTTTTCTTGGAATATATGCCAGATGAAGAGAGAGAAGCAGGGGCATTGAGAGCAACAATAGGAATTCAGGAAGAGTGAAATGGTGAGGAAGCCAACTGCTTTGACATGTCTGTGCCTCAGCCTTATTGTTTCATAGCTGAACTCTTACTGAAACTATGAATTTGAGTCCTTTGAGCTGTCTGTGGTAGACAATGCTTCATCGAGGAGCTAAGTGCCTGCAGGTCACCAGCGAAACACCAAACGCTGAAAAGCAGCAGTGAAGTACTTCAAAAAAGAACAGGTAGACACGTACACTCACAAAGCTCCTCTTGTGAAGATGCATCCTATGCCAGCAAACAAATGCTGCTTCTTTTCTTCTCTCTAAAGCTCAGAACACTCACAAAGTGCGAAATATTCTAAATGCTACACATCCAAGATGCATGAATCCTACTTACATTCTTCTTGACGGGTAAAAGTGTCATAAGGAATCGTCAGCACTTACGACTAAGTGGTCAAGTACCTTGTTTGGTGAACAGCACTCCCGTTTCTCCTCCAAATATTCATAAGTGCCACCAATGCTGCAGACATCCTGGCTGCACAGATTGTAACTAAGAATCCACCCTTTCATTCCAGAGAAATTCAGAGTACAGCAAGCTGCCATCACCAGTTGAATATAAGGTATCTAATTCTGCCAATGAATTGCAAATTTCACAATCTGAAAACTGTACCTTGTGATGCAGTGATGTAACACAGAAACCCTGTTGTCTTTCTGGTCAAAGTGCTGCTGCCATTGCAGGCATCATCCCCCCAGATTTCTCTGAAGACTGATTCTCCTGGGTATGAAGTACTTCTGCCAATTTGAAATGGGCATAAAAGGACCTCTCAAGGCTCTGTCCCTGTCTCCATAATGCATGGAAGCAGTAAAAACAAGACAATTAGAACACTGTATAAAATTCTAGGATGAAGGCTGTGACAGACAGGAATGTTCTTCTGCCCCAGTCAAACTACCAGATTTTGCCTGGGATTTTTATTCTTATTGCTTCCAACACAGCTGCTCTTCACTGAAGCCATTCTCATTTGTTATTTCTTATCACTCCTGCTTCCCCTGTTGCAGTTTTATTGACTACATTTGTCTTATCCTGGATTCCCTCTCTTGTTTATGTCATTCACTCTGATTTTACAATTCACTCTTTCTCTTTACCCAGATGATTCAAGTCTTCACACTTTCATTCCTGAATTCCCTTTGATGTTACTCCAAGAATTCTGTAATCAGTTATGAGGAAACATTGATTTCAGCAGGACTCAATATCAGTGTTCTTATCAATACCTATCTTGTTTAGCACAAGATCAATTTTCCACCTCAAGGGAAGAACAGATCTAAATGTTCACCCAACCATGCAAATACTGTACTTATTTCATTAGAACTCTCTGGAAGCCTCATCACACTATGGCAGTGGATGCTATGAACTTAAATAAGAAAAGCAGTTAGAATGAAATAATTAATATTCAAAGAGGATGTGAGTTAACAGTATAAGAAATAAACAGCCATCCACAAGCAGATGAGGATCCTCCTCTTTTCCGTGTGGTGCATGTTGGTGTTTTTCCAGATGGATGTTATGTGAGAGCCCAGTGAGCGAGTTGTATTTGTTATCAGCAATTATCTGATCACAACTGACACACAAGATTTAGTCTTGAAACTGAAGAACACGCTACACAGCCACAGAAAGCAGTATTAAGTTGGTTAATCAGCTGATTTCTGTCTTCCCACACCAAAAAGAAATAAAAATGCCTCTTTACATATTCTCTGGTGAAAGTAAAGAAAATCCTCCAAACTTTTTCAAAACGAAGACATCTTCAAATCTTTAACACAATGGAGCAGCTGCTACTGAGTTTCCTTGATGGGTATATTCTGTCATTAGGGAAATCAGAGGCCCTGCTAAATACCTTTTTTGTTTGGTTGTTTGTCAGCTCAAATACTGATTAGGTTCTCTGACAACCACATCGTTTGCTTGCAAAAATACAGGGAGAAAAACCTTCACTTGCAACTTGCATTCTGTAGAAGCAGTGGATAAACTCAGAAATATTTTGTTAAACTCATTTACAGTAGGAGATTTTACCATTATTTAAAAAAACAATGTAGAAAAGCTCAACATAGATGATTCTTTCAGTATCGCTGTGCAAAAATGATATAAAATCTATTACAATATTAAATCTAAAACAGTTAGTAAACTTGCAAATTTTACTCAGGAAATACTAAGTTTCAATTAAAGTATATTTTGAGTGAAACAATACTGAGTTCTGAAACTAAGCACAGGATTGAAAAAGATGAGTCAGAGTATGAGCTACTCGACAAAAGAAACTTCAACAAAGAGGAGTTTGTGACAGAAGGGTAAGGGCCCTTTTTTATCTTACCATAGCCTTGGATATAAATCAGAGCTAACCAGAACAATAGTATTTACATGGCAAGCTGTGAAAGCCTAAAGAGAGATTTCTCTACCTTCATCTGGAAAAACCCACATCCAAACACACCATCTGCCATGGCCTGCCCAAAGCCACTGTGTCCTTGAGTGCTGTGGACATCCACAGGCACAACCAGCCTGCAATTAACTTGCACCTTGCTCTCCTGATATTCAGTCAGCCTAGAGGGGACATGTGTGGAGACATATTGTGCATGCTTGCACATAGTCACATTCCAAATTATTATTATTTTTAAACTGCAATCCCAAAAATCAACAGGCTTCAGATCATGGAATACATAAATGTTACTGATAGTTATAATACTGATAGTTATGATAGAAAATACACAAAATTATCTGGGCAACATTGTTTTAATGATAAAATGAATAAGAATATATTCTATAGAATGTCATAAATACTAAATATGCAATGAAATGTTGAAATTTCTGACAGCAGAACTCTGACAGTGTCTGCAGCTTGTTGAAACTTTTAACGATACATTAAAATTTGTCTCTGGAAAGACAAGAAGGAGAGAATATCAATTCAATGATCAAAAAAAGGCCCTCTTATTTACTTAATTTATGTGTTATTCTGTACAGGCAGTGATCATAAATTTGTGTCTATACAGTTTGTCCCTCAGCAGAGGAGAGAGAATAACAGTATTGCCACTACAACTTCTCATAAAAGAAATATGTGGTTTGCAAACTTCATTACAGAAAGCATTGAAGCATGTTTCAAAAGAGGGACTCTGAAGTGGAAAGAAGGCAGGATATGATGTTAGCTAAAAATCTAATAGAACAGGGTTCTGCAGTCAGGAGTTGTGTTTTTCATTTAACACACAACAGAGAAAATGGAGATAAAAAACAGGGAAAAAAAAGAGCAAGAAGAGCAAGAAGAGCTCAGCATCTCAAAACCAAAGGATATTGACAGCAGGAAAACACAAGGTTACAAACACAAGATTGGCTGAAGGTGGTGTGGACATCACTGATACAGAAGGAGCGAGAGACTGTGATGGCATCTTGGTTAGACTGATAAAGGAAGAATCAAAAATAGAAAAAGCTGAGAAACCTTCATGGCTTGCTCAAATTTGCTGTGAAGTTTCAAACTAAGGATAGGAATGGTTTCCAGTGCATGTCCTCCTGATTGCACTGATCAGTTTAATTGCAGGGCTTCTTCCACCCATCACATCAACCTCCTCTGTTCCTCTTGGAGGTGAGATCTCTACATTGATTTAATGTATCACACAGGCAACACACATCCAGGTTTTGGAGCTAAAGAACAAATCCTTAACCATTTTTGCCACCCAGTTTCTCCTTCAAAACCTACACTTGTGATCATGTTTTTTAAGATCTGTTTTTTATTTTCAGTGTTTCTGAGAAGTACCAGAACTACACTACCAAGAACACCGCATCTTGAATTTACTCCCAGCAGTAAAATGGGGATGGCAGCAATGCCAGCATTTTCAGAAGCCTCAGTCCTGACCTAAGAGTAGGATATGGTGTTTTTCAGGTCAATATTTGACCTGTTTGTGAGTCTCAGCAGAAGTCCACAGAAGTGGCCATTATGAGGGTGATTCCAGGTGCAAACATCTGCCTGGTTCACACTAATAGAGTGTATTTCATAGTGAGCAAGTAATAATTTTTGGGTAGTCAGGACAATAAGGTACAAAGCAAGAAGAAAAAATTTTAGGAGATCTGTTCTTCCAATCTCATTTAGGAGGCAATACATGTGTTCTGCTGAGTCCGACCAAGTACAAACCAAATAATCCATCTGCACTCCTTACATTACCTCTGTTTGAAGAATTACATTCAGTAAAAGTGTTGAAAAGCAGCTAAAGATGTCAAAAAACATTTACAGGCTAAACAGATCCCAGCTCAGATAACTCCATTTCAAGTAATCTAAATTCATCCCCATTATCACTTAAGTGAGCATTACGGCTGTTAGCAAACCCTACACAAATATTCAGAATTTTGTTTTTCCTGTCATGCTGAAGGTTATCTCCCCAGTTGCTCTGAAAAATCAGGTGACAACCATTTCCCATGATGCTTTAAGGGCTGTCAAACTGTCCATCAAACTGTCACCTGACCAATCGTTCCCATGGTTCTTTTAGACTTCTCGTATGATAAATTGAAAGGCACTATTATCTGCCTGTTGTGAAGAGGAACTGCTTAGGCTTTGATAAGATATCACCAGTCCCAGGTGAGAGGAGGCTGACAGCACATCAAGACAAGGAAACACATGGAAACAGTGAACACAGGAGCAAAAGGTTTACAAACATCTGTTGTCATTATTTATTACCCCTTTCCTTGGTTTCAGCTCTATCCTTGTCCTGTGTCTGTTTAAAAAGAGACTTTCCTTTCTTCCCAGCCAGCCTTAACTGCTGCTATTTTTAAACCAGTTAGTTGTAGAATGAGAAATATTTAAAATATGAAAGATGTCTTTAATAAAAGGTTGCACTAGCTACCTTTTCTGATACATGTTGCTTTTACCATCATTATATTTGAAGTTTTATATGATTCTCATGGTGCAATTATGTCATAAGAAAATGAGAAACCCTGTAAGATATGAAGACGTTTTAAGCTCCACACTTATTTTTTTCATCGTTACCTTGAGACCAATTCACAGTTTCTTTGCTGATACATCAGATCTGTCCTTGCACAAGTATCCAAAGTTAGCTGAAGATAGCTCAGAGCCTAAACAATATGTTGTTATTTATTGTGGGCTGTCAATAAAAAGAAGCTGGTTGCTAACATCACCACCTTGTGTACAAATATTTGTTTGCATGCAATTTTAAACAATTTTAGGCAGCACCACAATTTCATTAGACAGCACTGCAAAACCTCCCTTGAACAAAAGAACATTTAAATAATGTTATCACTAAAAATATATTTGAGTCCTTCAGGTTTGTTTGAGTACAATCTTATGTTCATCTGAGTTAAGATTCACAGCAATCCTCTACACCCTGCGGACAAACCCTATTCACTGGAGTAAGCCGTCAAAAATCCACCAAACAGAATTTTAGTGGTCGTAAATATACCTCCAAAACTGCTAATAAAGGTAAGGTTCATAATTAACGTACATTTAGCTAATTTCTAAAGCTTCTTTTCTAATGAAAGACTCTACTGCAAAATAATGGATTATTACATTTTGCGGCACTTACAACTTCCTCACATTTTAAATATACACCTGATTTTAAAAGTGAAAGCTCAGTTCATCCATGGCTACAAAGCACCCTGATCAATAAATATGATAAGATACTCCCTTCACAAGCCAGGTGAAAAAGGTACAGATACAGTAACCACTGAACTCCATAATACCAAGCTGATTTAGACAGGATGGTTTCTTTTATCCCTTTTCATGCAGAAAATCAGTTAGTGTCAAGTGTAGGAGCCAGAAAAGAAAAACAGGAATGAAATAACAGGGCATTTTCCCACTCTCAAATGAAAAATTCTACTGAGCTAAAATATTCTCTCAGTTATTGCTGACCTGCTGGCTCACACAGTGGCGCTCTCTGGGCACTTTTCAATAAGAAAAGCCCACGGTTCCTTTCTCCAGGTCATTATAATGGAAAGATGTGGGAATATTGAAAAGAAAGAGACAGTATACACTGAGTGGTTGAGGTGGTGGCTGACTATTTGGATAATCATGTTACATTAAACCCATATTCCTTCTGTTTTCTCTAATCTTCGAAGGAAGAAGCACCAGGGCAGTGGAGGAAGGGAGTTTTCACATGGTGTCAGGAAAATATTATTGCATGTAGAAACTGGGGAGGAGAAACTGTGCTCTGCATAGGAGAAGCTAGTAACAGGGCTGTAGAGAGAAAGCTGGGTTTGACTGGGCAACAGCAGGTAAAAAGGTCAGGGCTCAGTCATACAGGGCTCAGCACAGGGACAGAAGGCTTCAGGGTGATAGAGGACAGAGCTGTGGAGGGTTTCAAAGACAGGCACAACAGCTGGGTGATCTCAAAAGTGGATTTGCACAGCCAGGTGAGACTTAAGTGCTGATGTGTCTAGGAAGCTCCACTGAGGAACAAGGTAAAAATGAATATACTGCTCACTAGAGTATTTTGGTCAATAAATATTTGAGTATTCTCAATAATGCATTTAGCATTGATCTTGCAGTAACAGAACTCCCTGACAGAAGCAGAAAGTCTTCTGCAAACAGAACATTTAAAATTGCTTAGATAATGTCAAAGTCAGCCTTAAGCTGTGGCACCATAAAATACTCTGGCCACTGGGGTTCTAGATTGTTCTCCACTGACCATTTGGGGTTTGAAGACAGAAAGCAAATATATGGAATACAAAAGTCTATAGCTTTATATTAATAAATTAATTATGTTTACAGTGAGGAACTATTTAAGGAGATTCATGCAGAGTTCTTTGTTAATAGTTTGGTTTTACTTTGCTCACAGCTTGTTGCATTTACCTCCTGATGGGAAGTTCTCTCTGCCCAGACTGTGAATGAAGAACAGGACTGTGAAAAAGCATCTGATCCTGAGCAGCTCCATATTTCCTGCCTCATCCACTCTGACAGAGACCCAGTATTCCAGTCTTGCAGCCACTTAAATATGAAGCCCTTTGCAGAGCCCAACACATGCTTAACAAACCATGAAAAAACATCATCAAATATCTCTTCTGTATTTTAACCCCTCTTTAGAAGTTCTTTTAACAAATATAAGAAGTGTTACCAATATGATTGAAAATGGAGCTGATTTGCTCGTCTGATGACAATAACTGCATTTGCCAACACTGTTGACATAGCACATGTCTGGGAGCTGCCAGAATTAAAAAAGGAAGTTAAAATAGGAGAGAAATGAGCACAGGGAGGTAGGAGGCCAAGGACTGTAATGATTGAGGAAAGGTTGGCTCAGGTCAGCCTGAGAGACAGGAATGGCATAGGAGAGACAGGAACTGATTGCACAAGTTGAGTCTTCAGTTATAAGAAAATTTCATGGAACACTTTCTTCAAAATTCAACCTAAGGAATTCAGGTGCAGCCACACAGGAATACACAACTAAATTTCACCAGGAATTTCCCTAATCTCTGTGTCATTCAGCTTTGTTGAAGGAAGAGGCTGCTCAGCAGTGGAAATACAGAGCTCTCATTGCATTGCGTATACTGTGGCCATCACATGTACCAAAATAGCAGCCCTGGACCACCCCTCAGTCTGGGGTCCTGTTTCAGTGTTGTGTGGTCTAAGACAGCAGAATCTCCTCTTTGGAAGAAAGAGCCATGCAGCTCCCTGCAGCCCAGAGTCCCTCCATGGGCCACCCACCTGAGCCAGGAGGAGACCAACCCTCTCTGCCGGAGGTGATTTCTCAGTGGCCCCAGAGAACAAGGCAGTAGCTTTAACCAAGGGCACAGAACACTGTGGGTAACCCGGGGTACAAACTGACAGGATATTAGGTGGGCTTCAGTCACTACTAACCCTTTCATTTTTCTTTCTAAATGCAAGGCAGATTGCTTTTGTCTCCTTGGACAGGACACTACCTTGACTGACCTCATATTCACCCTGGATAGTAAAGCCTATAATGTGGTCAGACATCTCAAAACAGCTGGCACACCCTGATTTGGTATCTCCAGTATTTTTCCCAATACCCCATCATATGAAAACATTTTTACTTTGACAGATCCCTCCAGGTTTGCAAAACTTTCTGGATTTCTGCAAGACCCTGTGTACAGATAGGATGTGAAAACAGAGTACAGTAGAGTGTCAGCCTTATCATGGAGGTAGGCCAAAAATCTTGCAAGAAAGATGGTAACATCACTGAAAATATAAGAGAATAGGATCTGCCATCCTAAGTAACCTAAACCCCTCAGTGTTACTACTTTTGAAAGGCTCTCTCCTTTTGGACCTTGGCCCTGCCTATGTGTACAAGTAAGTGAATGGAGGCAAATGTAATAGGACTACTCATGCATAAAGCTGGTCACATGCATTAACGCTGGCAGGAACAAGGACTTTCTTTTCATACTTACACTAGAGGATGGCAAAAGAAATGCTGCTCAAAGAAATCCATCAACTAATTCAAACTCTAAGCTAGCTACTTCAGAACCTTGTACAATGGCCACACTCAATGGGTCCATTGAAGACCTGGAGACGAAGTAAAAACAGTTTTCTTTTTGAAGAACATTACGGGATCAATATAGTGCTGTGGATATTAGGAAAAGTCACTTTAATAAAAAGGAAATTGCACATAATGTAAGAAACAATTGCTATTTGGAAGCCCCTGAAGAAATGGAACAATGTAATATGATATTTCTTAACTTCATTTCCCATCCATTGCAGAAAGCATAACAATAAAGTTTTCTACATAAGCAACTTCATGAGCTGAAAGAAGAGAATGTATAATTCCTTTCCTTGGACTAAGCCAAAAGAAATGAAGAAAAAAATTGATTCTTCTCTGTTAGCCTCCTGTGTAAAATTTTTCTCCTTATCATCTCATCTAGTCATATCTTTCTGCAGTTTGAATTACCCTCTTTTCCTCAATCTGGTAAGGCAGTGAAAGGATGTTTGTTCTGCTAATTAACTTTATTACCCTGATAACTCCCTGCAGCCTTTGACGAAAACAATTACCGTTCCTCCTTTTTTTTTTTTTTTTNTCTTTTTTTTTTTTTTTTTTCCCCCACAGGAAAAAAAAAAAAAAAAAAAAAAAAAAAAAAAAAAAAAAAAAGACGACTATTAATTAGAAACGAGGCCCTGGTCCCTGCCATGTTAGCCTGCCACGTTCTCAGACCCTCGAGCGGGATAGCATTACATTGTCAGTAGTAATTTAGCTCTCATCTGTCTCTGCTAATTATTGTCACATTCATCAAATTCATCAACAAAAGTGCTCTCAGAAGGATTGCATATTTGCAGTTAATACAGCATAAACTGGTATTACCCATCACCACATTTGTGATGATGAGAGGGACACAACTTATTCATCCCTAATTAGAGCAAGCTGGGTAATTAATTATACATTCCGCCTTATTACTTCTGAGTTCCCAGATATTGTTTGTCTAAAAAGGGGGAGAGAGAGGAAGAGAGAGAAGCCTGAAAATTAAAAAAAAAAAAAA
>VXBC01005846.1:496530-654030 GCA_013399945.1 Ploceus nigricollis
AAAAGGGAAAAAAAAAGAAGGGGGAGAGAGAGAGGAGAGAGAGAGAGAGAAATGTGTGATGTGTTTTGTCACATGTGCTATGCCATAATTCCCACCTGACAAACTAGCTGAATCAGTAGAAAATTGCAAGTTGTCAGCAGCAGAATAAACTGCTGTAATAGCTGATTAATGATCAACACCTGTGACAGGTGCTACACGGGACTGTAAACTTGGTGTGATTAACAGTCACCGGACGAATAAATATTAGTGACAGTCAGTGGAGAGCGAGTTTGTGTGTTTTAACAAATCTCACACATTACAGTTATTGATATTTCCAGTATAGGCACTTTCTTTTTGGTAATTATCTGACAACACTGGAAGTGTGTTTTAATCCACTATGTTTGCTTCTCGTTTTATTTCAGAGTTCAAAATGATGTTTTGACAAGATGACCTTGCAGAGTTCACAGCCACGGACAAATTTAGTCACAAATACTTTGCTCCATGTCCAGCTCATGGCAACACTCCCAAATATCCTTTCAAGGAACTTCAATATACAAATATATAAGCCTACAGAGATAAAAAAAATAAATATTGTATAAGTATATTCATTTTTGGAGCTACATTTTCAAAGCCTGTAATTCTAAGAGTCAACTCAGTTTTGTTTCTTATGTCAGTGGTTATGACATACATGACTGCTGCAGGAAATCAGTATTTCTTTTATTTTACCATCAAAGATGCATGAATTTCTTCTGAAGGACAATTTCATTCTCATTAATTTAGGCTTCGAAAATTCCCTTTACAGTGGGGCATGAAAGTTATCCATTTATGTGATTGCTCTATGCTCAGCACAGCAGTATTTAATCAATTCCTAGATACAACTAGAGCTATATCAGGATACTCTTCGGATAGCATAAACCACATTTTTCATCTTTGTGCATGGTTACAGATATACTGATTAGGTAAAATATATATTCTTGTGCAAAAAGGCACGTATTAGAAAGTGAAAAGACATGAACACAGACTCAGAGAAGCCAGTAACTGCAGATTTTGCCAGCGATCCAATGTCATTCTCAAACTCTAAATGTGATGTAACAACACTGTCTTCCTCTACCAAGTCTTTACTGGGCCAGCAAAAAAAAAAAAAAAAAAAAAAAAAAAAAAAAAAAAAAATCACAAGTCATGATTTCAGAGTTTTGCCCATGCATGTGAAAGAAACTAATTGTTGGTCAGCTATATCTAATACATCACTCTGTCCATGGGGCAGCTCAGCTATGTTATGTATTTGGTCTGTTAGAAAAATAAAGCTAGCATTTTCCTCAGAACAACTTTTTGTTATAGCCAGAAGTAATTAAATAAATGTCATTAAAGATATCCTACCTGCCAAGGTTTACCTGTATCATGTAGCACATTAGGAGACATGGAAAGGAGTAAAAGGCAAAGAAATTACTGCTTATATGATTTCCTGAAGAGAAATAATAATATATATCCTTTCCTAGAGCACAAAATATTCCAGTCATTTGAATCTTTAATGAACACATGGACCTGGGCTGTTGCTTCTCCTCCCAGACTCACAGTTGTGCATCCATAACAACCAACTGGACTTTTTTTTTTCCATTCCATGTTTTCTAACAACAACAGAAAGGAAAGCTTTCATTCCTTGGTCTAACTGATTACCAACCTGCTTTCAGGCATGAACTGTTACACAAACTCTTCTCTCAGATGCAGACAACTGTGGAGAAGGTTTCATAAAAGGGTGGCATTTATGTCACCTGAGAACCTCCCTGTATGAAACAACTTCCCATGAACTTCCCCACCATTCTTTTCCAGTTGAAATAAGGACAGCGGAGGAACTTACAGAGAAAAGAGCATGAGTATTTTTCCACAAGCCCCAGCACCTGAATAATAGTTCAAATACATCTTATATATGTCCTTTAAATAATGAAAAGAAGATGGAAATAACATCCAGTCTGCTCTTAAAGAAAAAAATTATTTCTATTTTTTTTACCAGTGTGTGTCCTTCAATTCCCCATTTTCATCTATTCCTGCACCAGAAATATAAAAGTCCTAAGCAACCCATTTACAAAAAAAATTCAGAGAGATGAAAATACATTTTGTGGATAACAGTGTGCTAGGTATAATACTTTTGTTTTCTGATTAATCTCCAGTGTAGCAACCTGAAACATAGAAGCAATAGCTTGAAAGCTTTATGCAAAACATATGTAAATTTGTTATGCTTTAGTACAGATACATCTGAATAGGCAGCAGTGCTGTGAGCCAACAGCCTCGGAAGGAGGCCAAGCCCACATCCAGATGCCACTGATAGAGAGACACTGTGTGAGCATCAATGCTCCCAGCTGCCAGCCTCACCAGGCTTTTTTACAACATTTGACTGCACCAGACCTAGCAAAGCTCTCTACTGATAACTCATAATAACACACAGGAACAATTCCAGTGAGTACAAAAAAGATCAAGCAATAATAATAAAAAAAATCTTAAAATAAATATTTTTCTACAAGTCATGGCTATCAGGAAATTACATTGTCACTTTATGGTACCAAAGAGAGCAAATGAGTCTCAAAATTAATGCTGAATTCAACAACAACTTTTCAAGGTGATTTTGCATCTTTCAATACTATATTTTATAAAATTGAATCCATTACCTGTTCCATATACAAAGACATAAGTTTAGTCTTTAAAATGAAGGGTGGATATAAAACTCAAGTGAAGAGAACAATTTGCTCCAATTTGCAATTTGAAAAATATATTAAAAAAAAAGAAAGAAAAATGGAAACTATCAAAAGACAATGGCATAGCAAATTAATCAGGCCTCAGGAAAAAAGAAATCACTCATTCTCCTGTAAATACTTGTTATTTCTCTTCACTTAATATGTTGCAAATCTGATTTATTGAGTAATTCTCATCCATTCTTTAAAATAGAACGAGTCAAAAAAAACCTAAGCAAGTTTCACCAGGAAAGCAGCCATTATGAACTGACTCAATTTAAGTAAAATTAATTTGAGATTACAATTCAATATCACTGTCACTCATACTGTTCAGGCTATGAATCAATCATAAACAGGCTTCAAGACAGATATGCCTTTGTGTAGCAATAGTTCACCAAAATTTTTAGAGTAGCAAATTTCATAAGAGAATTTTAGATTATTCACTGATCCATAGAACATATGTTATCAAATTTCATGTGCAAAGGAATGTGTATCTGAAGCAAATATACTGAATTCAAAAGCAAATCCTTTATCTTCTAAATCACATAAGAGCAAGAAAGAATTACCCACCCAAAATTACAGGAGATCTTGACCCAGATCTACAGTATTTGCAAAGTTCTCCTTTCATTCATTCCCAAATGTGAAGAAAAATATTTGCCAGAGAATGCTGGTGTCACAAATCTTAGAAATCAATTAGAAATAGTACTTGTTTTCTGTAGCTACTTCTAGCACAACAGAGCAAGGACAACCAGCATAAAATCAGAACTGTGTGAACCAGCATAGCTCTCATTCTCTTTTGTTCATGTCACTGTCTTTACCACTTCAAAAATGAAATAAAAATTAATGCTTGTTGAACCATATTCTGGGACATCTTGCCTTTTTGTGCTTCATCCTACACCATTAACTGTGTAATTTCACCAGCATCTCAGCATCACATCCACACAAGACTTCCAAGATATTAACTTGATTTCTTTGTACAACTCCTTTTCAGAAGTCATTTGCAAAGCATCTGCATCCTCTAAAGGAAGAAAAAAATATGCAATTCACCTGATGAAGATAGAAAATTGTAATTACAGACCATCCAACAATTTTGATAATTTCAGCAAGACAGCTTGCTGAAAACTATGTCTTTTAGTTTAGAAAATCACACAGAGCTGCTCTGTAGTGGTGTCTGCACAGGGAAGAATTGGGAAGAAAATCCAGCATTTTTGGTACAGGATCCCCTGTTTGCAAGACTTTACTGATACCCTTTATGGGCTGGACCCTCTACAGGCGGGATCCCACTGGTCCCCTTCATTATTGGTAGCAACCTTTCAGATCCATGTGCATAAAGAAGTTCACACCTTTCTCTTTGCAGAAAATCTGAATGAGTAGATACACCCACACTCCACAGCAAGTAAACATTTCAGGAATACTTGATGCCACCATGGAAAGGTAGCTGTGGGAATACCTCTGGGGCAGAAACTTGGCCAAAATTCTGAATTTTGAGATGGCTGCCTACTTTTTCCACAGGACTTTAAAGCATCTTAAACTTCTTGAACAACCTAATATTTTTCATCTTGAGAGTAATATTCTTTCTGCAATGAATAAAAATTTAGGCAGCTATATAGCTTTTTTTTTCTATTTGTGATTTTTCCATATGAAGATGTGATTCCACACACATTAATGTTCTATTTAAGGACTCTTAACTGAGTTAAGAGATGAAGTCCAATGTATTATCTAATTTTGAATGAGTGGTCATTCCTAAGATGAAATCAGATTTTTAGCATGTTTTAGTATTTTTCCTTGATTTTCCATTTGCACATGTTGCCTCTAACCCTTCAAAGCTGAACACTCAAAGATTTTTAACAGAAGGCTCAGCATTTCCCCCAGATGTCCTTATTAAAGAGATGCAAATATATTTTCTTTAACAGCAGCATTAATTGCTCTACAAGCTTCAGTGTGTCATCGTCATTCAAAAAACGACCTGCACGCATGAAATGCTCATCGGTGGAGTCAGCAGTGAGACACGTGAGGAACAGCACAGCACACAGGGCTTTCCTGACATGGCACTGCTAAAATTCCTGGTGGCTCTTTGCAGGATTGCTGAAATGGTAACTGCATGGCTCATGCTGGGGAAAATACAGGACACAGTAAGTGACCAAAATCCAATCTTAGTCACCCCAGCATGCACTGGAATAAAGTCACTGACTCTGGTGAAGTCATTCTGGACTTTCATCCATACACTTGGTGTTCTCCTGAGCAGCAAACAGCCTAAGAGACAAACATCAACCTCCATATGATAAATACTCCCCACATGATACTTTAGTTTTACTTCGAAGTTCTTCACACAACATTTTTTTCAATACCAGGATGAGGAAAACATTGTTTATAAAAAGGGTTTTTCCAGAAGTGAGTCATGTTGAACACTGAAGGAAACAGTCATCTGGGAAAATGATTAATGGCTTTGAGAAACTAACTTAACCATTACAAATATTGATCCTGCTATCATTTTATGAAATGCAGTACATGAATCGATGGAAGCTGAGATAGCCAAAACAAAATAGGACTTATCTGACATACACTTGGTGCCTGTATTTAGGAGATGACACACACACAAGACTAAATCAAATTGCAAATTGAGATAAGGCCTCCTAACAAATCAGTAAGATGAATCATGCAAAAATACAGCTTTTTGCTATTTTAAGGCATGTCACTCACCTATTCCTTGACCATAGCACCTTCTTTAAATGACAACATTTAAATATACAGAAACATTAAAAGAAAAAACAAATTCTGTGTGCGCCTACACATTTACATGCCTGTTTCTCCTTTCCACAAACACTCTGCCACTAATTCTTTTTTCCACTTAATTAAACTGTGAGCTGTGCAGGACAAATGTTCTATTCTTTCTCATTACACATTTCTTGAGTAAGTGCACTTGGACTTCATTTTGAGCAAGGATTCCTCAAAACTTTGTTGTATAGTAATATAAGAATATGGATGCAGTATTTACATAGTTTACCTGGTCCAGGTCCAGCATCAGATTTTAACTCCATTTACAATCACACTGTAAAAGGGATGCATGTCAAAGCAAGAAGCAAACCAATCTTGCTTGGATTATAATTAGACTTAGCTGAACACTTGTTTATAAGTCACTAATATATACAAACCAGGAAGTTAGATTCTGATGCATGCTTTGATGGATACAACATTTTAGGATTAAGACTTATAAAGCTTTGTAAATGTTAGGAGCCAAATTGTGTCCACTTGTAGTGGAACACAAGGAGGCGAAGAGGACACCCAAAGAAATGGACAGAACAGGGAAGGTGGTCCCTGGGCCAGCCCTTGCCCTGCTCTGGGCAGACAGGAGATTGAAGGAAGCGTTAGAAAACTTCTGCACAGAAATCATTGCTTATCAAAGAGAAATCCATTTCTTCTGTCACTCGAGGCACTTCAAGTCCTCCAAGTACTCTTTGGGTTTCAGAAACAGTAGATTAGAAACATGTTTTGGAATGCATTTCACTGGATACTTAATGTGAATGGTTTTCATTTTCATAGGAACTCTTTTTAAGCTTGGCACAACCATTAACGCCACATTTTAAAGATACTACTGGAACAGGTCTACAGGATTCAAAGGAAAGTTCATGTCTATGTACATGAACATACAATATTTTTCTTTGCCTAGAAAAATATTATCTGCAAAACTTTGGTAGAAAAAACCATTCATTTAAAGTACTAGAATACAGCAATTACAGTGTCATATAATTTAACAAATTATTAGACACTTGAAGATATCCTGGAATGTTTAATGGAAAATATAGATCCAAAAATGAGAACCAAAAACCCTCATTAAAAAAAAAAAATCTGCCTTTATTTTTGCCTTTGCTGTTTTCTGGAATATCTTGGAAAGAATCATGCTATATTTTGTTAGACCACTGTTTAAAACTTTCAAAATTGAGTATTTGATTTGAAAGTAGACATAGATATGTTAATCAAGTTTAGCCAATATATGCTTTGTCAACGTGACCTAAAGTTGTCTTTTCTGATGGTAATGGTTTTCAATTGCATTATTCATTGACTTATTAAAGACCAAAACTAAGATGTGAGTAAAATTATTGAGCTGAGGGATACATAAGAAGTCAGCCAAATCACCTATATTTTACTTTATCCAGATAAATTCCAGGTCTTCCCCATGAAAGAACATTGTCACAGGAAGTTTATAAAGATGCTTAAAAGGAAATGAAAGAGCAGCAGCAGCAGCTCCTCATACTCCAGGCCTCCTAGAAGAAAAGTCAATCCTGGGACAGTGAACAGCCACAACTGGGGAGTACCTGGGAAGAGGCACAAACTCCAGGGAAATCCTTATCCAGCCCCCCAAACATCCCCAGCCTGGCCTTGGCTTTCATGGCAAGCTCCATCCAGTTCTGCTGGCTGGCTTGATAAATGTCTGCTTTCAGGAAGGGAATTTTATTTAAAAAATCTTATTCTTTGCATCAATCTCACAGTTTTATATAAGAACACATTTAATAGGTAGATGCTTCGGATTTGTTGAAATTTCCTGAGAATTCCTTACTTGTGATAGGAAAATTATAAAATGCTAAGAGATACCATTGCAGAGATCAGAAATTCACATGAACGGGGAAGAAAACTGTGAAAGAAATTTTTTATTCTTTTATCTGGAGAGACAGAGAAGGGAGGAAAAGTTTGTATCTGCAGTTAGGCTTCCCAATGATTCATATATGAACAGATCTAAGGATAACAATGATTGCCATGCAAATTTTATATCTTAAAATTAAGATTTGGAAAATATGACATCATAATAATGCAAAATAGGTGATTACTTTGAGTCAACTATACAACTTGCCCACAATAATAGGGTACAGCAACACTTACATCTGAAATAGTTCTCTATGTGATTTAGAGAAAGAAATAAAATGTAACTTTATAAGCTTTAGTTTTAGCTTTAATTTGATGAACATGCAATCAGTGCATGTGCATATTCCAGATTAATCTTTAAAATAGTGGGTTTGTTTCTCATTCTCCAATGCTTAGACCAGCAATAGTTACACAGGAGCAAGTACAGACAATTGGACTTATTTTAAAAATTAGCGCTTAGATTTTATTAATATTCATATTTTTTACCCTATTATATAAATTAAATTTAAATTATTTATTTATTAAGCTGAGCCACTGAATATTCACAGTCTAGCTACGGGAATCAGTAAAAATGTTAAATATAAAACATATGCAATTTTAAGATGGTATTGTACTTCTGAAACATTTTGGTAAGAATGTTAGGAATATCTTTTCCAATGAAGACCTAACAGCGATGTTTTGAAGAGTGACAGTGTGATCAGTCAAAGAATCTGATTTCTGAATTCTTGTCCAAACAAGTCCAATCTACATATCATTATTGCCTTCTAAAAAGAGAATTCAATGGGAACTATGTCTCTAAAAACTGAAGAACTAAGCAGTACAAGGTGCTATTCTAAAACTCTTAAATTTTAATGATATACATTATTTTTTGAGGGAACAGAGTCCACAGTTTCATTAGCTTCCTTCTTAAACTAGCAAGAGAAAAGCTGATAGGGAGTGGGGCACATACATGAACATGATGTTGGTTTAAAAGGTTATTCTGAACTCAAGTTCAGCCCTTGAGCCCATGAGCAACTCCTGGAGGTGCTGAGTGCACTCCTCATGCTTCAGGAAGCCAAAGGCAGAGGGAGGGTCTCCAAGACCTTTGAAGGCAAAATTTACACCTAACCCAGTTAAAAGTTATATTTATTATATTAATTTTCGTTTGAAATCTTGATTATTTAATTTTCCATAGGGCATAGTTCACAAGTGCTGACAAAATGTATCTTCCCAGCTTCTCTAAGGAGAAAGAGCACAGTACCATCATGCAACATAATTTATGCAACCCCTAAGACAGGGGTACGAGGTAAGGGCTGCCTGGGTCCAGCCATGGCAAGCTTTTTTATGAATATCAGCAGTTCATGAATATAAACAGTTACAGAAAAATAAAATTTATGAAACCTAGACCTGGGAACAAAAATCTCAGAGATCAACAACTCCAAAAGAATCTAGTGTCGCATTCCTAAGAATGTCAGATTAAACTAACATGTGCCAGTCAATATTGGTACACTGTGACCCTTGACGCCTCCTAAGCAAAACTATTAAGTCCAACATTTTCTCCTGTAAGCACTTATCTGTAAGGATGGCTAACATGTCCTCTAAAGCAGATATTGAAACTGATTGGACAATAGGTAGATACCAGACAGGGGCCTGGGGGCCGACCTCTAGAAATAGGGGGAGAAAATCTTAATCTGCAACACAATGCAGCTCTCTTGAAACCCTATCATTTTCACTTCCCATGTGTCTGCTGCCTGACTGTGAATGGATTTGAAAAGGAATGGTTAGTGCTGAAAATTGGATCAGAGCTAACATTCTCTCATTTTTATCAGCAGCTGCCAAAGGTCATCTGACATAATAGCTGATGAATTCAAGCCCAGTGGATTTCATTTGCAATTTTCAATTTACTGAGGCCTCCAAACCCCACAGTGATAAAAGCTTCCCCTATCGTGGCCTGTCACAAACATCAAGAAACTGCACAAACCCACAAGAAAGAAATAGGAGAAAGCTGTGCATCATCACAGTTACAGATAAGGAGAACAGGAAGAAACAGTATCATGTAGAAAGGTGTGGAGCGGCATGTGTGGTTGAGTTTCTAAATGCCAGTTGTAATGAAAAGACTATGAAGAGCAATCAAATAACTTCTGCACAATAACATCATGGTTCCCCTCCCCCCCCTTCAGTTTCAAAATTGCCTTCTAATCTCTTGCTTGACATCCTGAAGATAAAAGTGAAAGTGAAAAAACCCTGTTTATTTAGACATGGAAAGTATTGTACTGTTGATATATTTACTGTAGTTTTGATTTACAAATTCCTGCTATTAAGAGGCCTATTATCAGAGAAACGATGTCAGCACCAAAGAAGGAATGCTTTTGTTTGCTGGCAGATGGACTGTAGATCTTTACTTCTGGTCCACAGGGAACACAAATGAGCCCCAGTCCATGGGTGCTGGAGGTTTCAGAGTCTACTCATCCACATCCATACATTCAGAGGCTTTTCCATATGTAACTATGTTCACCCTAGATCTTTGTCACATTGATATTGTAAGAAATTTGCATGGGATCCTGTCCCAAGTGATCAGGGAAAATAACTAAATGAAACCCAAAGCCCTTCATACTGGAAGAAACATCTTTTGCTAAAAGGCCAAGTAGCTCAAATTCTCTGCCTGTCCATGACTACCTGATGAAACAATATGTAGAGAAAGGAAAACTATTGTTTCATTTGTAAATGCAAAAAAAAAAAAAAATTTCCAGATCCTAACCCCCAATTTCAAAGTACTAATTCAATCCCAAGAGCAGCAGCATTCGAAGCTACCATCTACCATGTTTATGACTTTACTTTCAATTCTATGACACACATATCGCAGTGGTACAAATTCAAGTTTCTCCTTTCAGTAATCTCAACTAAGTCAAATAAACAGGAAACACAAATACTGCCAGCTGGATTCTACTTGGACTCAAAGCCAAGGATGCAAATAACTCAAAGATGTTTCTACTGTGAAAAGCCCTTGGTTAGTGCAAAACATAAAATCAGAGGAACGCCAAGTACAGACATTATACAGTGAACAATGGCACATTATTCTGTGCTTGGAATAGTTCAGCTTGTCTTTCAAGAAGTTATAAAGATCCCAGAAAGAGAATTGCTTATGATGATTCTCTGTTGATTAGATGTAGATAACTAAGTATCACAGAATAAGCTGAATTGGAAGGGACCCAACAGGATCATCGAGTCCAGCTCTCTGCCCTGCACAGGTTATGGTAGTAAGCAGCTCAGCTGAGCATTGGCAGGTGAGTTAATGCAACTGTTAATGCCAAAATAACATTTCCAAAAGTATTTTTCCTTATTAAGCCTGATAATGATAGTTTCTGTATTATTTCAGGAAGGTGGTGATAAAGAAACCATGTTAGATATAGACAGCACTTCCAGGGAGAGGGAGAGAACTGCCAAGGTACTCCACCACAGAGCTGCTTCCTTCAGGTGTGCACAGAGCAGCCACACATCGGAGCAGCACTGAAAAATTTTATAGCACTAGTACTGGCATTTATTTTCAACACCTAAAAATATGATACACTCCTTTCTGCAAATAAAAAGAAGCCCAAATATATTATACTGTAAATAGAATTATATCTTGGACAGAACAAAAGTGGAAAAGGTGAAATAAGGGTTGTAAAGAAAATGCCATGGCTGTCTAGAGATGAGGGCATGCATTTTAATATTTTTGTTTCCAATTCCTTCCTTCCTGCTTTCATACCTCCCTCCCTCCCTCCCAGAAGCCTCCAGACTCCAGTTTATGAGGGAAGCAGACAGTCCTGGCCCTCTCAGGAAAAAACAAAGCAAAATGCTTTTGAGCTGGAACTGGCTTTTCTTTACAAGACTTACTGCACCTGATGCCAGCAGATAAGTGAATACCAGGAATTAATACTAATGCCTGCAGCTTTGTTAGCATTTACAGTGCCAACAGGGAAAAAAATCCTGTATAACTATTCTACTCAGCATTGACTCAAAATGGTCTATATTACATTATAGTCTGCTAGTCTTCCAAGTGTCTGTTCAGTCATTAGTCATTTTTTTCTACTACTAGAAAGGTCTATGTGTAAGACTCAGGAAGTCCTGAGATCTGACAATATCCCTGGAATGGGATATATACAGCCTTGGCTAAATCACTTCAGCTGAGAGCTTCAATATGCTCTCTGCAAACTGTGAATAAAGTCATCAGCGCAGGAATAGAATTAATGCTTGAACAACTGATGAAGTCATATAGGGGTTAAGTATCTCTGAGCATTCATTCATGAGTGATTTGTAATGATCACAAGCAGAGGTAGTTTGTGGTTTCTTCTCCTTGGAATCCCTCATGTCTCAAGTTCCAGAATGGCTTCATATCTCTTTTGAAAGTAGGACACAGCTGGCACGAAGATAATTCTTTGGGAAAAAGAGCCCTGTATTGGTGGAGTGAAGTCTCACCTGCTGAGTCTTGGTTAGAGAGAAAAGACAATGAGGGAGAAGACTGAAAATATGTAACCTTATTCATCATCACCAAGTTCTCAGCTGTTAACTGACAAGTTCATACATGAAAGACTAAGCAAAAAACATTTGACATTGGAAAATCAGATGCTTCTACCACGCAGAATTAGCAAAGATCTGTTACAGGAAAGAAAGTTATTAGAAGCACTGTTATACAGAGGATAAAAATGTGAACATTAAATGAAAAGTGGTAAGTTAAAATGTACTTTTCATCGTCAGCCACTGTGTTATGACCACGAGCTACAGCTGAGCCGATTAGAACACTCACTGACATTAAAACAATGTAGATTTGTACATGGCTGAGGAGTTATTAGTCTGGCATAACTGAACACATTACTCGACAATAAAACCAGAGTCTATTTATAGCAATTCCATTTGTATTAGAAAGATCATCTTTAAAATGATGTGCTTTAATTCACTCTTACATCAACCTTTTCATTTTAACCAGCAAATTATTATTTCAAAGCATTTATCATCCTTCTATTTTAAATAAATCTGAAAAAAATTTGGGGTTATAATTTGCTTAAATTCTGCTACTTTATAAATCATGGTAAACTTTATTTATGAATAATAATAACTGATACTACATAGTCTGCAGTGTCATTTCTGTTTATTTCTCATCATCTGAAGACGATCTGCAATATCTGCAGGAAACAATAATAGCTTTAATACATTTGGAGAAAAATAACAGCTTTGATCATGGTTTAGAAATAATGAAGTACAATAAAACAGGTCCAATCCAGTGATCATCTGAATGCCCTCACTTCTTAATGAAGCAAATGACAACTGCAAAACTCTTGTAGGATCTGGCCCTGGGCACTTACAAACATGCTGTGGAAAGTCAGCCTGACTTCAGCAGAGTGAAATTGGAAAGAAAACAATTTTCTTGCACCTCTGTCTTGTGAGATTCAATTATCAGCATCTGATCCTGTAAGGCATCAAGCACCCTCCTGTAAGGTCCTCCAATCCCACAGAAACCATCACAGGGAGCTGAGGGTACTCACGGCCAGGCAGGACTGGACCCTAAGAGAGCAGGAAGCCACGTGTGGGCATGGGCTGGCCTGAGCCAGCCATCACTAACCAGTGAGACCAGAGAGATCCAGGGGTCTGGGGTTGTATGGAAAATGCTCCATGACTGGGGAACATTTGTTACAGTAAAATTTAAGCTGTCTCTGTCGCTGCTTACTTTACTGTTATCATGGCAATACAGTTCTAGTCTCATAACTCAGGGCTCTTCTCCTTCAACCCCCGAGTCTAAAATGGCATTGGAAAAATGAGTTTAGCTGCTTCAGCTTAGCCCTTCTATCAGAGAACACATCAGAAAAATGTGCACGATAACAAATCATCCTTACAATTCACAGATGCATTTTGTGATCTGTTCCTCTTCCCCAGCAAACAGGAGGAACACAACACAGCCTCCACCACAGCCTTTAACTGGACTTTGATATTACTTGATATTTGATTACTTTGATATTTGATACTAAAGTTTGAGTAAAAACACACTGGGCTAAAATTAAATATATGTTCTGCACCATATCTTCAGTCTTGAAGAAAAAATGTTGCTGAAGGCATGACCAATATCAATACTCCAATTAATTTGCAGAATGAAATTAATGTGTGCTATTGCTCACAACACTGACATTAGAAATGACAAACCTCCAACTGAGAAACTTGAAAATGTACTAATGTCTCACCTAATTAATAATGCTTATCTAAAGTAAACTACACTAGTTTCTTTATATCCAATTAAAAAGTTACTTGAGAGGCAAGATTGAATGTAGGCAAATATAACTCAGTGTAGGAACCTGAAGGATGTTGTCCAGTTTTCTCTGTATTAATTTGAATAATTACTTTAACAGTACATATCGACTAAGTATAAGGAAATACAGTTTAGATCAGTTTTATGAAATACTCTGAGAGTTTGTGAGTATACAGAGTTGTTATTTACCTGTGAGGTTTGGCATGATAAAAATAGCATACCAAATTATAAGCAGAATTAAAAATTATATACTGTAATTTATGAAGGAAAACCCCTATTATTTTCATTTTTCTTCACTATCTCTTTTATCTCGTAATAATTTACTATATCCTGGTATGTATAGTGTTAAACATCAAAAAGTAAATAAGCAATAGTTTCTCAAAAAGTCTTCCTCACTATTTCAATATACTTCTTTAAATGCTACCAAAACCAATAATTCCACATAATGTAGAGTCCCTTCTTGAGTCACATCTTGAAGACAAAATATCAGTTCGAGTTGCCTAATTTCCATTCAGGTTATATCAATAAAAGTGTAGCAACTTCTCAAATATATCTCATTTATGATTTTAGTAAATAATAATATTTCATAACATTTCACAGAAGTGGAGAATATAAAAAATGTACTGATGAGGAAACTGAGCCTTGAAGGAGTGTAAAGTGTTCACTATTGCTCTGTAAATCCTTAACTGTGAAGTTTAAAAAGTAACAACCTAGTACATCATTAACCTATCCTTCTTCCAAATTACAATTATAGCTGCAAATTTTAATGAGAAAACCCAATTGTATTTTTTCCCACCAATATAATTTCCTCCTCTTACTGGAAGTTTTGCTGGAATGAAAACAGCTGGATTAAGATTATAGCAAAGGATTCACATCTCTAAAAGCTTAAAGTTTAACCCTTTGTGAGAAATCCATATATCTTCAGGGGGCAACATTAATTTTCAGAAATTTGGGTTTTTTTTCCCATTGGAAACCATGCAGGGATTTGTTTGTGAAAAGAAAGCAGGATGTTCTTGGTCAACTCTAGTGAAGACTTCTAAATTTCCTTTGGATTTTCTTTTTCCCTTTTTTTATTTAAGATTTGGTTCAAATATTATGATTATTTAAAAATCTATAAGCCTTTAGTTTCTATTTTATCCCACCATAATGGTAAATGGCGTTGTGATAAAAAATTGAAAACACTACAAGTACCTTTGTAAGTTTTTCGTTCCAACTTTAACTATGAGATTTTGAAATCATTGAAGCACTGAAAGAGTATACAAGATCTCACAGGGGTTATTAATACAAATTTTAAGTTCATTTAATTTCCTATTGTCAACTATTATGTGAATCATAATGTGACAATCACTGCTATAGATATGACAGACAGAAAACTTGTTTAACAGTCAGTTCCCAAGAGTTCAAAATGTAGGGAAATGCCAATGTTAAGATTATCCAGTTAATCCAGTGAAACAATAAAGGACTATGACATTATCTTCTACTAAATGCACCAAGACATGTAAAATGCTGACTATTAGCACCTGAATGAAATACAACAAGAGTTGGTTAGAAAAGCTGAAAAAAGCCACTGTATCCTGTAAGTGGCACATCTATTTTGTTTATCTGTACTCATATTGCTGACATGAAGCACATGTCATTGTACCTATAAATAATTGCAGAAATCCTGAAAAACTACTACTAACCTTATAATCATGATATTTAAACATCACAGCTGCTTTCTCATTCCCACAATATAATGACTAACTGCCACTAACAACTGATCATTATCATGAGGCTGGGTCAGCTACAGCCATGAATCCAATTCAATAGTGCCCAAAGAGGGTAAAGTCCTAATCTTATTGAAATTATTAGAAATACAACAGGGAAATTAGTCTCAGTGGCAAGAATGGAGTTAAAAGTACTAAAGATGCAAAGGAGGACTTCCTAAACACCTACTGTATGTCAAAAGATGATGGCCCAGTGACAAAAAGGGGAAAGTTGCCTTCTCTTTGAAAGAAGTTGGTCAGTAGTTCAGGATTCTTTTTACCCAAGCAATACTAAACTACATTATGAATCAGATCCTCAGGAGGTGGAAACAAAACTGGCCACATTTTGATGGCTGTAGAGCTTAGGTTTTTCAAAAGAGCTAAACCACAAGAGATAAATGATGAACAAAATCTGAAATGTAATTAACCAGTTCATGGCTGGTTGTCCCTTTGAATACCGGTCTGAGGAATCTGCCATCAATCACATTTTAGGCTCCACTTGTCTTTGCCAAAATCTAAACTGTTGCCCAAAGTTTACCCACAGCTGTTGAACACAGATGTCAAGTCTGTTTTAGGAGGACCCTGCCAAACGGTGGAAGCTCACAGGATGTCCTCTGTCAGAAATGTCCTTGTACTCTTGCCTTGCTCCTCTACTTCTACCTACATCTTGAGCACAGCAGGCTGAGCACAGCAGGCTCCAGGCTCACCCAACATATCCTTAGGTACATCTCTTCACGCATGAGGAGAATTTTTTTTTCTGTCATATCTTCTCAAAACAGTCCATCAAAGTGATCTTTACTGTAGGAAACTAATTTTGAATACTGATTTGTTCAACATGTTAAGACTCCATCTACTTTCCTATTTGTGACCACTGACAAAGTACAATGCCTTGCACAGAACAGTGGCAGGAGACTTGCCATCCTTCTTGAATTATGATCTACATCTACCCCCTTTGTCCCATGCAGTAGTGACCTATTGCAACAAGGATCTTTGAAATAAAAGCTTACTTATAAATCCGTTTCTCTAAGAGCATGGAATTCTAAGAGCCTTGATTCTGCATTTCATTAGTCAGCTTTACTTATCCATTTCATGGAAAATATAGCCTATTTTGGTTTAACTTTTTCTCAGTCGTCTCCCTTTAAAGATATGCTACATATAATGTTTATCTTTGATCAGACTTATTCGGCAGATAGCAGCAGCTTTTGTTTTCAAAAAGTGACCAGAGAATTGGTTTTCTATCAAGTGTGTAGTTAAGACACCTCATACAGCTCTGTTTTTCTGTACTTCTCTCATTCTCTGCCAACTGGTACCTCAGTCTTATTGGTATCCAATAATAAGCCCGATTACAGCTAGCCCTGGGAGACATGACAAAAAGAGAGTCCTCATCTTGCATTAATTGCTCGTATTGAAACTATGCCACATCTCTCGAAGCTAGATGTTGCTTAGTATCCCTTTGATATGATAATGACATGCTTCTTAGCAGATGAATATGCAAATTAAAAGCAGTAATTTGGTGGCATGCACCTGCTGACACTGCACTACTATGCTTATGTGCTCCTCTGTAACACTGCAGCTACACAAAAGCATCACAGAGGTAAAATTAAATTCTAATGTCGTATATATTAAACAGATGCTTCCACTTTTCTTTGTATATCTACTTTTTACAGAATTTGCTATTGGAATCTCAGTTCTCCCTACATGCAATTAGTGGACATTTATGTGTCATACACAGAAATGTACTTGGAGCTATTTAAGGGCTCTGTTTTTAAAGAAATGGTTTACATGAACTGCACTCTAAAAGAGATTTTTTTCCCCCTTCATAGCAGAGAGGCAGAGGATTTTAATCTTGATGCACAAAAGACCTTCATTCATAAAAGAAATGCATACTTGAGCATGGCAGCTTGCAACAGAAAATTTCTGTGGTAAAGATACTGCAGAGTATACACTTATCCAAAGTTTCTGTCACTGATTATGAAAATTTTCCAATATGTTCTGTGAATTGACTGTGTGTGTTAATCACGTGGAGCCAGATCTGCCCTCAGGTGTGTCCTTGAAGGTGTGTCCTATACATTTTATATAAGAGTAAGGTGTTGAGTGTGAAAGTAGAATTTGGGTCCACATTGCCAAGATGCTCAGAGTTCTTGTGAAGCTGATGGTGCCAACAGGCTTGGTCCAGGAGGGCACAGGTACCAATGCTGGACTGGCCCAGCTCCTGGTAAAAATGCTGATTATTCCCTGGAGATGGACTAAGTGACCCCTTGGAGCAGCCTGTAAGAGAGCAAATCACCATTTCCAAATGTGATAAACTACAAATGCTCTAATGTTACCAGGCTCAGTGGAGTCTATTTACAAACAGGCAACAGAAGGAAGGGAGCTGATATTTCATAGGACTGTAAGAGATTAGAGGAGACTAAGGAAAATTCTTTTATTTGTGGATTGATATAACTCAGGAAATGCATACTGTGCATTTTCCAAAAAAGAAATCAAACACATAACTAAGTTTCATTAATTAGGAAACTTTGGTTTTCAGAGGGTTCTTAGCTCTTAATTGGGTGCCTCCACAGGTGAAGGTCTGAATTTCTTTCCAGTTCTCTCTGTCTGAGGTGGGCTGTGAGTCTGTGCCTGTTTTCAGGCAAGGGGGCAGCCCATATCTAATGGCTGTCCTTTACTCCATGCCATGGAGTGGCCATTTGGATGTGGAAAAGAACACTCTCCCTGCCTCTTTGAAAGAGAGCACTTTGATCAGAGAAGAGATGCTTTTTTCTCCTGGTTACATTTTATTGCCAAAAAAAAAAAAAAAAAAGGATGAGTTAATGGCAAAGCATGTAAATTATTAAAAGTCAGTACAATTTTATTCCCTTCACTCAAGTTCAGACTTTATGGTAACCTATTCCCCTACTCACCTTACAATATGAGTTTTCAATGTAATATATGTTATAATTAACAAAATAAATAATTTTACTTGATCTCTCCTGTCAGTGAAGACAACTTCTCTTTGAAGCCATCCATTGTGCATATAATACATATATTAGTTTCTTTTGAATAGGACTAGAGAAAGATTCAAAATATGAAGAATTTAAACAGGAAGAATTTGAGTGCTTGAAAATCATTCACTAAATGACAAAGAGTTACAAAGTTAGTGTTTTTTACACACATAAGAATGATGGAAATAATGCTGGCCCTACAAAAGCTCTTATGTCAGTCCTGGGTTGATCCTTGGGTAATGGGTTCCCCTCTCTGCACCCCATGAGGAGAGAAGATATTGCAGATGGATATCTCTGATGGGCAATAGAATAAACAAACTCACTTCAAGTAATGCAGTTCATGGAGAAATACAAGTGAGTTATTAAGGAATTTATGTTAAAATAGATTTAAAATATAGATGAGTTAAAAATATTTAAAAGGCACAGATGTGTTACTTCTTTCTTTATATTTTTGGGAGTTCTACATGGTACAGCCTTACCTACACCATGTGAAGGGGATTTCTGCTGATGACCACTGTATAGGAGTACTGCACTATCCTATCAAACAGTCACTGCTGATCATTATGTTTCTTTGCTATTCACTCAATTTTCTCTGGCTTCATTTCCAAGGTTGTCTCTCACAATGAATATTTATTAATGAATCATCTTTCTTGCTATATTTAAACTAATACCTTTTTCAGCAAAATTCTATTCTTCTTGAGATTTATTTAGATCTACAGCATATTTATCTACTGCATTCTAATGGTTCATTCTACCTTGTTATGATAGTCTTAATTTTCTTTCACAATATTATTGAATTTTTACCTCATCCTCAAATAACACTGAAGTACTTCTTCAGGGTCTTAAAGCAAATTCCATCTTGTTCAAACAGTCTTTACTCCCTGTTTCTTTATGATAATGCTGACTAATAATCTGTGTCAAGCAATTTTCAAACCATATTAAATTTTCTGGATTATTAAATTCTGAAGAGCAAATTCTATGATGAAAAATTCCGTGCATAAAAACTTGTGTCACCCATCAAGTCTGTAACTACAACATTTTATTCCTGTTAAAGTAGCATATCTTTACCAAAGCTGAATGGATTTTGTCTCAAAGAAGGGAGAAAAAAAATACACACACACAAAAAGAAAAGGTCATTCAGACAAAGCAAATCAATTAAAAAAGAAAATAGGAAAAGTCTCTGATTGTTCAGCAGTTTTCACCTTTCACTATCTTTCCCAGTGATCGTTGTTTACCTTTTTCTAAAATTTACTTATCCTACTCCTTCCCTTTTACCAGAAAGGTGCAAAAAGTGGTTCATACATACACACACACACTCAGATGTTTATACACATTCCCACAGTAGTTGTGTTGTAGTTATCCCTTACTATATTTTCAGTATGTGTTTGGATTTATTTTGCCCAGAAGATGTTATTGCATTCTAATATAGCATCACTTCTTGCTTCCCAAATATCCACTTGTACTCTTAAAGCACTCCAATTTGTATCCTTTAACATATTTATAATTCCATTTATAGAGCACATGCCATTTCCTCAGCAGCAGGGGGCATTAGAATTAACAGAAACAATAACTAAACCAAATACATCATTATGCCAAGGAAAGGCTTCAATAAAAACACTGAATTTATATTAAACATTTCTGCATAATTAGAACACAGACATGATGGCAGTATCCTCATCCCCAAAGCTTCAGAAATCATTAATGACAACATTCCTTATGGATATACCACTTGAAGCAGAATCTCTGCTATACTCAGCTTTGAAAGATCCTCTGGGAGGTTTAACTTTGGATCCAATGGCACCCAAGATGAAGTGACCCTCAGAACCAAGAGTTTTCATATTGATATTTTGACAGCAATATAACTCTCATAGAGTGTGTTAGGCAATCTGCTTCCATGACAAACAAAGAGGAAAAACACAACCAAACTAGAGCTGGGACATGGTCACAGAGTGAACCAAGTCTGCTGCTAAACAAAATCAATGCCAAGCTCAAGCAGCTTCTGCTGGAAGCCTTCAGGGCAGTGTTGTAAAGTCTGTAAAACTCCCTGAGAACCCAGTTATACCGTGAGGGGCTCAGGTTCCAAGGGAAAACACAAAACACCGTAGTGGTGAATCTAACAGCGCAAAAGGCTCTTGCCACACTGGGGCATAAGGCTGGCAAGGATCACACTGAACACAAAAATTAAGAAGACAGTTTTCTTTCCCACAGTCACCTGACACCCCCAGGTGAAGTAACAAAATCTTTGATTATAAATCAGAACAATTTCTTAGGCACATTATTTTGAAGATGTCCCTCAAAATATTTAAAATTGCCCTGGGCTCATCTGCAGGGGGCAAAGTGCACAATCTCATATGCTTGGAGACAGTTAAGCAGGATAACCATGGGCTCCTTTCAACCAGTAATGGAATTTCACATTAAGCAAGAGCAACTTCATAATATTCACATGACTGCAGTAGAAACAGCTTATGTTACTCAAGAAATCAATCTTAAGAGACTAAGAGCCTTGCAATGTAATAACACTACTTGGTTTCAGCCCCTTCTCTGTGGATCTTTTTTGCAGTAAAATGAAAACAGTAAGAATGTCAGATTGCCATTATCTGTCAGGAATTTGAGCAGGAAAACAAAACAGGTTTAGTACAATGATGAACAGTTGTGACAAATCATCAGCATTTTCTCTAGATCCTCATCTCAAAGCAGTTTCATATTTCATCTTTAGACTCTGCATTCCCTCTTAAAGGAAGCAAAAAAATCATCCAGTATTTTACACTATGTTACATTTACACAATTTAAATCACGCCTCTCCACAAGAAGTGAAAAAGTTGCAACTTTTTTTGTACACCTGAATCTGACACCAGAGTCTTTGGTTCAAAGTAATTTATACTAGCAGTTATCAATGATTTATTTTGCAGTAGTGCTTAAGGCTTCAGCCAGATCATGCTACCTTTGACCTGCAAGCTGCACAACGACACAACAGGAGAACTGGTAGGGATTGTTGTAAAGTCCAGCTGTCCAAAACCTGAGCAGCAGAGGGGCAGCTTACAATTTAAGCTGAGAAGAAGCAAGAGAAGGGGTACAAAATGAACTTTTCCTAGTAAGAAAACAGATTTAAATAGGTATTCCTTTTTTCTCCCCATATTTATTACTCTCCATTGACAAAAAAATATTGCTTCAAGAGATGCATTTGCCTCTGCTATTTTTTTTTTTAATAAATAGCAGGTTATTGGGATTTGTGGGATTCTGTCTCCACTGAATCCTTCAGTGTTTTAGCCATGGGTTCACACTGCAGTGCAATCAGTTACAAACAATTCCCTTAAAGGCAGAGAAGCCAAGGTCCTGCACTGGATGCCACTATCAGCCATCCCTTATTTCTCCCACTCCCTGGGCAGAAAGCTCATCGTCTAAACAACAAAGTTACCTTTCCAGTCAGCCTGGGAGTTTAGGAGCTAGGCTTCAGAAGAGAGTCCCATAGGGAATAGTTGGGATCTCTGGACCCTCTGCCTAAGAGCTTTGGGTAAAATATGACAAAAGTATGTTTTTATGTACTTATAGAGCAGAAGAAACATCCTATAGTCTCCACTGACAAGTACTCACTTTACCAAGTGAATAATGCTGCTCAATTAATTTCTGAACTTCCCTTCTCAGAAACAGTAGGGAAGACTGTTTTCCTTATGCTTATACTTCAGCAAACCCAGTATTGTTCAAATTTTTTTCGCAAGGAATTAGGTCACTTTTAGGTTTATCTATATCTAACCAAGTACTGAATGCAAAATATTCTAAGATGTCACATTCAATCTTTCATCTAGCAAAACACAGAAAAATCTGCTACAGTTGAACTTTTAAATATTGCAACATACACAGGTCCTAGACCTGATTTCCCTATTTCTGTGTATATTCAAGTAATAAAAATGTCTATATCTATTAACACAAAAGAAGCTTCTTTTACATAAACCATGCTTAAGTGAGAGAAGAATTCAGGCCTCATGTTTTTATTCTTGCAGCAGTTATACTGAATAGCATTTCCCCACGTCACACAGACAGGACATGTATTTTCCATGTAAACATATGTATAGCCATTGTGGGTGCAGACCCCCTGACTTAGAAATATTAGTATCTTGTTAAGTAACCATACTGATGAAGAGAAAGTTTATAATGGTAAAACATATTGCATTAACACCATTAAACAACAATTAATGTAAACAGCTTAGTCTCAGAGCTGTCACTGAATCACTGAATGCACAATGACACAGTGTTACTAATTCACTGTCAGTACAAAGCTGTGTACAAATAATCCTCCAGGCTATTTCTTACTGAAAAAAAATGAGAGCAAAAAGTGTGTGACCACTCAGTTGACTCAGCTGACAGTAGAGTGTTTGTCCAACATAATGTCAGATTCTTATTCATCTTTCCTTTTTCTTTTTTTTGGCACTCTCTGTTCAAACTAATTGGTGGTGGTTCCACTGAAATATCATAGCCTTGTGATTTCTCCTCAGATTTACTGACCTTTTTTTAGCTTTGGGTTTCACATTTTAAAGGGGAAAAATTAGACAAACATCCTTCACAGTTTAGCCCACCCACACATCCCTGGGCCAACAATTCTTCAAGTGTGTGGGTTCACCACACACGAGCTCCACCTGACTGATTTTTACCTGGTGCGTGACCTTCAATTGAAAATTCCAACAGCATGCAACTTGTCTTTGGCAAATGAATTGTAAGTACGCCAGCTGCCAGATGTCTTCATTTTAAAACACCTTCAAAACTGCTTTCTGGCATTGATCCATAGGCAAAACAAGCTAAGCTGTCGCTGTAATTTCTATTCTGCGTGCAGAAAGGGGAGGAAACGTAAGATGTGTTGCTTTACATCTCTAAGAACGGTACAAGGCAGTGGGAAAAAAACCAACAACAACTCATTACTGATGCAACACATTTTCGGGAAGAGTTTTTCCAGTACACAGAGCATATCCAAAATTTACATAAATATTCACCCTAATGAAATACTCGTTTGAAGTAACATAGTTCTGAACAAAAGGATTGCCTCTGTACCATGGAAATTAACGCCTGTGTCTCCAAACGTGAAGTAGCCAACATATTTTGCCTAAGGTTTACAAAAACTGTTTGGCAAAGGCGCTGGAAGGTAGAGGTCTTAATTAAATCTGTGCACAAGACCTGGGATCACATGTTTTCAATTACTTTTGTTCTTTTCTGTTTTTCTGGCAGTTTGTTTCCTCTCAGAATCTGAAATTCATCCCAGGGACATGAGAAGTTTCTGTGTTTCGAACAAATCTGCACATACTTGTTTTTTACTTGGCACTGTACCAAACACATTCTCCTGTCACAAAAAATGACAATTTCCATTCACTTTCATTCAAATACCTAGATTCACCATATTCCATGTGTTGGCTCACCCACACTACTCCAGAGCCTAAAATGAGTCAGAATCACTCCTTTTAGCAACAAATAAAAGACCTCTTCCTACATATAACACCTCCACTTTCTGCCATCAGATTATTAACTACTAGCTCACTTATCAGCTGTCCAATCACACAGCTATAATTCTATACATTGCTACAAGCAGAAAAGCCAAGCCAAAAAGTGAAGACACTGGAAGACTCACACTTGGAAAGTGATGCTTTATATGGTAATTAACAGCCTGACTGCCACATCTCCCAATGCATTTTTTTAAGGAGCCTACCACATGAGAGTGCTGGGTCCTGGCTGGCATTGTGTAGGGAACTGCTTTGATACATACAACAAGGATCTGCCATCTACAGCTGACAAGAGGAGTGCACAGAAACACAATCAGAAGAGGAGGCTTGGGAATCCCCTGTCCTGTGAAGCTGGAGAGAAGCTATTTACAGTAACTACCCTGAGCTCCCTAGCTCATATACATACTCTGCCGTGTGCCTGAGCCTGGCAATATTAACAGAGCAAACACTGTCAGTACACAGATTTTCTACAATGGCATAGAAAAGATAGAATATATCTGTCATGCCTGAGTTTTCCTTCAGTCGTAAAGCTACTGATATGACAAATTAAAAGAAAACCAAACCAAACTAAAACCCCCAAACCAAAACTAAAAGGACAGCCTATGGAATTCTGTGTGTACTACACCTTGAAACACTTCAGGTATTGCAGAGTAAAGAAATTTTTCACAGATTACTGATCTATTGAATGCACGTATTATATGTGAGGATCCCAAAGCAACAGCTAATCCAATTGATTATTTTTTAAAATTGAACATATTATTAAAACCAGAGCTTAGAGACAGTGTCTAATACCTCAGAATAAAAAACAATCATTCAGAATGACTGCCTGAAACACATGGCACCACTGGGAACCAAAACTACCTTAGGCACAAAGAATCCAAAATAAGATGTGACAAGTGTTTCTCTGGATTTTCAAGAAATCAGAAAGTACAGACAGGCCAAGAAGTGGCTAAACAGATATTTTCAGTCCAGCTGTTAGCTGACATTAAAAAATACACATAGAGAAAAAGAAAAATAATTTAAAAACCCCCCTCAGATTTTTATTTTCAGTTTTAGTTGCAGAAGTTTTTCAGTCACTGTAATCTAAAAGGCCATTTCGTGATGGTTTTGCACTTACAGTGTCTTTAAATAACTGTCTAGCTCTTCTGAAGGATGAGGCCACAGCTACTCTGGAATGGAAACCGAAATCTGATATTCTGTATCAGATCTCGTCAGATTTGCTGCACTGAGGAGTTATGTGATCTACAAATCACCCATTGGTTCCAAAATGTTATCATGCTTTTGTATTTCTTTCTCTGAACACACAAGCATTGAGCTTCCCCTGTTGAGCAGTGAGGGATCCTTCATGATAGTTGACAGGTACAGAAATAAAATAAAAGCAAAAGGCCATTTACAGATGTGTTTTTACACTGGTTTTCCCAAAATACACAGTTTTGCTATGTATATCTATAGGAACTCGTAGCAATTCTGAACTTCTACAACATCAGGTTCAACTTTTACAGCATCTGCCTTCTAAGAGGCAGAAAAAGACACTTTGAAATCCAGGAGGTATTTTTGGTGATCATCTTTGCCATCTTGAATACCTTCCAGATGAACAAACTGTATTTCATTAAATCCAGACTTTGTGGCCATGCTCTGTTCTCTCCAGAATTTGGAAAAAGCCCCTCTTTCTTGACTGAGATAAAAAATTAATTCTCTTACTCCAATACTCTGAAGTCTAGGCCCCTCCAGAGGGCCATTTTCCATTCCCTGGGAAAATGTGAATGGTTGCAGGTGAAACAAGAACTCCATGGCCCCAGCTGCTGATGTGTCAGGGACAGCAACTTCAGCTGCTTCCAAGAGAGCCCTGCAAACTGGGCTGGGACTGTGAAAATGAATTCCCCACGACTTTAGGTGACACCTTGTCTGTGAGGGTGATGACCTTCCCACAGAACTGATAACTGGTCAACCCAAACAATGAGCTTCTTGAGGAATACAAGCTTTACAGGCTTTTTTCTTCTTTTACCCTGTCAGGTTTGCTTATCTTTTATAGTTACTGCTAGAAAGACCAGAATCAGGCAAGTGCCAGTGCTTTTGGTGCTTCTCATCATCCCATTTGAGGTGACAGCCAACTTCATTTGGCTAATTACAAGTCCTAAAAGTGTGTCCATAACTGTTTTCTCTCTATCCTCAAAGTCACTGCCCTGGAAGCAGACTAGAGAAGGTCCCCTATGGCTCATGCTGCTTCTCTGCAGACAAGATCCTGAAGTCTCTTGGGTATTATGTGTTACCTGAAGAAGTCATTGTCCTGTTCAAGGAGAGGATGGCTGCCAGAAACCTTAAATACTGGTCTGGCCTTCACATACTCTTCACCCTCCTACTGCTAACCTCAGAGCTCAGGACAGAACAGGATCATGTGTGAGTAGGTCCCTACTGACAGATGTCTGCCTAACATGTGAAGCAGCTTGTAATGGTGACTTGATCATCCTCTAAGTAAACTATTTCAGTGACTTTTCATCCTAACTGCTAGAAAGATCCTCTTTCTTCCCAACCTTCTTCTGCTAAGAAACTTGCTTGCTGTAGTTTATGATTTCATATTTTTGTTTTTTTTTCAGTGGCAAGCAGCACAGAACAATTGTTTCTCCACTTGCTGAATATAATCCTTCATAATGTTTTTCTCACAACAGCATGACATTACTCAGTCTGCAAGCCATCACACCCACCATCTCATTTGCTGAAAAACTTCTGTCTAACTAAGAAAAATAAATATTTAAAGCCCTGTTACTTCAATGCCTATTTAACATCCTGGATCCAGCCATGATGCCCAAAGAAATGCTGAATACTAAGATGTGACATAAGAGGAAAATGGCTCATTGGATGTGTTGACCCCACTTTATGAGACTAATAGGGAGATGGGGACAAATGAGAATAGGTTTTCCAAAAATATGATTTTTGTGCAAAAGAAGGATATCAAATGCAAAAGACAATATAGAATTACTATTATAATCACTAAGAGCTGTTCAGGTTCTTGCAGGATAAGAACAGAAGTGCCACAAGCCAGCACAATGCCACTGGTTCTGAACAGCTGAAAACAATGTAATTCTTTTTCTCTTGGTTTAACACAGAACCTTCAGTAATCACAATCATATCAAGTAGTATAACAGTAAATAATAAATGATAATTGAACTTCAGAAAAATACAATAATTGATTTTAAAGCCACATATAACAGACTAGAGGGGAAATTCACATATTTCTTCTGACCTGTTACTTACATTCAAGACATAAAATGTATTTGAATACAAGATATTTCAGTTTTAAAGTTCAGTATGGGACATGGTCCAGCCTATTTCACGTTAAGTCACTCTGATGGCTAATTACTCCTTATGTTAAAAATTGGTATCTCATTTCCAGACTGAATTTGGGATGTCAGCATCCATCCCTGAATCCTGTTATGCCTTTTGTCTGCTGGATTAAAGGGCTGCTTACTATCAGAAATCTCTTCAGAAAGCAACAATTAAATCCAGATGTGCTGAAGCACTGAGCTTTACTCAGGACCTGAACACTCAACTGCATTTATGCAGCCACACCTACTGTCAAAGCTATCAATATTTTATCTGTGTACATGTCAAGTAGCAAGAGGAGTAAAACTACACTCAAAAGTCAGTTTTATTGTGCATGCTCCCAAAGAAGTGCAAAACAAGAGTGCCACATAAGTGGTTTAGAAATTCTGAATTATGTTTTCCCATTCCTTCTCTAACCCTGTATCTGAGTGGCCACATTATGTCTAAATCAGATTCAAACTTCTCAGCAGAAAAGTTGAAGTGATAAATGCCACTTGCAGAGGGAAAAACACACTTGCTGACAATTTCTCACAGTATGTAGCAACTGTAGGGCTTTTGTTTGTGTAAAGTATTACACTAAGTGGAAATAAAAATTATAAATTGTAAACCCCATTGCATTATCTCCTCTATATGAATGGCAAACCTTCCCTATGGAAAAATTTACAATCTGTTAATATTTTATATCTTTCTGAATAGAATGGAGAGGATGCTAAGAAACTACACAAAAGAAATATATATTGAGATTTTCAGGCATCAAATACTGTCCTGCTAGAAGCAAACAACATTTCATCTTAGTAATTATTATATTTTCAGATACACATGTTTCTCTTACCTGTGTTTCTAGGCATTAGGTCCTGGAAGTGCCTCAAAGACCCAGTACAAATCTTTTCCACTCAGCTTATCAAAGAATGGGATTTTCTACACTGTTTCTCCCAGTCAAACTGACATTACAGCACATATCATAACAAAGAGGCACTAAATCTTAAGAAGAAGTAATAAAATTAGTGATCTTATTCACAATGGATGTAAATCAGTATGGTTTCACAGAAACTAATGGAGGTAGTCTGGTCTACCCTCTTAAACAACTTAAATATCACATTACAGTTTAAATGGACTGCAGTTTAAATGAAAAAATGCTTTTGTAGGATACAGACAGTTGCTTCAGAAATTACATTTTGGCTTATATTCAAATTATATTTGACAATGTTAATAGATGTTACAAAGCCTAATTTGTATAGCAAAACCCACAAGCCTGCTCTGTCATCATCAGCAGGCTCAGTTCCCACAGGAGCACCTCAGCAGAAAAGCAAACTCACCTAGAAGTTCTGTGCACCATGGCACAGTCAAGACCCAATGCAAGTAAATCCAGCTCTAACAAGAGCCAGGGACAACTTAGTCAATGGTTAACAATCCCCCAAAAATATTTAATGTACTTGTTTTTCCTCAGCACTTTTTGTTCCACTGTCTCTGGCAGTTTGACAGTGGCCATGGACTATACGTTGTTATATCAGGCAAATATTAATCTCATTATTCTTGAATTATATATTTTTTTCTTATAACAAGTAAAACAATGTTTTTTGTAACTTTTATAAAAAATACATTTCCAAACACTCCACAGTTATGTGGGTTTTTCTCCCGAACTTCCTCTGAAAAAAAAGCTCTCAAATCTTCCTTCTCTTGGCCAAATTTTGTCACATTCATTTCACATGCCACTTAAAATGTCGTTCTTCAGTCCTTTCCCTTTTAACTGCCACTTCCACTCTAATGGGGTCTTGCATCCCTATATTTTTCCTGCAGCAAGTCTGCAATCAACACCTAATTTTTCAGTGTATTTATCTGCCAGGTAAGTAACGTAAGTAATCCATTTTCCAACAGATGAATCACATTTCTCAGACACAAAGCCAGGTTGCACTTGAAGAAAATAGATCACTTAGCACACTAACTTCTCCAAGGTAACACCTACGTACTTCCTTAAGACTGTAAATAAAAAGGTAGCCCGAAAAGAAGAGCTTGGGTCTATTATTTGGGTTTTTGTCTATTACTGCTCTCTCATAGCTTGCTGGTGAAGATGGTCACCCAAAGCAAAACTTCTGTCATGATCTATTAATAGAGAATAAGGATTAATGAAGGATTATGTCATAATGAGTCCGCCTGCAGAGTTGCTTCAGTTCTTGTCCTTTACTGCCAAAATACAGTTCTCATTTCCAACAAACAAAGTCTATCTGAGAGAAAGCACAGAGCCCCTTTAGAACTGGGAAGTCCTGTGCATAATAATGAATGACTAACTCTTCTTTTGCCAAAGAGCTTCAGCACTTTCCATGTCATAGGTCAAAGCAGTGATTCAGAGGGGCCTGATCCTTATCTAAGCTTCTGCTATAAAATTAGAATGTGCTGTATCCTTATTAAAGAAATGTTTGTCCCACCATCAATGAAATGAAAAGAAAGCACTTCAATGCAGTTTTGCAAACCACAGCAATAACCCGCTGGAGTTAACTGTTTTATTACAAATATTTAATTAGTCTGTATGTTAAAGATCCAGCATTTGCAAAGACAAAATTAGTAGTCATAACCTGTTTGGATTTGCATGTTTTTAAGAGAGTATTTTATCAAGTGGATTGACACTAGTAGCCTTCATGTTGAAAACATTTTAAAAAAAGGCAATTCACACTTTCACATGAACTCCTTTAGCTCCAGGAACATGACCAATAAAAACAAAATCAGATTTTCTCAAAATAAATTATTTAAATATTTCTTCATATTTGCACAAAAAGCTGCCTATCTATTCTCAGTAGATAAACAATTTATGTACATAAAAAAGTTGATCATACTATGCCCAACTGTTACAGTAATATACACAGTTATTGAGTAATTGTCTATCTGATAAACAAGTAATTTTTCTCTATTAATTTTAGCTGCTAAACTTAATGGTTGAATTTAACTAGGCTGAATAAAATTTTTGAATGCAAGCTACTTTTAAAAACATTTAAAGCAATACTGAAGGCCATCTTTTAATATAAAACAGTGATTTAAATAATCAATTAGAAGTCAGGTAATGCTAATAAAAAAATGAGTGAAAAAATGAGACCATTATATCATAGTCACTGCAAAGAGAAAAACCAAATTAAAATTTAATTTGTGCTTGTTAGACAGTTAGAGCTAAACTACAGCAAAAAGTAAATGAAGCTATACCTGATCTAAGTTAAATTTCAAATAGAATGTAACCAGAGGGTATATTAGGATTGAAAAGCAGAATACTAATCCCTAAAATTAGAAAATTGATCAGCTGGGATATGCATCAGAGATATTCATCAAAGCCTTGCAACAGCCTATCTCCATTTACTGTTTAGATACAGCTAATCTACATCATTAAATTGACCATTCAGCTACTGAAAATCTGCCATGTAGGTCCCGACTTTTCATAGAGGCTTTTAAATATGTATTCGGTAACTACAAAGTACTGAATATATTTTCAGTCTTTTTATACTAAGATTTACAACTAATGACCTTAAGCAATGTCATGCATGTAAAACAAAATTATGAGACCACCCTGGTTTGAGCAGCATTAAGGTATAGAATCATACTTCATTCTCATTCAAATTTAGTAGGATAGAACAAAAAAAATCCATAGTAATATAGCTAAACCTATTTCATAGTTTTACTTTGTAAAACATGCCTCTTCACTTGTATTTTGCTATTACAGGCTCAATATAAGTAGACAATTATCTAAGCTTAATGCCAAGAACGATAATGCATTGAGCACATGCAAAATCCTTGTGCAACATCAACTACAGCCCGCAGGGATAAAACATTTATCAGTTGCTCCTTAGAGCACTGGTGGCTCGAAAATTTGGCTGCCCACGCCGACATTTAGTGAAATCATAGTTTGAGCTTCATTCAGAGCCCGGCACAGCAAAGCCCAGTACCAGGATGACTCTGCTGGCAACCTGCCTGCCGGGCCCACAGGCACTGCGGGCTACTTTCTGTCCCACCACTTGCCATGAAAGAAGTCCTTTTACTGAGCTGCAGTAGCTGGCACCGTGCCCCTTTCATGGACCAAGCTAACCGTCATCTTGGATGTAACAAATTAGTACATTCTCAGAATAATAATAAGTGTGGACATGAAAACGCCATTGTTTTTAGTTGGAAATGAAGTAACTACATTTTAGCTGGGTGACTTTCTCAGTTCAGCACCACAGGCAAAAATAAATCTTATAAAAAGAATGGACAATTACAGGAAAGACGAGACACAGGCTTTTGCTGTGGGTTCAGAAGTAAAAGAGCTGCTTCTCATAGTGCCTAAAGATAAAAGTACTGTAAAATAAAATTTTGAACTACAACTTGTTCCTTTGAAATGGAATTGTTGCAGGGTTTTTCTACTTGATCTACCACTGTTAGAGATTTTTTTTGCCTGCAAAATACAGAACTGCTTAAGTAAGCTCTGTTAATATTACAATAAAATATTTTACAAAATACACTGAAAAGACTAAAAATAGAGCAATGCAAGTACTAGACTCAAGCTAAGCATGGAAGGATGATTGTGTAGTTTCCAATAGTAAAACACAAACTTAGGTAATGTGAAATTTATCTTTACCTGCAAATAAATATTCCTAAAGCATTGCACACTTACAATTTTATCTGGGCACTGTGATTATAATAAAAACGCATTTTCTCCTCAAGCTCTGCACATTTCATTGCACATCAGATCTTATAAGAGCAGTATCACAGAACACAATTTATAATGTAATTTTAAACTCCTGATAAAAGTAAATTCACATCATTGTTCTCAGCACAGACATCCTAGGCCAAGTTTTCTGAAAAGTACAGATAATTAAAACTTCCTGTATCATAGCCCAATAGAGTCACAGCTTTCTTGCCAAACTATGATATGAAACATTAATAGGGATTTGAATAACAAGTGCATCCCTTACTGTGTAACTCCTTAGCAGCAGATAAGACTAAATTAGTGTGAAGTGCTGACAAGTATGAAAGATTAAAACAAATATTTCTTGTAAATATGCTAAATGTATTTCCATTTTTTGTCGTGTTTAGCCTGTGAAGCAAAAAAATCCAATATATATCACATATTTCAAAAATACTGAGTTTGACACAGTTTAAATAATTCAAGGTATTTTATGTAAAATTGTAACAATTTTTCTAAACTTTCTGGTTCAAATGAGTCCAAGAATATCTCATTATAAATGGAGACAGTCCTGAAAAAGCAATCAAGCATGACTAAAAAGATCACTCTTTTACACAAAAAAATAGCCTTCTTATTTTACCCTTTGTTGGAAAGACATTTGGCCAGCCACAGGGGAAATACATAATCTACTTTTATATTCAAATAATATATTTCAAAATTCTATGCATACAAGGACCTTAAAACAATTCTGGGTGGAATATATAAGACATGGGTTTATGTGATCCTAATAACTGAATTGCTGACATGGGCTGACAATTACTTGGGGGGCTTTATTTGTTTGTTTCTGGTACTCTAAAGCACGTGTATGAGTAATTTGTCTGTTAGTTATTTCTAATGTGACTCTGAAGGAAAATACCAATATATTAAAATAAAATATGTAGTGAGATCCTGGCTAGAAAAATAGAAGTATTACTTATAAGGAGTATGCATATTTTCATGGAGATTATTATTATTACAGCTGCCTTAATGCTGAAGCTGCTCTGATCAGAGCAGCATTCCACCAAAAATGTCATATATGAAAAGTACATCTATTTATCTAAAATACACAAACCTCATTCTTTTATGCATCCTTTTATTTGTTATGTTCATATAAGATATTCAAATAAAAAGTATTGATGATGATTTGCTTTCAGAATCTGGAGAACTAATGTAACATCTTAATTTTTAAGGACACAGATGTGTCAGTGCTTCTGGAAGAAAATTGCTTTTCAAGGCAATACTGCCAGGGAAGAGTCAGGGAGGAGAGATGCAATTGATGTTTTTCACTTTAAACAAGACGACTGTTATTCAGTTTCTCAATACCCAGGATTATGAAGATCAGAGTACTATACACCCCAGAAGAGGAAAAGCTTAGAGCAATTATGGCTCCCTTTTAAGTACTGTAGCACTCACTGTAGGTTTTCAACAAATAAGCAGTCTACACACATCTTTTTTGCTTCAGAACTGTGTGAGGTTCCTGCTCCTGAACCTTGCAATTATAAAGTGAAACAGGGAATTTAATTAATATAACATCACTGTTTCAGCCCTGAATTTTACCACTCATGAAGAGTTAAACTTTTCTCCTATTAGCTGGATATGTTCCCCACTTTGCCTTTGCCGAGGAGCAGGGATGTTACAATATCAGGGCAAAGGACTGATGAGTGAAATGTCAGTGTGACTTGCACTTTCAAGCTTCCTCTGGGCCCTTTCAGCTTATACAGCAGAGGAGGATGAATATTTTTGCTAACTACACATTTCAGTACAAAGAGCCCAATTCAGGGGAAGAAAAAATTCTCATCCCATTTATGGCGACTGTGCACTTTACAAAATACAATTCTAAATGGTTTATTCATTCATAGGGAAGAGCCTCTACAACTGTTGTGCAAATAACCTGCCCCTCTGCAGGGTTTGATGAGCCTGATCCAAAGCCCAGTGAGGGCAGGGAAGAAACTCACACTGACTTCATCTCTTGGGCTCTGGTCTCCTCCACATTTAAAACCCAAGAACTGTGTGGCCAAGCTGGTGGTGCAGGGTTGTACAGAAATCCACTACTGAGGTTCAAACACCTGAGCTGAAGCTGCAAATGAGAGCATTGTCTGGATTTACAGGCCAGCATGAAGCTGAATAAAAATGACTCTTGGACAATTTGCAATTAGGTAGCAGTTTGAAATAGCACCTACTGGCTTATGAAGACAACTTTGTATGGATCAGACTTATAAAGCGCCATTTTTTTTTGTTTATTCTTTTTCTATCCATGTATTTGACAAGCACTAAAAATTTCTCACAGAAGCTCATAAAAAAGCAAAGTGGTGTAGCTGTACCTCCATGGCAGTTAATAGCACAAACACCTAATTAATGATGTACTTATGAGTGCAACCTGCTATTCATGGAAATTACACAAGCAGTTGAGCCCACACTTGCTGCACACAAATAATCAACTGCCCAATGTGCTAAAAGTCTTATTCAAAGTTAAAAAATTGTCACACCTAATTATTGCTGTAAGTTTATAGACCTTCAGGACTTACAGATCCAGTTCCTCTGTGAATGATGTAACCAGAAGCCACATTCGTGGCAAGATAACTTCTACATTATCCCAGATACACAGTATTAATGATACAAGTTTGTATACAAATCTAGCAAAACTGATTTTATTATAATTAAAGAAAACTATTCTGACATATATCTCTTAAGTCTATTTGAAGACTAAAGATACATAAAACTGATTTTTATTATAATTTAAGAAGAGCTAGTTCAACCCATGTTATTCAAAGCACTTGAATTCAACCCAGGATGTTTGATCCAAATAATATAATTTGTAAATCTAATTTATTCCAAGATTGATTCTAGTTCTAAAGTCCTGATCTAAAGGTAGGGCAATCTTGCTAACATTGCTTTTAGCAATAAAGAATATGTGCAGACCTTCAAATTTGACATTAGATGTAATTGCTGCAATGTCTGAACACCCTGTCTGTGGGGACAGTACTAGAAGATGTTTAATTTTGAGCCTTTCTGATGTCCAAATTTGGCTTCCCATCATCCCAAGAAGTACCAGAGAAACAAGTACTAGCTCTCCACTAAGAGCAGGAAAGAAAAAGACAACCTTTCCACACAAAAGGCTGTCTCAATTCTAGCTACTCTAAAACATATCCAAAACTGTATCCTTATAAACAAAGTATCAAATAAAAATCCTTGCCAAAAAAATCTAAAGTTGTTGATTAATGCATCCATTGCAAAAATATAATTTCTGTAATGTTATACTTGACATATTAAAGAATGTTATACTTGGCATATTGAATATCTCCTAGGCTTTGATCATTCAAGGAACCAGATATAGAAAGGAACTGGATATACAACTCAAAATCCATGGGGTGACAAGAAAAGAGGCTGAAGAGGATACAGCTGCCTTACTTTAGGGTAAGGCTAATGTTTTATGGTAAGCTGAAAAACTTCTTCACATAGTGACCTCATGTCTCAGTATTTTTTCCCATTTTTGTGTTAATTTAGACAAGAAAGAGAAATGAACACATCCTTTGGACAGAAACCCTCTCAGACCTTCTGAGTCTCATGGACTGAACTAACTGCTTAACACTGCATTACAAATGGGGTTTTACATTTTGTCATAGTCTGGGGTAAGATCATCTCCTGCTTCAGCATCCCAGTATGGGGCTGCCTGGGCAGGTGGAAGTTCTGAGGGTGCCAGCAGAGACCCAGCAGAGACCTTTTCTCCAAGAGGCCGCCCAGGAGTCCCTGGGTGCACCCACACAGCAGAGCTGAGCATGGCAAGGAGAGCCCAAAGCCAGCATGCAGCACTGCATGAGCACACACGATTGGTGACAGCCCTGCCAGAGAGACAGACACCCGGAAGGGACCTGTCACACGACTCCACGTCACCTCTCACAGACTGAGACAGAGAAATGTGGAGATCTTTGCTGCAAAATTGAGATCTGAGAACTTTAGTGTCTACCTTCAGTTGCCTGATACATATTTTAATCACAGAATAGAAGCAGAGATAACTTCTCGAAAAAAGCATTTAATGAAAATAAGTGACGAGGTTAAAGAGAATGGAGAAGAATGGAAAGGCACACTTCATGTGTACAAACTTAGCAGCACATTCTACTGATACAAAGTTATTTCTATGCTTATATGGCTTTATCTGGGCAAATCTTGACTAATCTGGTATCAGGCTTTTTATTTTCTTCCTATTAAAATGTTTCTTTTAATACCAGTAATGCTGGACAGAACTGAAATAAAGATGAATCACATAAAGCCCTAATAATGTGACTGCTTATGTTATTCCAGGCAGGTCCTTCCCTCCATGCCCAGGTCCCACACACTCAGGGACTTGTTGCCTTACAAGTAACTTCCCCAGACCCCTGAAAATTCTTTCTGCTGTTGCCTTGAAGGCATCACTGAATGCTGCTGCTCCTCCCCTGCCACCTGACTGCCTCTGGGTGAGCTGCAGGATTTTGGTTCTACATTGGTGATCTCTGTTGTCCCCTCCTGCAGTCTCTGGGGTCTCCTACTCCTTGAGCCTGTAGCTCACAAGGGACAGTTGCTGCCCCTCCCATCCTTCCCACAGGACTCACCTCATCCCATCCTCTGAAGGCAAATCACAAAATTACAAAAAGATGCAAAACTTTCAATATTCACTGTCACCATCCTACTTCATCCAACAGAAAAAGTGATCTACTAAAAAAAAATTAAAATCTACTAAATGTTTTAAATTCACAGTTTCTCAACAAATTTGGATTTTCCATCTTCAGAAAATTTTATTTTAAAAACCCTAAAGAGACCCAACAGTGTGGTTACATGTAATTCTGAAAAAGCATTAAATATCTACATTGACACGCAACTTTTGTTACAACCACTAAATGAAAAATAACTTATTTCCTCTGCTCACTTCTGAGGCATAGAGAAAGATGAAAATTGGGAAAACCAACCAAAACAAACAAAAATACACAAGTATTATTCTTTCTTCAATCTATCCATTGGAGATGCACTTCCAAACCAAGATCACACACATTCCTGACAGAAAGCTAAGGAAACTGAGGCCTGGATTCCCTGATTCACCAAACTGTGCTTGTCACAGGCATTTGTGCAGAGTTGTATGATCTCTGTTTGCAATTCCCATTGCTGGCAGTGTCTGAGAGCAGTTCAGTTCCTTCCCTCCCTGGTACCCCATGGTTCAGAGCAGCCTCAGGATGATTCATTATCCAAAGTCATTTTGGTGCAAAAAATGCACCAAACACAACCCAAACATTGCTACTTAATTCTGTACTTGAACAAATCTCACATTTGTAGTAGCAAAACACCAAAAGGAAGACCACAATCTTTTCCTCTCGTTACTTTTGTATATGAAACAATGCAAAGGGGCTCAGTATTATCCCACTGACACCAACTTCATGTCATATTAATTCTCCCCTCAAATTTCAGAAAATCACTCTCCAGTCCCAAGCATTGCATAAGGTTAGAAGATATTAGAACATAAGTTAGAGAATCTAACTTATCTGCTTATCATCTTGCATGTTCCTTCAAGTAAAATGACTCTGCAACTGGATTTGCCTTTTGTATTTTATAGTAGGTTATTTGAACATTATCAGCATTCTGCCTAATTTTATAAATATAAAGCCAAAATGCCCACAAAAATGTCTGCTTATATGTACTGACACAATGTCTGATGTGCTTCCACTCCAGAGAAGAAAAGAATTGGTTTTCAAAAATGTTATTTGTACTGTTGAGTGGTCAGCAAGACTTCAGGCCAATGCAGACAGATTTGAGAAATATATTTACAAGGGGAAATGCTTTTGGTTATCACTGCTGTGAAGTTCTCATAAGAAAAATCTGTGGGCAGATACTCTGTAATGTAAATACATGTTATTAGTTTTTGCTCAAGGACAGCACTGAAAAAAATTATCATGTAGAGGCTAGTTTTTAATTTTATTTTTTTAGGGTAAATAGTCACACACAGAGTAGCTTAACTGTCTGCTCCTCCACTAGGTGCACATGAGGCCACATTTTTAATAAAGACCTAAGAAAATGTTAATAACACTATTCTGGGTTTTTAATTGCAGGTAATATTGTGATAAACTGAGTTGGAGTGTGAATATTTTTCTTTTAAAAAACCAAACTCACTCACATTGTGCTGCCTGTGCTGACTCATCCAGTTGACTTGGCATATTCTCCATATCAGCCTCACACCTTTTTAAAAATAAACAAAACAAAAATTAATGGGGGATCTTCTAGTTACTTACTGGTTACATACACTGCCTTCTAGCAATAACACCTTGTACATTTTTCATGTCTTTCATAGAAGGATTTCAAAGCAACAGATTACAATTACACCTCATCCTTCCTAAGAAGCAGAGAAATTGGAGCAGCAGATGCTCTGCAACCTTGAGAAAAAAAATCTCTTTGCAGGTTACTTACAGAAAGCAGGGATAAAACATAAGGTTTGACCCTCTCTTTCCTTTTCTAAGAGTACAGCTGCAGAGTCTTCTGATGAAGAAGAAGGAATGTTTCTCACAAATTTAGGATTTCTTCAGATATTAGTGTTAGTTGGGAAAATCTTATTTCTTAACCCTTACATTATGGATAATTAATTCCTCTTTTCCTCCTCCCTAATTTTCCATCAGCACCACCCATTTAGTAACAGATAATTCTGTGCCTTTCTTCTTTTGACTACCATTGCTGCAATGCTGAAGAGAATGAGTGAGGGGAGGAGTGAAGGAGAGAGTCAGGAATGAAAAGGGAGGGTTTGCATGGGGGGAGAAAGAGATGAAGAACAAGCAGAGGTCAAAGCATAGAAGAATGAAAACAGAAAAAAAAAAAGAATAAGAAAGCAAGAGAAACAGAGAATAACCTTACAAACTTCTGGGAGACTTGGAAATGTCCTGGAGAGATGACTCAAATGTCCCTTAATCTTTCTGTTACACATCACACCACATCCCCTTCACACCACCCACCCCCAGCAGGCTCAAGGAGCTTCAGGATGGGAGTATTTTGCCTCTGGGATGGTAACAAAAAAATCCCTGGACAGGACCTAGCTCAGCTGAGCTCCAGTCATAATTTCAGATCTCTGCATACAGTAAAGTACAAATGTACAATATTTATAGTTCCCTATAATAGCAAACATTTAATGGAAATACAAGCAGTCCAGCCTGAGTGCTCTGGGTGGAAGAGGACCAGTGATATTTGTAAGAGAGCAGTGGCCGAGAGCTCTGCTCATATTCAACTCCTCTGTGAAGTTTTTCAGTCCTAGATGCAGCCTGGACCACTCTTCTTGCAGGGAAATTACTAGAGGCACGCTGCAAAGATGACAGTATTTTTGTTTGTTTATTAGATCAAATGAGATAAAGGCCCAAGCATCCTCATATCCAAGGAAAAAAACTGCCTTGCTGATATAAGCTTCTAAGAAACTAGAAGAAGAAAAAGGGTGGATTTGTGCTCAGAGAAGACACAAGGACTAAGCTATTTTTTTTTCTATTTGGTTTGCCACTCCTTGACTGAAGCATTAAGGAAAATATTACAAGAGTGTCAGGCAATTTTCAGCCTTATTTATGCAAACTGACAAAAATCCCATGCAGTCATCAGCTCTACATTTTATTCTAATTAAAAACCTAAATTTAATGCCTGATTTTCTGGCCATCTTGTGAAGTTGAACACCTCTGAATATTGGGCAATGAATATCTTATCAGGCTTGCAAGATCAATGGACATCAAAAAAAAATCCTTTCTTATTCCACTCTGATAAAAGTGGAGATGGTATGAATCAAGGATTGCATGTTCATGAAATAACAACATGTAGTACTGATGCCTTCATTCCTGACAGCTTGAGCTATGTGTGTCTTTGCTCTGATCCAGTGCAGCCATTCTTCTGCTTTATCCTTTGGAGATTTGTCTAAAAAATATCCCTGTGGACAGAGATGATTTCTGTAATACTGGATTGATCATTCCCTTCTGGTTTTAAAGAGGCATAGACAAATAGAGGGTTTGGAACTCTTCCTCAAAGAGGTTCAGAAATGTGTGTTAGTGACACACATTTTGATTTTGTCTGTGCTCTGCACCAGGCTCATTGTATAACACTGCCATATACGTTCAAACTATTCAGGATAGAGCTTGGCATGTTAGAGATCAAAGCCCCAAGCCTCCGGAGAACAGAGCCAAGCTCGCAGGTGGAGATGCTCATAGATCACACCTTCAGTGGATCAGCATGGAAGCAGTGTGAAACTCAAACTGATCAGTAAGCCCTGTATGCCTATAACTCTGTTTTAAAAAGGAAATTTAAAAGCCCTCACATTTTAGAAGGATCACATCCCTTCCAACCCTAACTATTCTGTGATTCTATTCAAAGGTCAGAATATAATGTTTTGGGTAAGGTGTATGTTCAGCAGATATAGATTAAAATGTTTATGTAACTAAAGAGGTAAAATGATCCTACCATTCCTCTCTTCAATTTTCCAGAATGCTCTATCCAGCTTCACAGTTCCAGCCTCGTTGTGACTTATCAGAAACCTCCTTTACAGCTGTTAAGTTTTGCATTGTTCAATGTAGAGTATTTATTGTCAGCAAAAAACCAGTCTATCCTTGAACTAGCAAGGAAATTGATACCCTGTGGCATGATCCTAAGCATTTTTTCTTTTGATCTCTGCTTTTGTTTCACCATCTTCACGAAACAGCTGTTTTCACTGCTCACCCTTTCCAGCTGATAGGAGCCCACAGCAAGCAGAAAATCTTCCTCCTTCCCCACCACCCCGTTCCCAGGAAGAATAAATACAGTTTTTAAATTCCTGGTCACTCTGTCTTGCCTCAGCACAAGAGGTCCATTTCCCCAGACAGCTCCACAAAAATCAACACACACGTAATTATGTTTTTACATATCAGACCTGACTAATGTCTCATTCAAAGTACACTGTAAACCAAATAGCAAACCACAAAATATATGTAAAGAAGCTAAACCAATGCCTAACCAATTTATCTTTTTGTTTCCAAAACTCTTCTGAATCCAAATCTATTCTTGAACAATCAAAAGACTTACTTTTAAAAGCAAGTCAACAAAGAGCTTTTTTTTTTACTGTTTCAGATACGAAGTTATCTGTAAAAAAAAAAAATTGCAGCACTTAAAAAATAGAAGTCATACTTACAGGGATTTTTTTCCTTGGGAAAGGGGAATTAAACTATTAAAGGACACCTTGTTAAGTAATTATATAGCAACATCACTGTGCAATTAAATAGCCATCAGTCCCTGCAGCTGAGAAATTTCAGGTAATTATTCAAAGATAATTTAATAGGAGAATTACTGTATTCAAGAAAGCATTAGCTAGTAATCTACCTCAATTAAAGCAGCCAATTAATTTCAGCACCTTGATAATAGTTGCCTTCTGCAAAACTATCCTCCCCTAAACACACACACACAAATCCTAAATTTCAAAATAATGATACAAAAAGTGAATTTGGCACATTTTAGCTTCCATAGATAACAATTCCCTCCTAGAGAATTTAGAATGCTTGCATACATCATGTTATCAGTGTGTCTTATTCTTACTGATTCAGTGTTCAACTTCAGTTTCACTGTGACTACAGATTTACCCATGTGTTTGAGAGCTACAATGGTGAGGGGTACCTGCACAAAGCAATAAATATTTGCATGCTCCTACCAAAACAGAATATAAAAACCTGCATAATAACTGAAAATGCATTTCATTGTGATGAAATGTCTTCAGGGAATGATGGGCCTCTCGCAGTGCATTGCCTGGTTGTGCTACTGTACATACAGTGCAGACAGAAGTCATTAATCACACAGAACCAGATTTTGTGCAGAAACAAAAACCTGTGTGCGCCACAAAGCACTTGGTTACACAGCAAAATATTTTTTCAAGGTCAGTACACACTGACAGCTTTTTGATATGATGGTCAAAAACTTGTACATCCTTTAATTTCCTGCTTAAGAGTTTGGATTCCTTGAATAGAGACAGCAAAAATACTGGACACAAGGAAGACACAGAGATAATTTGCAGAAAGGCAAAAGGGGCAGTTTGGCATCCAGCACTTACACAGATTCAGTGGTTGCTGAGGTCCTAGATTCCTCACACATCTTTAAAAATCAAAATGTGAAACAATCAAGGAATAGTTCCTTTAAAAAATATCCCTTCATGCAGATATTCAGTGGTTTAATTACCATTTTCTGTCTCAACAAGGGCTGTATTGTGTTTTCCTTCACTTTCTATTTAATTTGCCTTTAAATAGAAAATAAATTATGGTTGTAAATAAAAAAATCTGTGTGATTCAGATTTTCATATATTCCTTATATATCCTGGGGGTTCTCTTCCTTCGCCCTTAAGCCATGGTGTTGGTGGTAGACTGAATAAGTGTCCTTTTATCTAAGAGTTGATAATATGCATAAACAAACACAAATCCCAATCCTGGCAAGCCTGAATTTGGATTAATTTAGGAAAAATACAGAACTGTATAGATATTCAGTGAATTCATCCACTCTCTTTAACAGGAGGAAGAAAAAAAAAAAGTAGACCCCTCCAAACACCACATCTGGAATAATCTGAATGTCTCAGTGCTATTGATCACTAACAGAAATTTGGGACAAAGAGGCACAGGAAAGCTCTTTTTGAAATCAGTCCTTGTAGTGCTTAGAGCTGTTACTTGTTAAACAGCTGCAAGCCACATAAAATCTTTCAGACTGGGGACCCCAAGTTTTTGTTTTGCTTCAGTGTTTATTCCAACAGGTTTTCAGTGTTTCCCTTACTGACTCATCAGTGGTAAGTTTCCATTTACTCAGCATTACCTGATCCATTATCACTGTTCCATAATTTAGAGAGGTATTCAATAAGTCCTTGCCCATTGTGCAACTATTTTTAGCCCATCTTAAATGTGCATATTTTTCTATGAAATAATAATTGCAAAAAATTAACTGAGCTACTTCAAAATTTCCTCAAAACCATGACAGATTTGAGTGTGTTTAGTATATCCCTAAATTTTACTTGTAATAATCAGATTTCAGCTTTTTGTTATCTCAAGTATCTTTTCTGCTTAAGGCAATAGAGAAAGAAAAAAAAACCCCTAAAACAACACACCACCTAACCCAAACCACAGACAGATCTATTATATATATATCTGTATCTCCAAATCTGTGTATCATTCTCCACAGTGATATTCAACAAGGTACTTCAGAACATATCTGTCTTAAATCACATTGATTAAAATGGGATTAATCATATATCTAAAGCCAGACTCATCCTTGAGTATCTTGCCTTAGAGGAAAACAAAGATAGGTATTTCACTGACCACTGGTTTTCTCACCTCCTCATCTAGTGACAGATACAAGAGGCTGTATTAGGCACCACTGGTGCAGGCTCTTAAGCCTTTGCAGGTGGTTGTGATCCCTGTGATGGAAAAATCTAATTTTTCTTCACTGTTGTAAAGAGGGTTGAGAAAGGATATAGCACCACAGAGATTAGGCAAGAGCCCTAAAAGGCTCCAAGGGCAGTCTGTAGTAGTGATGAGCTGAACAGCAGGTAGCTGGGGAACCCTGCTCCCCTATTTCTTTTTCTCATACAACATACAATGATATTTCATACCAAGCTGAACAAATAGACTCAAAAACTACCATATATTGATAGGATTAGAATCAGAATATATCAGGAAGCTGCATCACAAATTATACAACCAGAATAAGTAATTGACAATATTTACCATTGGGAGCTACAATTCTCTTGGCATCCAGAGTCAAATTATATGTGTATTAATCCCCCAATCACAAATTGACTCTCTGAACATTATAATCCAAGTGATTAGAGAAAGTAGAGATTCATCCAAAATAACCACAAGATACCTAAAGGATTTAATTTGCTCCATCACTGTGCCACTTGCTGTTCTAATTATCATTTCATCTGGAGTTACCTGTAATTTTCTTTTAGTGCCAAAAAAAATTGTACATTTTGTTTTCTTAACATTTAATAGGAGTCTGCTATTAATCAGTCATTTTTCAACATTTAGAAAATTGTTCCAGGGATTTAGTACACATTTTATTAATGGACCATCCATGGCAGCATTATCTGCATAAAAGAGTCAGTAATTGATTAATAAAATATTAAATAATTTTAGTGTTAATAGGGGCCTCCTGAGAAGCTTCATCATCATCAGTCAAAAGGCCAAACTCACAGACTCAATTAAGCACTCTGATAAATTGGAATCACTGAGACTCTTCTTTAGGACCATATATTATTTTACTACCTGTTTTGCATGAGGAAAGAGGGAAAAATAAGCTGAACCAGACATATGCTGAGGTTTATGACTGTTACTCAAATTTGGCTTAACAACAGGATTCAACACCTGGGATTTGTTTTCTGCAACTACTTCTAGAAAGCACAAAAAAGGACAGGTTCACCTTAATAAGCAAAGGTAAGAATTTCAACCAAATAAAGATGCCACCCATCACTGTGGTTTTCAAGTAGAAAACAATTCAGAGCTATAAGCTCAAAGGTTGAAACACATCCTCTAAACATCCCACTTTTGCCTAAAAGCTCCCATGGGAAGTTTTCTCCTTCGCTCAAGCTGGCTTTTGGAGAGATGGATGGAGGGGCAGCAGGTGGTTCACAGGAGGACAGCACATGCCCTCATTGTGCAGTAGCAGGTTCTGGTCCTTCTGCACAAGTGGGGCTCAGCAAGGACTTCACACAAGAACCCTTTCTAAGTCATGATGTTCATCCACATGCAAACCACCACCATCCCCTGCCACTGCACACCCCCACTGAGCAAACTGCACAGGATGGATTTCCACTGCAGTCAAGATTCAGGGCTTGGCACAAGTGAATTGACCAAGATCAACCACAGGACAAAGAGCCCAGCAGATAAAGGACAACATCCTTGAGGCAAAAGAAGGAAGAAGGAAGGACTTAAAAAATGCAGTGGCTTTATGAGAGGAAAAGACAAGTATTGGATCTGATCCACACTCTCTGCTGTGACTCAGGTAAAAGCTTATCCAACTTTGTGTTCTCTCTGAGGGTGACCAGGAAGCTTAGGTGCCCTATATAAAACATGCAGTGCTGTGTCCACAAAAACCTTCCAGCAATTCTCCACTTGACATCTCTAACAGGAAGGAGTGTTCTCCATATCAATGCATATGAATCTACAAGCAGTCAGAGAGCATATAGAAAACAATAAAATAGCAAGAAAGATAAATTCTTCCAGGAGTAAAATGTACAGGACAATGTGCAAGCACAGCAAACTGAAAATCAATTGCAGGAATTATTCACAGAATTGTTCCAATGGATTTTAGAAACTCATAGGCTGCTTGCAATTAAAGGTACATAAAAAGGGTGATAACGAGTAAACCAGCCACTATTAACACTATTGTCTTTATTGAAAATGTTTAAAATAGCTCTCAAACATTTTCCAAACTGTGATTTGGGGAGCTAAGTATGTTTACAATTACAAAACAGTCTTTTCTAATACGGAAATGAAAAGCATAATCAAAAGGATAATAGTCCATGCAGAGGTATTGTCTTATAAGTCTTCATGGCAGCAGTCACCTGTATATAATCATGAACCCTTCTGCCCTGAGCAACTTTGATCCTCCCCTTCAGAAAAAAAACATAATCTAAACTTCTTTTCCAGAAAATGTGAAGTTCAGATTAAAATTCCCCCTGAAGCTGGGGATGCAGGGAGCCCACCATCAGTAAGGCTGTGACTGATGGCTCCTACTCCCTCCACAGGAGATAGAGACACCTCATGCAGCTGCCAAAACCTAAATCCTGCTCAGGGAAAGTACACATTTTTAAGATCTTACCTGAATACTGATTCATCTCAGAATGATGGAGGGATTTTATTGCAGCAGTTGTGAATATAAGAGCTAATGAAGACAAAACAAACATCTCTGCCTCCCTGCTGTCAGTCAGGCACACCAAAATGAGGAGCATAAACACCCCCATTGTGGGAAACAAATTTTTGTATATTTATATTATTTTTGTGTGTTGATGTTATTACTGTTACTGTCACCATGAAAAGTTAGTCATACAATAAGAAAATCAAATCCGTTACATTCAGTGACCACAGAATTATAAAATGAGTAAAATTCAACTTAAAACAATAATTCTAGGAAAAAATTACTTTCTCTTGAGATTAGCTGACAACCATCTTAAAGTCTGATTAAGTAAATATGGTAAAAAGACATGGGACTCCATCCATTTTATAATCTACTGTCTCTGTGGATCTTGGACTGCTGTTTTTAAGCAGCATCGAACAGAAACGAACAACAGAAAATGCTTTGCCAAGTTATGAAAACCACTTACATTAAAAAGCCCTATAAAATCTAACCCTGACATCAGTAGGTTACAACTTTGCATGTCCCCAGGGCACTAAAATAATACTCTTTAGAACAGCAGGTGGACTATTTTAGACTTCAGCTTTCTAGTTCTAACAAGGCTTTTTAATTTTTTTTTTCCCCTGGGAATTAAGGATGCTAATCACAGTCTCCAAATGTGCATTGCTGGGCTGTAAAAATATTAGACCACAAACTGACATGGCAGCAATGTATTATGCTGCTGTGAAGGAGTCCTAAATAGGAGAAAAACTCAAGATTCCAGGCTTGCCATCACAAAGGTCAACATAATTGGCCACATACAGCAAAATCAACCCCCATGTCTTCCCCTAGCCAAGGCGACTGCTGAGGAAGCCCTGTCTTCCTACTGGGATAAATGATGTCTGAAGCAGGAGGAGCTGGAGGTTTGGAAATTTTAAAAGTAAATTGTAAGGAACCCTAAAGATGACATGAAAATTTATCCTTAATGATATTTTACGGTGAGTTAGTGGTATTTCGTGTTAATTTTTAAGTGTTAATTATTCCAAGTGTTTGATGATATTTTTCAGTATTGATGTTTAAAAATTGTAATGCATTAGTGAGTAAAATATTTAATCAGTAAATACTTATTTGCCTCTTTAAATATATACTTTCCCTTTTAATAATATAGAGATCAAAGGTGTTTAAATAATCCTTATCCTCTTAGACATTACTCCATATGTTGATTCCATGGAGTTTGAGTAGGGTGCTGCATATGTTGTGGTTAACTTCTTCCACATGGAAGAAACTTATTCCATCCAGATCTCAGTTAAATTTATCCCTATTAAATTTAAGATTCTGTGTCATCCCATCCTTACTCAGGGTCTTCACAGGAGAAATCAGCTTTATTTGATGACGAGAATTTTTGTGGAAAGGACATTATGTTGTCACCTCTAATTCCAAGAAAATGGACCTCATGATCCTTACAATTCTGTACCACTCAAATTCTTAATTATTCTTTCCAATGTAACTAGCTATACAGATTAGTAAAAAAAAAGGTTTTAAACCCCTCACCATTTATAGATTTATGGGTATATAAAACAAAAGTAAATATAAAACACCTGAGTAGCAAAAAGAAAAACATAGTAAAAAATGCCTTTCTTGTCAGACTGATTTCAGGAAAACCAAAATTTTACTTAAATTCCAGAAAATACAAAGAAAAACATTAAAGGCATCAAGAAGCAGAGAAAGTAAAATCTGAAAAATGAGAGAGGAGAAAAATGAATGATACTAAAGCAACTTAAATTTTTCTGAGCAATTTCATTAGGTGGCTCAAAACTTGTTCAAATGTAAAATATATTACAGTAACCTTAAAAAAACCACAATAACAAAAAATACCCAAACACCACACAGACAAAAAAACTGAAACCTGCTATAAATAGTTTGTTTGCAAAGCTAAAAGTTTACAAGCCTAATGACACAATTTTCCTAAAGAAGCATCTTAAATTCCAGAAACTGCAATAAGTGACTGTCCCTCAAATGTACAACAACTGAGGCTTCCATACAGGTAATATGGACTATCTGCCAAAGAGCCACTCTGGCTTAAATTGTCCTCAAAATAATAACTGAATCTATTGCTGATGAAACCACACACATATTCCATCAAAATATCAAGCAAATTATTGGAGAGATATGACATAGTTTTTAAACTAAAAAGAATCTTTGCAAAGATGCATATTTTCATCGTGCTGACAATTCCACCATTGTACAGGAGTTGCGGGCGTGGGGGAGCTCAAAGCACCACTGTAATATCAACATTCTGGTGAACAGTTTCAATGGAGATAAGAAAGCAAGGAAAGCACTTCAACCCCTATGGAGGAGGCATTTGCTGATTGATTCCTGCGTTAAACTGAATTATATAAAAATGGATTGGACAAATAGACCGTTTGCTAAAGCAAAATGGACCAGAATGTCAATGGAGGGTATTTACATGCATATACATATCTGTGTATACCCATCCTAACATAAACCACATCTTTAATTAATACAGTAATTAGCCTTCTGAGAACTACTGTCAGCCAACAGAGTCCATTGCTGCACACTATGTTGTACAACACCTCCAGCCAGCTACCTGTGTTTCTGAATGAAACAAATACACTAAAAGTGTATAAACTAAATGACAGCTTATTTTCTAATACATAGCTGCACTAATAAAGAGATGCATTTGATTATAAATTAATATGTTCATGGTCATTTCAGACCTCCCTTGTTTGGTATCCTAAGCACTGGACACATAGTGGAAGTTTGGTGGGATCAGACAGAGCATGATCCAGGAGGTCATCTCTAGTCCTTCAGGAATCATTTCTGCAAAATTCCCCAGTAGTGTTTTGCTGCAGCTCTAGGACAAGTGGTGGTCAGCTACAAACTGTCTCCACCTGCAGGCTGGCCAGGGTGGATAGGGAGCAAAGCACACACAGTCAAAATACAAACCAATAGGGAATTCATCTGCTGGGCTGCACTCAACATATTTCTTTCTCACCACACTTTAGATTTGCTGCACCACCAGTTAATTAAGATAAGTATTTGGGTATAATGAGTTTGTGTTCTCTTGCTGTTGCAGTTTAACCCCACACAGTAGCTGAGCACCACACAACCACTCATTTTCCTTTTCCTGGTGGGATGGAAGACACAATTGGAAGAGAAAAAACTTGTGAATTGAGATAAAAGCAGTTTAATAAGTTACAAAAATATTTAAAAAATCATCATCATCATAATTTAGTTTTATTAATAATAACAATGAAAAGGGAACAAAGGGAAAGAAAAATAAAACCCCAAAACCAGAAGTGATGAAAGAGAAGCAATTGGTTGCCACCACCTGATTGATGCCCAGCTTGTCACTGAGCAGCAGCCGTCTCCTCCAGCTTTACTGCTGAGCATGATGCCCCACAGGCTGGAGTATCCCTTGGGTCAGCTGGGATCAGCTTTCCTGTTTGTGTTACCTCCCAAACTCTTGTGCAGCCCAAGCCTGCTCACAGGTGGGATGGGGCGAGGAGCAGGAAAAGCCTTGGCTCTGTGCACGCCCTGCTCAGCCATAACTGAAACACTCCTGTATCATCAATGCTGCTTCCAGCACGATCCAAAGCTCAGCTGCACACCAGCTGCCATGAAGAAAATTAAACCTATCCCAGCCAAAACCATCACACGTTCCTGGTGCAGTCTCCAAGTTAGATCACAGCTGCAAGCTTCAAGTGAAAAGCTTGTAGGAACAAATGTTCACTAATCCTTGAGAGCTACATCTCAAGATTTTCCTGTGGATTCTTCAGGAGTCTACAGAGACCAATGAGAATGGAGGAGAGAAATGGGCAGTAACAAAACCCATAAAAAGCACAAAACATCTTTGACAATACAAACTGGTACAGAAGACTAAACAAAGACTAAAAATTGACTATGGAACACAACCTTGCCAATGAAAAAGCACAATCCACAATTTTAGAATAGAGGCTAGATTTTTAACTTGTCCAAAAATTATGTATTTGAGGCAAACCAGCGAAGACTAGTCTTGGGTTTTCTTCTGAGTTATCTTAGGTCACATAAGCAGATTTTATTTAACCTAGGCCAAGATTCTTGCTGTCTGTAGCTTGCCTTAATGGCAAGAACAGTTCACAGTAAAGCTGGCTCTCAATATTTGAGAAGCATATTTCTTCTTAACACTACCATAACTCAATAAATGAATCCTCCAACAAAGACAAAATTTGAGGTGAACTCAAGAAGAAAGTTTAATCCTACTCAACATACAGGTTCAATTTGGAGATTAGTCTTTGGCAGGTATCAGAGACTTTATTTAAAAAATAAACAAAATTAAAAATCCAGTTGTACTGCAAATATTTTGACCTCACATGGGCCACCAGATCCCAGGGTCATCAAGACAACAGAACCTCTTGAAGTCTCTCAAATCCCATGCCTTTGAAACCAAATGCTGATTCTCTGCTTTGAGTTTGGTAAAGCAGCAGTGGTGAAAATAACCATCCCAAAAGGGAAAATCCATGAATGGTCTCTCCAGAAGATGAAGGGTGAAGGATCTTGTTGTGCTGCTGGATCTGAAGTGCTGTCAATAGTAACGACAACTATGAACATCAGCAGCAAAGCTCTCACCTGGCTCTGCCTTAGGCAGATACATGAGGAATGAGAAAACAGATCCTAAGGAGCTTATTTTCTCTCACAGCACATTCAAACAGCAGAACAGAAAAAGTCTTGCATTAATTACGAGTAAGATTGGTCACTTGATGTAAGAACACAGTGAATTCCCCAGCCTTGATGGGGCAACGCAGCTGCCAGTGGGTAAAAACAGTGAGATATAAAATGTCATTTAAACAGTCAATGAGGAGCTTTTAGGATGTTGCTACAGGCTGGCTTTAGCCACAGCACTCCTGTTGGCATAAAAGCCCTGGGCCAGCCATGCAGGTGACAAGTCCCTTTCTGAACACNCCAGGGTGGATAGGGAGCAAAGCACACACAGTCAAAATACAAACCAATAGGGAATTCATCTGCTGGGCTGCACTCAACATATTTCTTTCTCACCACACTTTAGATTTGCTGCACCACCAGTTAATTAAGATAAGTATTTGGGTATAATGAGTTTGTGTTCTCTTGCTGTTGCAGTTTAACCCCACACAGTAGCTGAGCACCACACAACCACTCATTTTCCTTTTCCTGGTGGGATGGAAGACACAATTGGAAGAGAAAAAACTTGTGAATTGAGATAAAAGCAGTTTAATAAGTTACAAAAATATTTAAAAAATCATCATCATCATAATTTAGTTTTATTAATAATAACAATGAAAAGGGAACAAAGGGAAAGAAAAATAAAACCCCAAAACCAGAAGTGATGAAAGAGAAGCAATTGGTTGCCACCACCTGATTGATGCCCAGCTTGTCACTGAGCAGCAGCCGTCTCCTCCAGCTTTACTGCTGAGCATGATGCCCCACAGGCTGGAGTATCCCTTGGGTCAGCTGGGATCAGCTTTCCTGTTTGTGTTACCTCCCAAACTCTTGTGCAGCCCAAGCCTGCTCACAGGTGGGATGGGGCGAGGAGCAGGAAAAGCCTTGGCTCTGTGCACGCCCTGCTCAGCCATAACTGAAACACTCCTGTATCATCAATGCTGCTTCCAGCACGATCCAAAGCTCAGCTGCACACCAGCTGCCATGAAGAAAATTAAACCTATCCCAGCCAAAACCATCACACGTTCCTGGTGCAGTCTCCAAGTTAGATCACAGCTGCAAGCTTCAAGTGAAAAGCTTGTAGGAACAAATGTTCACTAATCCTTGAGAGCTACATCTCAAGATTTTCCTGTGGATTCTTCAGGAGTCTACAGAGACCAATGAGAATGGAGGAGAGAAATGGGCAGTAACAAAACCCATAAAAAGCACAAAACATCTTTGACAATACAAACTGGTACAGAAGACTAAACAAAGACTAAAAATTGACTATGGAACACAACCTTGCCAATGAAAAAGCACAATCCACAATTTTAGAATAGAGGCTAGATTTTTAACTTGTCCAAAAATTATGTATTTGAGGCAAACCAGCGAAGACTAGTCTTGGGTTTTCTTCTGAGTTATCTTAGGTCACATAAGCAGATTTTATTTAACCTAGGCCAAGATTCTTGCTGTCTGTAGCTTGCCTTAATGGCAAGAACAGTTCACAGTAAAGCTGGCTCTCAATATTTGAGAAGCATATTTCTTCTTAACACTACCATAACTCAATAAATGAATCCTCCAACAAAGACAAAATTTGAGGTGAACTCAAGAAGAAAGTTTAATCCTACTCAACATACAGGTTCAATTTGGAGATTAGTCTTTGGCAGGTATCAGAGACTTTATTTAAAAAATAAACAAAATTAAAAATCCAGTTGTACTGCAAATATTTTGACCTCACATGGGCCACCAGATCCCAGGGTCATCAAGACAACAGAACCTCTTGAAGTCTCTCAAATCCCATGCCTTTGAAACCAAATGCTGATTCTCTGCTTTGAGTTTGGTAAAGCAGCAGTGGTGAAAATAACCATCCCAAAAGGGAAAATCCATGAATGGTCTCTCCAGAAGATGAAGGGTGAAGGATCTTGTTGTGCTGCTGGATCTGAAGTGCTGTCAATAGTAACGACAACTATGAACATCAGCAGCAAAGCTCTCACCTGGCTCTGCCTTAGGCAGATACATGAGGAATGAGAAAACAGATCCTAAGGAGCTTATTTTCTCTCACAGCACATTCAAACAGCAGAACAGAAAAAGTCTTGCATTAATTACGAGTAAGATTGGTCACTTGATGTAAGAACACAGTGAATTCCCCAGCCTTGATGGGGCAACGCAGCTGCCAGTGGGTAAAAACAGTGAGATATAAAATGTCATTTAAACAGTCAATGAGGAGCTTTTAGGATGTTGCTACAGGCTGGCTTTAGCCACAGCACTCCTGTTGGCATAAAAGCCCTGGGCCAGCCATGCAGGTGACAAGTCCCTTTCTGAACACCTTTGGAGAGTTATCTGTTTGTAAAAGCCTCCTATGTCAAAGAGGTTGAAGGAAACACGTGGCACAGAAAGCTTATGAAAAGTAGAGAGGGAGAGGAAACAAGGAAAGCAATGGAATAAAACCAAGATCCCCACTCATCTTACATGCTAAAGAAATAATGTCTTTTCTAAATTACGTGCAGACTTGTTTCATTTTCTTTACTAGGGGCTTTTTTTGGAAGCTACAGAAAATGAGCATAAGAGACAAAAAAGTACTTCGCCCTGCAGGAATACAGAAATTGTAAAAGCACAGGCAGCACTACAGAGGAGCAGTGCCATTCACTCACAAAGAATTTTGTGCATGTAGATGGCTGATTAATTGCTGGCCTGCCTAGACGAAGCTGCAACGAGCCAGATACTGTCAGCATGCCATCTGTTACCATGGAAATGCACAATGTTCCTGTTTCTGACAAACCCTTGAATACTGGATAGATTGTGCCATATGTAAATAAGGCAAATTAGTTTTCCTATATCTTCCAGACAAGGTTAGACTAAAAGAAAATATATCTGTTTATATACTGTAACCTCCAAGATATGAACTAGGCAAAGCTTCCTTCTTTTTTTTTCATAAAAATCTCATTCAATTTGTTGTTAGAACTGAAACAGTGCAGACTAGCACTAAGCAGCATAAAATTAATTCCCAACCAGCAATGTTTACAAAAGCAGTACTTAAAAATACGCATATTCTATATGCATACTACATTCACCATGACTGTTGGGGTTTTATTTTCAATTTTTTTTCTTTTCTTCCCAATTGAGACAATGTTATTGAAACAATACATAGAAATAAACAGGGAACTTTCTCATTCATGCAGTGCTATTTGGTGTAGCTTGGAGCATTTAAGCAGATTTTTTTTTTAAGAGATTCTATAGATTTTAAACATGGAAAAAATTATTTACTCACTTGAATAGTAGTAGCTCATTGACAGCTGAGGCACATCAGCTTAGTTTCACTAAAGTCAAAGAACTGTAGTAGTTTGCACATGTTCAAGGTCTAGTGATAAGAATTTTACAAACTAAAGCTTAACCAGCTACTCCAAAAATTTCATTACCATATCCTGAAAATTAAAAGATTCAGTACTTAAGTCCTTGATTAATGTTTTGATTTTACAACTGTACATTAAACTAAAACCAAACAGTTCACAACCAGCAAGAAGTGTGTTCAGCACACTCACTGGGAGCACAAGACACGGTTTGGGGTGGCTATGAGCATTAGGACATATTCTGTTACCTGTACAGATTGTCTTTGATCACAAGCACTCTGCAAAACACACCTGACTCACTGCAGCTGTGCACTGAGACACATCTATTCTCAGAAGTGTAAGGTTGGAATAACTATAATCTCCTGCAGTATAAGGCTTGTGGAATGAAATTAAATTAATACCAGACATTCTCCCTCTTGCCAGTTAACTGTGTAAAGTAAGTTGATAAAAAGGAACATGTCCACAACATTCCCCCAAGGATAGATATCCCTGGGATAAATTTGAGCCCTTCTGAACCATTAAATAAATGCAGGCCAAAATTGTTTTAAGACAGCAGACAGGCATGCAGTGGTTGTAGGACTGGAGTAGCACCATGGTGTGCCTTAAGGCATTTTCATTTTATGGACTTACATTGTTACTCAGATTTTCTGTTTTTACTGTGCACCTTTATAGGGTAACATGACATACTGATGTACTGCAGATGGAACTGTCTGAATTAGGGTACAGAAATGACACAGCTCCCACAGTTTTTAACTTGCTGCATTGTAAATACAGACTTTAGGGGTTCTTCCCCCTCTTGCCAAATTCCTTGTGTGGTTTTCAACATGGAGACTGATAAATGGTATAACGATAGCTGAGCAAAATGAACAGGCAGCTGTATATCAATATTTCCCTGATGTGAGAATTAATCAGTAGCTCCAATAACAATAAGGTTATCATGTTCATGTTAAACCCATTGTGCATTCTAATATATTCTTTACACAGTCCTTTTGTTGCTGTGCAACTTTGCACTGCTATGAAATACTACTTCTAAAAACCAAGCAACTACCTATCAATCTCCAATATAAATTTGCTCAGAACATAATAATCAAGTTTGAACAAACACACTTTATTCCACACAGTGCCACACAACCCAAGTCCCTAATAGTCCAGAGCTTCACCAGATCAAAACTTGTTAAACTGAAGTATGGCCTAAAAATAGTAAAAGTTTACTTAAAACATACTCTAGAAATTAACAAGCCCCATTTTTGCAGAATAAAATTAAGATTCATCACTCTGCACAATAACATTTGTGGGATCCGTGCCAGTTCATTCTCTGACATTGGCTTCTTCCCACAGCAGCATCAATGCCTTGGAATTCTGCCCTTCTCTTCCTCCCTGGGTGTTTTGAATGGAAGAACATATAGGGGACGTGATACTCATCAATTTAAATCAGGCTGCCTGCCCAGGTACAAGAATGAAATTCAGAATTTAAAGAAAGGAAGATTGATAGGGAGTATGAACATGTAGAATCATTTTGGGAAAAAAAATAGTTATAGGTAAGTAATATTATTCCTTCTTTGAATGGCTTCTAAGCAGTCTTACTTAGGAAACAGTGTGAAAGCATTCCATGATAGGTTCTCATCTAAGCAAACTGACAATGGCATGCTATTGAATCAGCAAGCAGAGTTCTGGTTTGCCAAATTGAGCAGCTGAATGAGGTACTATGTGCTAGTGTTTTGTCAATGTGAGAGCAATATTCAAATCTTGGAGAAAATTCAATAAAAACGAGTCTAGGTCACACCATGTAAGTCACCTTTGCCCTGTGATATATGATGTGATGCTGAAACAGAAGAGAAATATTTACAATTTTTTACACAATCCAACCAACTTTGCTGTAATCTAATTTTTTGCAAAACACATAAGAAAACTGACTTTCAAAATTCGGACCTTATTTACTTAATTTTGTAAGATTTTTCAATATTTGTCCCATGAAAATGTACTTTGTTTGATATGAATTAAGACTGGAAATCAGTCACAACACTGATTTTATATAAAGTCCATTATAGACTTATACAATTATTTAGCATTTAGCTTTTGGGAATTCATCAAGCATAGATTGCCAGACTTTATCATGACATGTCCCATTTCTCCTGAATTAACAAATTTTTCTGATTGATTTTATCAGATTAATTAAGTAAAGGGGCTGGATGAAGATCTGATATTTCTGCTAAGCCAGCATTGGACAGTGAGGTTGGGAGAATATAACCATCATATCCCTGGTCAGCCAAGTCTCACTCATCCTCCCAGCTATCAGCAGACCCTCTTTTACCACTCCTTTCCAGAGCACACTTAAAACCAAATTCAGGGAATGAACCTCATTTCCCATCAACACCCCTGGGTGCAGGAGGTTTGGATCTCACTCTGGCTGAAGAAGAGGTCCTAAGAAGATGAGCACATTAAATTAACCCCTCTCAGTGAGAGTAACTAAGGTCATGAAACATCAGAAGCCAATTTCCTCTCTTGTGACTATAATATTAGGTATATATTAGGTAATAATGTCTGCTGGAATAAAGATAAATTCTTGTCCATAGAGCTCTGGGATATTCCCTGCCCGTGAAGCATCTGACTCACCTCCCTTATGCAGCACTTTCTGTCTGACATTTGGTAATTAATATCCAGGACAAACCACACTTTTCACGTGCAGATTTTACAGCATAACACATGAGTATGAAGTGCCACCTCCTCTGACAAAACTGTAGTAAAACTCAAGAGGAAATCAAATGAGATAAATGAAATGCTCTCAGAGATTGTTCTATTGGCTGCACCAGGAAAATGCTTTGGAAGAGATTCAGGAAAGCTGTTGATCCCAGAGTGTCAGTGGAACAGCAGACAACTTGCACGAAAGCCCAGCGTGCTGCAAGGCCACACCTCTGTCCCCTGATGCCATCTTTATCCCAGCTGTTTGACAGCTCCAACAGCAGCCTTTGTGGGGTTCACATGCTCGTGTCTCCCCACTCCTCAGACAGATAATCTCTGTCTAGAGAAGAGGCTGGTGTGACAATCAGTGTCTTTGCAAGGGAATCCAAGTAGCATCTGGATTTCAGGTGACTGGGACAACATTTTAACATGGCTTTTGCACATTGTGGTAAAGCATAAGAGAAATAATTTTCATTTCAAGATATCACTTCTTTTTTTTTTTTAATGTCTTAATCCCATGCACAATGCTGACAAACTAAGATTATTTTTGTAGTTTTGTTACCGAGAGAACCTAGGGGACACAAGGCAAATTTTACTGCCCAGTGATAAATCAATGAAGTATTTCTTTTCAAGGACTCTAGTTTTGCACAGCTGTTTACTCCAGGATTCATTTTCTCTTTCATTTATCTTATTTCTCAGTCAGTGGTTACCCTTGTGATTCTGGGTGAAGGATTTCCCTTTGGAGACTTCAATGTATCCACTTTATCTTCTAATTCTTTGCTAGGGATAAGTTCAGTTCATGATTTCCAATATTCCCATATTTATTCTCAAGTCTTTGTGCCCTTCCTGATGATTTTCACAGATTCATGAATGTAGTTTAGCAGGATTTTGTGCCAGATGAAGACAACTAAAATTAATATTCTATATTCACACACACAAATACATGTATTGTTGTGTATGCACTGCTCTCTGGAAAGGACAGTGATGAGAATGTGGCAAACTGCGTGGAGAGATCTGCCTGGCCACAACATCCACCCAGCAGAGTTAAGACTGCTCCATCATTCTTTGCTGTAATCAGCTAAATTCAAGGGGAAGCAGGATGAGGATATATGAAAAAGATGACGTGAGGAATGACCCACTGGGCTCTAAAGATTTGACTCACTTTTAACAGTGCCTTTAGTTTTGGATCTGCTCTGTGATGATGCCTAAAACATAAAAACTAAAATCCTAAAACGGCTCAAATAGAATCTAAATGCTGATCCGTGGTAAGTCATCATTGTTATTATAATATTTATAGAGCAATGTCAATTTATGTCTGATGAGGATTTAACACTTTAATGTACCAAGGGCTAATACAACATCCAATACCCCTCAAATTTTGCAAATTATTTTTCAGTGATGGATTAACAACCACATTAACAGAACTTTACAATCCAGATTCTTAAATGCATTACTCTGTCTGCATCATTCCCCACTGAACTGTCACAAGACTCCATACAGAAGCTCCCTCAAGAACATATTCCAAGTTACTTTTTATTTTGTGGTATTTGGTTAAAGTATTCAGGCTTTCTAGTAAGAAAAGTGTCTGACAGTACCTGTAAACACTACTATTAACCAAACAGCTGTAAATATTCATAAATGCCACAAAATGTAGCTGCTGCTGTTTCTATTTATTCAGGAAATTTTCATTTTGAGCCTCAGAAATAAATGTGTTCAATCACTACTAGGGGTCCAACAGAGAGGGGGAAAAAAAAGCAAGAAAACTCCAAGGCACAGGTTACCTTTTGTGTCTTCCTGCCTGGAAGAATAAATAATGTTACCTCCAGTAACAAAGTGACTTGTAACTTTTTCTCAATTTAATTTAGGGTAAGATCCAAAACTACCACTGGAATGAAATAAAGTTATTTTTAATTCATCTGAAAATGAGAAGCAGGGAAAGCTGACAAAGTTTAAGGGAACTGAGCAGCCATCTCCTTAAGAAGCACTTTTAGCTATAAGGCAACAGCACTTCAGCATTGCCAGCATTACCTATCTGGTGTTCTTGATAATGCTCAGAGGGAGCCCTGACATGTCAAGGTGCTGATTAAATTTATTATATTCACCTGATCAGTCAAGAAAACCAATATTAATTACAGAATAAGCTTTGCATTGTGATTCCCAGTGTCATCCCAACTCTGTCGCTGACCTCCAGAGTGATTTTGGCAAATCCCCTCCTCTGTTCTCTTCCTCTTATGTGAGTGCCTATTGACAGTATAAATACCAGGGACAGCATAACTGGGCTCCCACCACAGTTTAGACACCAACATTTCAGTAATAAAAACAGCTTTCTGGACTCTAACCCTCCCATCACCCCTCTGCAGTTTGCAAGTGTAACTGAAGGTCTGCTCTGATTTAGTTGCTTTTTACCTCTGCCTGCACCTCTTATCATCTTCCAACAGCTTTATTATTTTGCTGCTGTCAAGACTGAGCTCGAATCCATAGGCAGGAAGATTTAAGGTTGGAAGTGAGCCATTTACCCAAACTGATAAGCTGGGTTAACCACTGATAACCACTGGGTTTTATCACCAGGCAGAAACTCTCAGGATGACTCACTGCTTGTTGCAGGGGACAGGGAGCACAAAGAGCTTCCAGTTAAACTCAGAACTTTAGAGAGATACTTGTTGTGTGTTTATTTCCTTCTACTTCACTTTTTGGTATAATAGCATGGGATAAAAAATACCAACTAAAACCTGAAATATATATAAAAAGTTACAAGAATTAAAACCAGTTCACTTTGAAAACAAAAACAAAACAAAAAACCCCAAATAAAAACACCCAAACAAACAAACCAACCCCAGAAAAGTCAAAACAAGGTTCACCAAATAAGAATATTTTTTCCTAAGTTTCAGGTTTCCTTAAATCCTTTATCCCATCACACCTGCCCACCATGGCAGCAGCATTGCCCACAGTTTGAAATTATCATGTCACACAGGAAATATGCAGCTAAAATGCCCAAATGATAAATCCTCCTACCCATGAAGCTAAGAATTAAGGGTAAATCATTAAAATATCTAGGCATTATTAGCTCAAATATACCGTTTTAACTTTCCATAATCCCATAACACTTGGGGAAAAGAAACATTAGCAAATCTTGCAAGTTTTTCAGTCTCCTTAAATTTGTTGGGAGTTTGATGTATCTGGTTCAGTTCCTGTGTTTCCTAATGTATGTTAACTGATAACCATTTTTGTTATCAGCTTAATGCTGGAAAATTGACTTTGACATCTATTAGCCAGCTAAATCTTCAGCTCAGATGAATAATTGATTGCATGATCAATTATTGGATAGCAAAATCTGTGTTGGTTTGCTGGTTACACAGCATGAAAATTACTTCTATTGCTGCCACATCTTATAGCCTGTAAAATGATATATAGAACACTTCAATGGAAGATTTTGTATCCTACATGGCTTATTTATCCTACAAGTGTCTTACACATAATTCAGAGACCTGGGTAAAAGCTGGGTCCATTAGGAATATATGTGCATAAAGAGAATTATCCTTAAGGGTCTGACCCATTCTCCTGGCAAAATTCTACTCCTCAAAAAGCCTAAGTTCCCACAGAAGAACAGATCTCCATCTGGGATCAAAGATCACATTTGGGTTCAATAAAACTCTTGGGGAAAGCATATGGAAAAAAAGGAGCATCTTTTAATAAAAGACTGAAAGAGGTGAAAATCAGTTTCAGAAGAAAAATTTTTCATTTTTCAGGTCTAGCGAAAGACCCACAATAATGGGAAAATTCTTCAAGAGAGAAAAGCATTCAGTGCACTCAGCTACAAAATTCCTTGATTGCTGTGATGGAGTAGACTTGTCTGACCAGAATAAAACACTCATGGACTATTTCTGGAAAGTTTCCAGCACTGGAACCATGAAGTGTGAATGTTAAGATTCATGTAAGGAGCCAGCCAACTGCTGAAAAAGCAGAACTAAACCAATGAGCAGGGTGCACAGTACCTGCACTCCTGATTAGAACAAGATCTGACCATTCCTTGGGCCCCATACCAGCAAACGCTCAATAAGCACCAAAACTTTGGATGCACACAACCAGAAGAGGATCAATAATAACACTGGGGTGAGAATCAATAAAACCAAGTCATAGTTTTGCAAACTGCTCCAAAAACAAGGAATACACCTAACAAAAATCCTAGAGCCAGACCATTCTCAGAGCAGAAAGACTGGAAGTTTTGGCTAGTGTCCACAGAAAAGAAAATCCTGGTACCAAAAAGACAATTCAAAATCTTCTGCTGTCTTCATCAATCCTTGGGCTATTTGGTAATATATCATGGTTGGAAAATCAACTGTCATCAGTGAAACTGGTATAAGAATCAACAGTCCTGAAGATTGTTCCCAAAAGATCTTGCAACTATTTTTCCTTTTTTTCCTTTACTGCAGAGCATTTTGGGAACAGCCAGCTGTGAAGCCCTCCACCTGTGAGAAGAATGCTTCAAATGCACTCTGCATGGCTCAGACTTCACATGGACATGTCCAGCAGCCATCAGAGATCCTGCTTTCATCAGATGCATCTTCTCCTACAAACAGCATGAGTGATTGAAATCAAATAGCTGGGAAAATCCAAAAGGCTAAATGGATGCAGTAACATTGGAAATGACATTGGAAATTATATTTAGGACCCATTTTAAAAGGTGCTCTCATTCCAAGCTGATGAAGACAGCAATGGCTTTCTCCAAACCAAACTGAAATAGAGGGAAAAGTTTACTTCTGGGAACACCTTCAAAGAACTTTTCCCAGGAGTGAAAGGAATGTAAGGAATAAGCACAAAGGAGTGGCTCACAAATAATGAATGTCAGTTCAGCCAGGTACCACAGAAGAACAGGATGCACATTTATGTCATGCACACATTTGTGGTTCCCACAGGAGCTGACTTTGGAGCTGTGAACTCACCCTACAACTACTGCTGAGATGAACAAAACCCCAGCATCTGTGTCCAAACACACATACACAGATTAGCTGGAATTACAAATTCTCAAAGTGCTGGATAGATGCTGAATTAAACCTCAAATTATATCTGGCTTAGGTAAGAGAAAAAAAGCTCACAGCCAACTGCCTTTCCACCAAACAGAGGCCAACAAAGCACTTGAAGTGTTTGTCAGATAAAGTCATTTGTTACTAAGCAAGCAAGTAATAGTCACATGCTACTTGAGTTTTGGCTAGCAACACGTTAAGATATTAATAGAGAAGTAATATCTGATTAAAATATGGATAAAATATGTGGGAGGTTTATTACAAGGTGAGTTCAGCTTATAGATTCTTATACTCAAAAGAGCACAGGAATGAAGGAAATGAAAGAGGCAAAAATAATCCTGGAGGGGGAAAAAAAAAAGCTGAAAGGTCAGGGGATTCCAGTGCATGACAAGATAAGGTAGATTAGTTATAATTTCTTCAAAAAGAAATTCCCTAAATACTCAACCAACAGCTCTCCAAGTAGAGAAAGAACATGGTTATCTATTAGAATCTGTTTGTAGGAGAGGATAATAATTACACATCCCCTTTTTTCAGCCAATAGACATACAAGATAAAGTGCTGTTTAGTGTCCTAAATCAATAACCACATTAGTTATGCACATAAGCCTGAGCAGAAATGATGCAAGAGTTGATGCTTTCTCAGAAATTATTGTGGATTATTAGAGGAACTGTATTCACATACATTTGCTTACCCAAAACATTGACAAAATTCCCTCTCATCAGCTGTAATGTGAAAGAATTTTAACACATCCCAAGTATGCTAACTAGCCTCAGCTGCAATATATTATTATTTTTTATTATATTTATTCATCCATTAAATATTGTTCACTGTGTCCAGGACACATGGTCTCATTGCAAGGAGCTCTCTCTCATTTCCAAAGCCATTGGGACTGTGGGTCATAACTCAGCTGCTCCACTCCAGCCCACCACTCCAAGGAGATGGGCAGGGCCTGTGACCACAGGATGGACATCGTGGCCAAGGTCCACCAACAAACCCATGGCTGGGAAACACTTGCTGGAAAAAGAAAGGATTCAGCAAAAGGCAAGCTGAACCATGCCCTTCTCTACAGCTTCACTGACAAGTCCACCAGCTGCTGCAAGCAAATAATGACATCTGGAGCAGTTAAACCCTCAAATTTCACTTACTTTTCCTCTACTGAGTCAGCAGCCAAATAACCAAGGCTGTGTCACACACCTCGCTCCTGCCCTCTGCTGAAGGAGAGCAGGGTGGTAACTCCAACATCACCTGGCTCTTCCTCTCCTCATACTCTGGAATTTCACCTACAGCAGGCAGAAAACTCTGCTTCCTGGGCTGCCTGCAGCCTGCATTTTCCAGCTCCTAAAGACCATGTCATGGTCTCCTGCACCGAAATTGGATGTTGCTAAACAAAAGGAAATTTCATTCTGCCCCATCAGTTTGGATCACCGTTTTCCTTTTCCGGTCAGGACTTTTTCCTGTTATTCCAGTGGAGTCAACTTTCCCCTTTTGTCTCAAAATACTTCAATTCAGATTCCAAATTAGCAACCAAGTACTCTCTACAATGACCTGCACCATCTGTGAGATAGATAAAGCAAAGTCCAAAATACAACAGACTTCATGCTTCTATAACCCATGAAAATTTTTGACTCCGAGTAAAACAATAGCTTAAAATTATTTATAAACTATAAAACAGTTAAAATGAAGCTACATATACTTTTCTTAATGTATTAATTTTAATAATCATATCTATACAGAAGTAGACTTGAGTTTGGACAAAAATACATTCTGGCACTTATTTCACACGTGTAAATAGATGTTATTCAACTTCTATTTTACAACAGAAAAAAATTAAAATAAATTCCTCCAAAAAAGATGTTTTCTTTAAGAACACATATGCCAGGTCTACATGGGATTTCTATTCATAAATTTGCCTCCTTAGGCCAAAGATCAAAAATTAGTGATGGTCCACAATATGCAGAGCTTCAAAAAATGTCACATTCTTTCATTTTCAGCATAAGAAATGGGCAACTTGTTCAGGGCAAATACTTGTTTGAACTGAGGATTTTATTATTAATCTCTGAAGACTGCTGAATTTAGGGTCACAGTAAGGGTTGATTAGGTACAAGGTGCACAAAGCTCTCCTCTGTCAATGCTATTGAATGAAGCAAGTAATTTAGATTCAGAATTGGTCTTGGATTGAAGCTCACTCCATTACCGACCATTTTCAATTTCAGCTATACAATAAACATCAAGCTCAGCAAGGAAATTAGTACATTTGGTAATGTATTGGGAGAGATGGGTGGGTCTCTGACAAGATGACACTTATCACCAAAGCTTCAGTTAATGAAACCCTTGAGTGGTTTCTGCGTTTGACATATTTTGACATTTTTTGAAATCACATCCAGCAGGTTTTTTTTACCCCACAATGTTGTTCTTTATGAGAAAAAAAAAATCTATCTATCTTTAAAATGAGTACTGAGTACTGCAATATTATTGGAAAAAAATTAAAGAGCCTGCATTGAAGGCAGGGGGGAAGAGAATCTGGCTTTCTTAAAATGCAGAAAGTAGAGCAGAATGCACAGTATTTAAGCTGAGGAGATGCCAACGCTAACACATTTTCAGAAGAGAGCTTAGATTTCAACAGGCATATTTGCCTTTAGTCTGTTTGCTCAGAAAATGCCATAAACTGTAACAGGAAGACTGTGTTTAGTGTGACTGCAGAAAATGTTTAAATTTAATTTGTTCACTGTTGTTTTAAACTCATCCACACAAAAATTACCATAAAGGACTATAGTAGATTTATCATTAATGGGATTAAAATGATAATTTCTAGTATAACCTGAACAAGGAAAAGACATTTTTCTGGGTTACTTTCACAACAGAATTGGTATATTTTTCTTTAGTGTTGTGTTCTTAATTTTTGTTTGGAATAATGAGAACAAAGAAGAAGATAACTAGTTATAAATCCTGAGCAAACTTACTGTACAAAAGACACCAAAACAAGTGAAAAAATGAAAGCAAATTAGGAGACAGAAAGGGAGAATGAACAATTGCTGGCCTAAAAGTAGCTCTCTCGAGTTGATGACCCAAAAACACCACAATAGCTCTCAGATCACTTTAAATGCTGCTTTGTAGCAATGTGGCAACTACGATGTATGACTAGAATTAAAAAGGGTCAGAAGAGACAGAAGACTTAGAGATCACTAATTCTGAGCGGTTTGATATTTACTCTTTAGCTTTTCTTGAAAGCCGAGGGAAATTATTACGGATTCATATATTTCAATCTCACACAGCTCTATTATTGTTCATTTTTTCATTCAGAGCTGAGAGAACAATTAAAACAAAAAATACAAAGCAATTTAAACAGGGACATTCCTGAACTCTACTAGACCTACAAGGCAACACTTAGAGCTCCAGTTCCTATCCGGGTGGTCTCTCCCAAAGACTTTTTTCCAACACAAGTGGGAGGTCACCTTGAAGATTTCAGGGACAGGGATTGTATTGTACAGGATACATACTCCTGAAGAGTTGCATTGTGTTGCAATGCAATTTTTATTTAAAACCTTGCCCTCCCCATGACTCTGCTCTAAGCATTTCCCTTGCCTCCCTCAGTCAAAGTTTAAGGTGGCAGAGCAAGTACCATGTGTATTTGTGCCCTCTTGAAAACCTAAGGCAGGGGAAATAGAAGAAGATATCTTCTGAACCAAAGAAATCCTGAATCACAAAGGAGTTAATGATTATTTCTCTAGCTTTAGAGGATTTGTTTTGCTTTGTTTTGTTTAAACTGGAATCGTTTCCCACAATACTGCGACGAAAACCTGCCATATCCTACTGCGTCTTTGGATCCTCTGACCTTGTTTCAGCTTACACCTCAAGATGAGCTCAAGCTACTCAGGCTGCAAAATATCAGTATTGTTAATATTTAAGTCTCAGCAGCCCCCAGAGATGCACTGTTCCAAGCATAGTAGTATAATAGCCCAGATTATTCTGGGATTCCAGAAAGTTCACTTACACATAGACCATGTGCTCTACCCAAGGTGTGTAATATGTAAAAAACCAGGAGGAATCCCAATGACAATTCACGTAGTCCCAGATCTGCATTTCTGCTTTGGATATGTTTAGACATAGATTCTGTAATTTGACCCACTATTTTCAGGCAACAGAGGTTTGAAAGAAAAAGTTAGACATAGATGAGACAAGACAGCCCAACCATGGGCTGTTTGTCTTATCTGTGTTCAAATAATCAGAATAAGAATTCATAATTTCACTGGGCACTTGGAAAAAATGGAACTGAATAAATAATTCACACATCATCCTGCAATCTCAAAGCAGGAGTGATTCCTCCACACATTTTATTCTAGAAAGTTTTAAAAATTAGATTTAATCTTTCAAATCACTGGGAATGTGATCCCAGCAAACAGAAGAGTTTAACTACTGTACCACACAATGTGATGTGTAATTATTTTCTGACAGTATTTACCAGAAATCTGGGTAGTTTTCATACTTCCAACTCGTAGAAAACATTTAGCCTGTTCCAGTAATAAAGATACCTGTCAATATCTTACAGATAGTAACTCACATACTGAATAATCTTAACTTGTTCAGTCAAGCAAGTTTTCATAGCTGGAAAATTTTTTTACAGCCTCAGTTACAAAATGCTTTTTGATCCTGCTAAGACTTAATAAAAACTTCAGTGACTATATCAGAAATAAGATCAACCTAAGCAAGTTAATTCCCTGCTTTATTGCATTTTTTCTGCTAATACAGAGCCAAGTCACCAGATTTTATTTAGTAAGTACTCAGTCTTAAGTCAAGATCTTTCAGTATCGTTGCCCAAGTAACAGATGGTTTGGTCACAAAACAAGGTGGTATTCAGTGGAATCAAATCAGTAACAGTCTGTCACACCACCTTCTATTCTCTGTGCATTTGCAGGCACTGGACTGGCTGAGCCTACTCTCTCCTGACTCACAAAATCAAAGACTCCAGACGTGGTCGCCTGGAGCTGCCAGGTGCTGGGAATACCCCTCTTCATTCCACTGCAGAAAGGGGATAATATTTCAGGTGTTTTTCTGCATTTCCGCTTTCCTTGTACCTAAGGTCACTTCTTTGGCATGTTGTCATCTGTGATGGATTTCTGACAGATTATCTCAAGCCTTGAAACCAATCTCTGTGCAAGGAGGACTTCTTTTGGACTCCCTCATACCACTGGTGGCCTCTCTGCTGGAGATCTTCTCCTGGCCTTTCACCTCACTCAGTAACTGATTATGCATCTGGCACAGGTTCCTCCCTAATTGTCCTTCACAGCATGAACTACCATCCTATTCTGCCTCTCTCTGCTGCCCATCTTTTCCCACTACCAAAAAACAGGCAAGTGTAGGCAGGACTAGGCAACTATTTTACTCATGCTTCTGGGGAAAAAAAAATAGTTGAAAAACCGAAAGAAGAAACTAACTGACCGCTTAAAAATTTTTTTTCTAGAAAATTGATATTTTCTGCAGTATATTTCATTTTGGTGAGAGTCCAATTTTCTGTTTGGGCAGGTCAGGGAGAAATCAAGCAGATATTGTCCCATACCATTTATAACCTACAATAACTATCTGTGCTTTTTCCACTCTTTTCTACATGGCTTTTTAAAATAGATGCAGAAATAAAGTTTACTAGAGTACCTAATGGGGTTTTTTAAGTTTAAAACAGGTAGCCTGCTGAAGTCCCAGGCTGAACAACTCTTTGTTCCTTTTGACCTGTCACACTGAGATTAACAAATCTGTGACCCATAAAACAAGGTTGCTTGAACCCAGATAGGGGAAGCCAATTGCAACCTCTTCTTTCAGTCCCCAGAGAAAAGTCTCTATGTGGAAGACAACCAACAAAATGGTAAAAGAAAATGTATTACTAGGTTTTGATATTCCTTATCTTTCTTTTCTGTTAAAAGCAGATAAAGAAGCAAATCCTCAGTTAAATACAGCTTTACAAAGGTATATATAGAAAACAAGACCTGAAAAAAACATTTAGGCAAAATGTTTTGTTAACTTAGGTTCTGATCACCAACAGGAGACAATAAATAAAATATTCTATTTTATTTTCAGGAATTTTTTTCCCTATTATCTCCCCCTTGTCAGCCTTGTTCACTGTAAGAAACCAACAGCCTAAGAGGTCCAGGTGAAGTAAGAGCTGGGAGCCAGCAAGAGAATATTGAAAGAATCAGGAAGAGCAGACAAAAGTTCAGGGGAGCCTCCTGGAGGTGCCTCCAACCTCCCACATGACAGACACAGATGTCTGAAGTACTGTCATTAAGCCACTGACCATCACCAAAACTGTGAGACAACTGACAATATGACCATCTTTGATAACATGTGATAATTGACCGTATAACAGTTTCCTAAAGGTTTATGAACAAGTAGATTTCCTTTTAAGATTTATGTGTTTTCTTGATAGATATGAATTTAATAACTCAAAGTTATTAGACTCCTTCCAATCACCCACTGGAATCTATCCCTTTTCACCTGAACACCTCTTCAGTATCATTAAAAGCAGTGAAACAATGAAGCCCAGAGGGTTATAAACAATGCACTACAAAAGTCTTCCACGAATCAATATAAAAACCAAAAATCCAGTTCAGGATTCCATAACATTTGCATGAGGTACCTGTAGCATGTAAAACATTCTAAACAGAATATCTGAGCTAACTAAAAGCCTAGAGATCTTCCATATATAAATACATATTCATATTTTGTTGTTAGTGAAAAAAATAGAAAATTTTTATCTACTTTGAAACCTTGTTCTTCTCAAAAACAACTCTGCAAAGAATAATGAGCAGATGACTCCTTTGAAAGACAGTGTCCTTAGTTCAACTGCATAGACTTGGTGTCCACTGAATTTCACAGTACTCAAAGGTTTACTATAAAAGCTTTTCTCAGAAATAAGTTCAAGGTTGCCTTTTTCTCCCTACTTTAAACCATTCTTCTAACTCCAACTGGTATCTCTAATATCTCTTAATGCCTCCCCTTTGACACCTCCCCAAATGCATCATTTTTCTCAATCACTCTAATGAAAGACTTTTGACACCCTCATTCTCTCTCTGTTCATGATTCTACTTTGACTATAAGTTCTTCAGGTCAGGGTCTATCTTTTTCTTCTGTATTTGTCCATTATAATAAAAAGGGTCTGGACTAATAGCTAGAGCTTCAGACACTCATATAATAAAAATACTAATAATTCTTCTAACAGGTTTCAGGTTCCTGATTATGAAGTTTTAGCTTTTAGTAGCCATTGTGAGCTTTCTGATCACCCTGACACTTCTTACCACTGTCCCAAAAACATCTATTTAGAGAGACTACAGCCTAACAGAATGTGTTAGTGAAGCTGGGACTTGCATTTTTCTCATGGGTTAGAAAGTGAAGATTACCTGGTTTGGTAAATTAGTGTCTATTTTATAGGTGTGTGTGATGATGAGACAATCAGGGTGGCAGGGTTAGAGAAAAGGAAGACAAATATAGGCAGTCATTCTGCTGTTTAGAGGAATCACTAACTTTTACACCTGGAACAACACATATGATTGGGGGCTGGCACATTTTGCTATATGTTTGAACTAGAAACAAAATGGGATGGTGATGCTATTCAAAGGTTTAGAAAGGTTAAAAAAAGTGAATTTCCACGGCCTTTATGTAAAAAAAACAAAGGGGATATTGTGTACAGTAAAATACATATAAAGGCTCACTTAAATGGAAAATTGCTTTCATTAGTCAATTCCTGTTCCAAACTGAAAGTGATCTAGAAGTAAGAAAGGAAATGTTTCAGTTACATGTAAATACTCTCTTATTTTAATGATTTTCATAAATCTTTAATGAGAAAAGTATTGTGGGAAATTCTTCACATAAAACCACAGCAAAGGGAGATACTCCTACACCTAAAATAACCCTGAATTGGCATCTCTCCATTCATCAATATATGAGTTGCTTTTCAATAATCTAGCAAAAAGCCAGGAGGAAACAATATCCATACTAGACTGAGCACCCAACAGAATAAATGATGCTACTTAATGAGCAGAACTAAGTGGAGAGAAGGTACAGAGCACGTTATGGAAGGGAAGGCCCTAAAAACAATCAGGCCAATGTTCACTCAGCATTTTAACCCTGGTGAGTGAGATTTGTGTTCAGTTAAAACCTCATCTTCATCCAGGTATTTATTTCATGCAGCCTCACACAGGTAACAAATGATTGATTGATTAGCACCAAATCAAAGTCTCCTCAGTATTCATGATCAAGTTTGCTTCGTATTTATAACTTGCTCTTACCATACAAGGTAAGGTAAGTCCTAAACACTTGCCGTGTTTAGGACTCCCCTCCTATCCCCCTCCAACTGTTGTTTGAAGTTATGCATCACTTCCAAGTTTTCTAAAATTTTTCTTCATATGTTCAGGAAAAAAAAAAAAAACAATGTTTCAATATGTTTCAGTGTTCAATCAATTTCTTCCCACTAAATTCTTTATACTCACATATGTTACAGTACACACAGTTTTAACCAGCAAGTTGGGTTTTCTAAGGAAAGAACATATCATTCATTGCATCACCTGAGTATAAAAATAGGAAAATGATAGAGAAAGACGCAAAAAAAAAAAAAAAGGCAAAACAACAAGAAAGCAAACATTTTTTCCTATTTTCTAACTGAACTGTTAAACAACACACTGAATCCAAAACTCTGTGTACATACATCACTGACTTAACCTTGCTGTTGGAATCTCATCCTTCACAGTTTGTAGCTTTTTATTAAAGTTAACAATATAACCATTATACATGGGTTGTTTGCTTTTAGCAGGAAGAAAAACGTGCTTGTGTTTAATTAGGTTTGACTGTAAATGGCTGCAAGTAGACTGTGAAGTGCTCATTGTGGAGGAGGTGATGTAGGAACATGGCAGTCCCACTTCTGCTGCTGTTATTGTTTGTCTGGGGACACCTTTCCGCAAGACTAAATTCAACATGACAGGGTGTCTGTCTGCACTGTGACATCTGTATCACTGCCACAGGGAAAACCCCAGAAGTTCTCTTGGAAATGAAAGCTAAAAACACGTAGAACAGCATGAACCAAGGAATACAGACATATTAAAAAAATTCTCTTGCTTTTCTCCACCTTTCTGTTGAACACTATAATTTTATCCAAATTTGTTTTCAGCAGTTCAATAATTTTCATCCTCTTTTCAATACTCATTTCATAAGCTGGACGAATAACTTATTTTCCAGCTTTCTTTTTTTCACTATTTTTACATTATTCTGAATCATGAAATATTACTATTTGATTGAATACATTTTGCTTCAAATTTGAGATTCTTAAACTGTGTTTATCAAATTTAAGAGATTCTTAAACTGTGTTTATCAAATTTAAGAGGTAATGTACTCATTTCAAATAAAAACCAATAAATACTTAAATATGAATTTTTAAAATACTCCAATCTTTTTAATGAGCAAATACCTCAATGAAATAGATAAATCCATAAATAAATAAATAAATCCAAAAATATCTACATTTCACTAAAACTGCTGCCTTTTTTTCAATTTTAACTCATCTCTCAGTTTGGTACTTCCCCTTTCAGGGCAATGCCTGTACTATATTTCTTATTTTTATGCTCTTGTGCCACAGTATACAACTAGAAGACATTCAAGGTATGACAATGGAGACAATAAATTTTCTTTACATCAGTAAAGGTCCTATTCCAGCCTCCATGTCCATCAAGTCTCTTGGTAGCCTTTGCCATTGGCACAGGTTCACCCCGGTCCTGGAATTCTCAGCTTGCTGTGGCACCCTGAGTGACAGATGTGTCAGTTGTGACTCAGAGTGCAGTCAGTTTAAGTATGTTTCATTAATTTGACATAAATAACTTTTCATAACCAGAGATTTTTAGGAAAAAAATTAGTGATGAAACTGAAGGACACATGGGTGAAAAATATGTGTCAAAATAAGAAAGGATTTAGTGCTCCACATGAGGAGAAATTTGTTTTAAATTTCTACCAAAGCTCTACAAAAATCCTAGAATACAAAACCCACTAATCATTATGACTTAAATAAGGAAAGGATTTATTTTCCCAAGTTAAGCCAAAGTGTCCATTTACAGATGATTGTGCCTGTGCTTGAGTCCTCCTTTATAACTGAAACAAAATCAATTCTTGGTATTGTATTTCCCTTGATATGGAGAAGAGTCAAAAACTATTTTGTGTCTATTTCCTGCCTCTATCAGAAAGATTTTATTTCAACTTTCAAATAAACCATAAAACATTTCAGCTGTGAGCAGAAACCAGTTGAGCAATATTTCTTAAAAGGCTGAAGTTTTGCAAGCTTGAAGCAGACAAAAGCAAGGTGCTACAAAAGCAACTTGCAAACCCTGAATTCTTAACTATCATTTACAGGGTTCATTAGAGTTAAGAGTGCATTTTATTCCATTGTTCTGCTAAAGAATGGAATAATTTTCTGTAAAGGGTTGTATGAGATCAATAGCTGTGAAAGGATTTGAGATAGGAGAAGAAATTAGTGGGAAATCTCTTCAGCTGAGTCAGATAATTTCACTAAAATATGAAAGATATAGAATTTAGTTAAGAATCAACAACTAGCCCCACCTGTCTGTGAATGTTGCTCTTCAATAACCTCAATCAATTAGAACCAGTACCAGTGAGAAAAAACCTAAATATTTGACATTTGCCCTCTTCCTTACATTTATCACATTTCGTTTACGTGGTGTATTTTAAAAGGGGTATTATTTAGTGAAAAATTGTTGCTTCTCTACTTTAGATATGCTTCAGTTATCATTTTGAAATTAAATTAGGGCATATAAACAGGTAACAGACTTTAATAACTACATTGTAATTGTAAATATTCACTCCATCTTGATGCTAAAAAATCACTCACAACAGTCTTTAACCAGACTTCAAAATGTCTCCCACTGCTGAAGGGATACAAGTCTATAATAAAGTGACCTAACTTAAGAACCAAGGGGTGTATTTTTTACATTTATATATGAACATTTTTAAAAATTTAAGTTTTTAAGATTTGTTCAATTTTTCTTTAATAACCAATATAGTAAACCAGAAGCAAATTATTAGAATTTCTGATCCATTTATTATCAAAATATAATTATTTACATTTTAAGAAATAGGCTAGTTAATGAATGATCCATATTTAAAATCTAATATGTTTAACGGTTTCAGTTATTATTTCTAAAGTAGACCATGCATAGCCATGTTTATGAAATAATTCCAAAACTTTATATTATTCACATTTTTTATGAGGAATTTTTATGAAAGAGATGCTTGCTGATCTTGTAAATTAAGTGGCTATAGCTCAAATAAAGTGAAAAAAATGACACTCATATCTCTTTTCGCATTCTAAATTTTGAAAAATGGAAAAGACACCTCATTGTAAAAGACAGTATTTATTCTTTTAATAGCTTTCAGAGAATATACAAATTGGACTCTAACTTGTGATTTCTTTGTAATTACAAATAATTTCATTTTAGGTTAAAATACAGAAAAACAATGCCTATGAAATCATAATTGCTAAACTTCTGCTTACGTTATGCAATGTAGAAATAAACAAACCAGTATTTTGAACAGGTGGACCTTTAAAAAAGATTCCTAATTATTCTTATACTGTTAAAATTATTTCAATTTTGCATCTCAGCAGATACACATTTGTACATCAGAAGCAGGTGTTCATCAAAGAGATGGTAAAGAGATTCTGCAGCCTAGGCTCGAAACCCCGCCTGCATGGTGCGGTGAGAGATAAATGAGAAAAATCCTGCAAAACATCTCTCTACACTTCAGAAGGAGATTACACCTTTTTAAAAAGGCAAAACATGCAGTTCAATTACTTATTGTCTTGGCATGTGGTTGTGATGAAAGAAAGAGTCTCAAACATCAATAGAGCTAAACTAACTTCCCAGATGGGCTTCAGAAGAGGGAACCCTTCTGCAATCCACCTGCACATAAAGCTACTTTCTTCTATTTGAAATAAAATCCATGTTTTCCAACCCCTCTGTTCAAATCATCCCTTTATCTTACATGGCTGTTTGATATGCACCTCCTTGTCTTTACACCTACCTAAATGAAAGAGGAAAATCTTGTAGAAATAAAAAATTATTGTCCATGAGAACACTTCCAAGAATACCCATCTATTTAGATTCTAAGCCTCAGTGTAATATTTATTGTAAATATATTTTTCATTTCACATATAAAACACTTCAGGTTTATCACTGAAAATAACCAATAACAAATTCAAGAAGCAGAGTGATAAATTCATCAAACACCCATACACTCATGTTTTAATATTTGACGAGACTATGCTTTGTAATTATCTGCAATAGAATTGTTCCTGGAGCCCTGAAAATCTGAATTGCTGCTCTAAATAAATCAAAATTATTTACTAATGTGTTCAACAGGTGTAATCTGAGACATGGTGTGCACTGGTATAGGTACCACAAGTGAAATGCGTGCATGAAACCAAACAAATTACCGGAAACTCTAAAAGCTTTGTAGATAGAAAATCACCCCTAACCTTGGCAAGTTTTTTGATAATTTATGGTAGAGATGATGATATGAGAGATGGGAAACAAAAATCCTTTTCCTGTTGTCTTAGAGTCTGAATCTGCTACTCAAGCTGTTCTGATCTGAATATGGAACACTTTGGGCACTGCTCAAAGCGTGGCTTTACAGCCCTCAGTAGATGAATGTGGAACAGCAGGAAAGTCTTCTCATGAAAAGAACAAGGAAGAAAATTTCACTTCTGTTTAAATTAACATTTCTTTGTGAATTTTCAGGTTCAATACAGAAGTTCTGGAGCAAAGTTCAATATGAGCATCAGAATTCTGCAACTGCAGGATGAGCTTGTATATTACTGTTACAGGTGGCCACCAAGAAGGGAAAAAAGAAACCTACTGTATGCAACACCTAAAATTAAAGCAATTTTTCCTGTTAATTTGTTATTGGTTATTTGTTATATGATACTTTATGCATTGTCAGGGTTGACCAGAAGGAACCAGATCTTCACAATTTGAAGTGGGCTCTGTAAGTGAAGTGACAGACACAGGTTAGGTCAGATCACCTCATTTTTGTACAGAGACTATTACTGTTGTTGACGCACTAAACAGAAAGAAATCAGTTTGAATTTTACATTTCAAATGAGCTTGTCCTGAAATCAGTGAACAAGAACACTACTGAGGGGTGAAACAAAGAAAAGCAGTGCTTTTCATTGTATTCATAATTATTATAATATAACCCACCCCCCTCCCCAAACTCTAGTGCAGGTACCAGGAATGTTTTACTCTCCAGTTTTGAGCTTATCTGCATGAGCTGCAGCTCTGTGTTAAAGAGGAGGTCGGCAATAATCAATGAGATTCAACCCTCAAGGCCTAGACAAGATGCCAACACAGCCCTCAGTTGGGCAAAATTTGGATGCCCTTGATTTAAGCTTCCTAAGCCTCTACAGCTCCAGTTCAGGAGATTAATGTAATTCCCATAGCTCATACTCCTCAGAAGATATTTCATGTTTCACCATATTATTAACAGAACTGTACAAAACTCAACTGTCTTGGTTCTCTCTGTTGCAGGGAATGAAATAAACTTTTACACAATTCTCATTAAGCAGAACTGGAGAGACTCCAACTATTTACTCCTGCTTAACAACTGAACTTATTAGTGGTAGCATTTCACAGGTGCTATATCTGTGTACACCTACACCCAGATATAATGCAGCTTGCTTTCTGTGCTATTAGTGTAAATGGGAGTGTGGAACTTCTCCCATATTCACCTGCTCCCCAGGATAGTCTGGTTGGTTTTCCTGCATTGGTGCAGACAGGTATGTGTTACACCCTTGCTTGTCCAGCTCCTTTCTTCCATTCTAATACTGATAAAAATATATTTCTAAGTAGCTTTCCCATGATTTCTCAGCTTTTCACAATGGTACCCAAAGCTGTTATGGGCAAATTTAGTTTTTTAATTCACTTGGTAGCAATCCACATTGCCAGCCAGCAAACTGAACTTTAGACAATAGGTGGATCTTTTCCTTATATTACAGAAATATAATTGTTGGGCTGGCAATCCACACTACCTCTGCTTGGTGCCCATGTCTGTTTCTGACCATAAATCCCAGTCTTCAAATAAGCTGACCCTTCTACACCATCAAGTTCATATTTAAAAAAAGAAAATAAAACAATAAAATTCTTGCTTTTAAAAAAGTTTGAGTAGTGCTTTTAATCAGCAGAAATTATGGTATTTGTGTGATAAACATCAAACCAGAGTAACAGCAGTTACAGTGCCTTGTCATACTACTACTCATCTGGTACAGGAAAAAAACAAACCAACAATGTCAGCAAGTGTTGCACATTTTAAATGATGTGTGTAATAGAATGGATGAATATCAACCCATTTTTAACAGAGTTTAACATTTATCTTAATAGGAAGATGCAAACAACCTTCCAAATATCAATCTGAAATAACCACTGTAAATTTTAAATATTGTGATTAAAAGAAGCTTGGCCTTGTAGGCTTCAGAAAGTAACCAAGTCTTATATTGATCAAGTTGAACATTAAAATATTCCCATCTCTGCTTATGGCTGACATGACTGAGAGCCACCCACTTTAATAAACAAACAAACAGGCACTAAGTTTACTGGTGGAGAGATGCAGTGGCTACAAATGCTGTTCCTCTGCATTATTCTTGCTCAGTGCACATGTAACTAAAATAATTAACAGCCAGGTTTCTTTAAAAAATCCTGATAGATGAGTATCTTCCACCTGCCCAGCTTCCTAGTGCCTCACCATTTTCAGAAAAATTGCTTCATCTGTACTAAGGCTGCATCACACCATATGAAATGAAAAAAGTTATTTACGAATATTATCAGATGGTTTTGAAAGTACTTTCTTGCTTCATACATAATGGAACCAAAAGCTGTGAACATCACAGAAAGTTGTGAGTAAATTTAACTGACATTTTGCTTCAGCACCTATAAAACAATCCACTGGAAATCTTCATAACAAGTGCTCTGCTCTCAGTCACTTGTCACTTGTTTTAATCAAATGGCAGAAGCAGAATTTTAAAAAGAAAAAAAGAGCACTAACAACCTAACTAATACCTGCTGATTTCACAACTGTAGCAGTTAATAAGTGGTTTGGAAAAACCCAGCCTACAAACAGATGCCTTGCATTCACCAGATGTTTCTTTATTTGCCAAGTCTTTTACAGTCATTCTGCCTTGGGCATTCTCTTCATTTTGTTTTCCCTTTCCTAACCCGTTTTTTCTAGGTATAATTGCAGTTATGCAGACTTCAGATTAAAAAATTCCTTCTCTTTGTGCAAAGAGAAACTTCAATTTTTGTGTGAATAATTTTCATCATAACAGAGGAAAGCCTCTAGTCTGGAGTTTATGCCTATTTCTAGTTTTCTGTGGTTTAATGTTCTGGCAGTCTCTCAAGTGGCTTGTTCCAAGCTTCATGTATCTGATAAAACCTCCATGTTTCTTTGGATGATTGATGATCTCAAGAGCCTACTTCTGGGTTTTAAAAAAGCAGCTTAATTGCCTGCTATTTTTAGGAGCCCAAAAGAGTAGCAAAAATATTTCACACTGACAGGGACATTCCTGTTCCTCTGCCCATTGAGGGGCTGCTCAGAAGACTCTGATCAGCAAAAAAGAAGAAATGAGGCAACAGCCAACAGCAGAAACCACACGCCAAAAAACTGAAATGGAATGGGTCTTGGAAGCCTTCTGCAGCAAAGAGAAAGTAAGCATGGATCAACCTCCCCTTTTTTTAGATCAACCTCCACTTTTTCTGGTGAAAGAGATGGAGAAGAGACACTACTCTTTCTGAGGAAATGCTATGTATTTTAAAAGAAGATTTAAAAATTGAGGAAGAAGGGGAGGAAAAAAGAATGGAACAAGGTTTTAGGGAGGCTTTAGGTTAGTTAAAAGTGATGAATTTACAAATACATGCTAGATACTTCTCTCTCCATTTGTAGAGAGCTAATCACATCAACAGGTAAGGGAAGAAATTTTGTTGTCTTTTGTTGATCTTTGGGAGCACTTTTAACTCAGAAATCAATCTCCAAATTTAACAGATGCTTTCTTTGCACAGCAATTAGGCATTTTTATATCCCTATTTGAAGTCACTATATTTTTCTCTCTTGCATTACCTTGAGGCTCAAAGGTGAAAAAAGGATTGCAAAATGCAACCATATGGGAAATAGCTTTAATCTTGCTTGATAAAAATCTCACTGTAAACTACCCTTCGTTCTAAATGAATCTACTGTGTTATGATTCTCCACTTTCTTTCTGCTATTTGTTACAAACAATGTCAACTGTCTGAGGAGACAACTTTTCTTAAAGAAGCTACACTACAAAAGTTGCACTAAATTTTGTTGCTCCACAAGGGATTGGAATACCATGTTGTTGTTAAAAGAAATCACACAAGAATCTAGAATCCTGTTATGTACTGCTCCTTAGCCATTGGATTGCTTGAAAATGTTATAATTTTTATGATAACATAGATAAATTTACTGATTATACAATCATCCTGCAAATTTGTTTTTAAAAATAATGCGTGCATTTGGAAATATTTCTGTAATTTGGGAGGGCTTTTGCCTTGTGCATTCATACTATAGATGATGGTTAGTTTTGATGTAGCTTGTTACAATTTTGCTGCTGCTGTAAAGAATGTATTATTTAACAGAACCTTAATTACACACACTTTTAACCTTATAACAGCAAGGGTCAATTAATTTTACCCTCCAGCTTATAGGATCCATGCTTGTTAAATAAATAAAATGAAAAAAAATCACCGAGTTGATTTGAAAAAGGAAACAGCAATATAGCCTCATAGGGCCAATAAAATTACAGCTAATCCTTCTGGGAATCCAAATGGCAATAAAGTGAAAGTGAGTACAGATTAACACATTGTAAATCCACTTACTACCCAGAAATGTTTACACAAGGATTTGCCATTGCCTGTTACCATTTGATCAAAATTCAATTGCACAGTTTGCCAAGATTTTACTGAAGAGGCTGCTTCTATTTCCCACAAATATAATTCAACTCCTGGAAGACCCCAAACATGTTTTAATCAGAGGTAAGAATATGTACTGACACCCTATGGATGACAGAAAATGGGTGGGCTTCTAGGGTTTCATACTGATGACTTGGAATATGAACAAATACTGAAATATCTAAGGAAATACTTAAAATGCTTCAGTGTGTTAATATTCCTGAATTTGAAAGGTGGGGGAGTGCACTTTAAAAAAGATATTTGTTTGAGTCCAAACCAGCTCTTTCCTTACGGCTCGCTTATAATACAAACTGCACTCACATGGAGGCCAACAGCCAGCAAAAACATATTTCCATTTTAACGCCTTTAGATGATCAAAGCATCAGCTTAATATAATCAGCTCAAATCCATTTACCAGTGAGCCTACCACTGTGCCCAGGGACTGTTTTCCTTTCCAGCCCTATCTATTCTGGAACAGGTGCTATAATAGTAAATTAATTAGTCTGTGGAGATGCACCTTGTTCTCCATCTCCACAGGCCTCTTGTGGGTCAGGGCCTTGAGGAAAATGCCATCTGGGCAGAGTTTCCCCCAGAGAAACAATCAAAGCCTACAGATTTCAGACTACAGAGGAGGGTTCATATGACAATTAACCTTATTAGTCTTTTTTTTTAAATGGTTGATAGCGTGTCGATGTGTTGGCTCTATAAATAATCTGCTTCTCAAAATCATCATTGCAACTAATTCAAAGAAATTACACCTATCTAAAAATCCTCCCAAGAAAATTCAGATCTCCTTGCACTGAAAATATAAGTAAGTCTTAAACAATAACTTACAATAGGAAGCCATCACACAACAGTTCTAGAGTACTTAAAACTTGAACATACTTTGAAAGAATGACAATTTTTACTGTGACCAATTTTATACAGACCCTGAGGGACTTGTGCTATTAATCATTTTGGTTCTCTGTTCCCACCACGTTTTTGCCCAATATCCAATTATCAACAGAATCAGAACTAAATTCAACACATTTCACAAGGGACATCAACATTTATCTTGGTTGATCTGGTAGGCATTTAAGGTTTAACTCAAGGCCCTAAAATCTGGGGAGGAATTCTTTTCACAAACATCATTCTAAAACAAATGAGAATTTAGAAATCTCAAATGGAATGGGATATGAAAGGAGGATCTTTATACAGTAAAATTATTTGCATATTTTCACTACAAGTTTGACAAACTACAGAAATTAAGATGACAAAGCAAAAAGGGCCTCAAGTTTAACTTTTCACATTAAAATACAAAGTACATGTAAATTTATAAGGTAACTAAGACTATTTTTAATGCACGACTTCAGTGAGTAACTTCTTCAAACATATTTGAGTCAGATTAAAACCACTACATTTGTATCATAATGAAAAACAAAGCCAAGTGATCAATTCCTTTAATGTTTTGATGACTTCTTACTCTGCAAGAACACAATTTTCATAGAGAAACTTTTATTATTCTGTTTTCTATGTCTAAAATTCGAAAATATGCAATTTTGATGGTCAGTTTGTCCTTGTTCCCTCCACACAGAAGTTTTCAATGTGAACATGTAATGAGTTTTCATCTAGACATCTAATTTTTAAAAAAAATTTAATTCCATATTTTTTCAAGGAATTGGGCAAAATTTATTTGTTAATATGAAAAGCATAGAAATAAAGTCAAAGCAGATATTCATTGCAAAGTAATTCAAGTATTTACTAATATGTAATCAGAACTGTTAACTGGTATGCATTTTACTGTACCAGACAAGGTTTAGTATAGTAAAACAAAACAGCAAAAGACGATTACTTAAATTTCAGAACACAATTTACTACCAGAATTCTTTCAAGTACTGTCTCAACTGTCTACATCCATAATAGTAGTTACTTGACATGGTGTGCATGTAATTGCTCTTTTCATTGTATGTATTCCCATAAATTTTTTTTTTAAAGATAGCAAAATCTAAAAAGATAGCCTCCAGTCCAAGTATTTCTAATTTTAAGTTTTCCTAATTTTCTCACAGAGGTGAGGAGAGAGTGAAATTTAAGTTGAATGGGTAGGGTGCTCAACTGGACAGTAGAAAAACACCTACATTGACCTTTAACATAAAAGCAAAGTGAAATAATAATTAACAAGTGCAAGTATTAAATATTTCACTGAAGAAGTGTCATTCATAGCTGTGAGGATCCCTTCCTCTGTACACTACTGAGCTGAAGGGGTGGGCAGAGCAGGATGGAAGATTAACACAAGAGGCACACTGAGGGAACTCAGTGAAGCAGTCACAGGAGATGAAATACGATGTGTGTGCTCATTGAAGCAGCTGAAAAAATGAGCTCCAAGGGCAGGAGATGAGATGCACTAAAGGGACAAGCAAAAGCCCTCAAGCACTTCCCTCACTAAAACACATAAATCTCCCTCCCTTTTAATGTCTTCTCCCAAATAAAAAAACCCAATAAAATAAATGACACTGAATTTCCTACTTGTCACTATTGGGGTTTTTTTTTCAGATCAGGAGAAAAAAACACGTTCAAAGATAATAACAAGTCTTATTCTGACATACTTGATCGCAACATGCTGGAATGACAATTTGCACGCCACAAGAGATGTTTAGCACATCAGTATCACTGAATTCAGATAGTACAACCCACAAGTTCACCTATTTTTTTTTCTAGGTGTCAGCACCTCCCCTATCCTTGTCTCTAAGAAGATAAAAGACCTGCTACCTACACCCCACGTCCTCGAGTAATGATAGAACATTTTAGATTAACCATTCTCACAAGAACAGGAAAAAAAGAACAGCAATAATTTCTTAGATCTATACCAGGTCATGATAACAAATGGAACTGACAGGTCTCAGAGACTTAAACCCCAAAGGAACCTAAATTTACCTACAGTGGGGCCAAGGATAAAATTTTAGTTATTTACTAATTTTGCATATCGCTCATTTTTTTGCGTATGGTACTCTGAAATACCCCACAGTGCTCAGAGTTGGTAAAATAGCTTTCAAGATGCCAAATAACTAAAATAACTATAAAGGCATTGTGGCACCCAATGAGCATTTGAAACAAATTGTAAAGCTTCTCCTTCACATCATCACTACGTGAATTTGGACATTTACTGGTACTTAGGCTGTTCATCTTCAAACCTGAAATTCTGCAGCTGCCATAGAGCTATAACTTAGGGCAAAAATCTTAGAAAATTAAGGAAAATGAACCTAAAGTAGTTTTTAAATTCTCCAAAATATTTTCAGAACTTAAACCAGTAGCCATTTCAAATTTCTAATTCAAATGTCAAATTTCTCACTAGTGGAGAAACCGACGAATGAAACTGTTATATTCTCAGAAAAATAAACAAAAATGAGAACACTGTTTTCCAGTAATCAGATCCTATAAAAATGAGAAACTACTGCCTCTGGAAGACATGTCTGTTAAGCCAATACCAACCCCAATATTAGCTGCTTTCCTGCTTAAAGTCAAAAAGAGTGTTGGAAGAAGGAATTTTTGAAGAAATTGCTAAAGTGATGTGTGGCAAGTTTCTAGAATGACACAGTTCAACCAAGAGCTCCAAAGAAACTGAAACATGAAATTACTGAATTATACTCTGGTTTTCAATTCAGACCTCAACTACCAGTAAAAAGGCAAATTATATTAGTAGCCACTAGCAAATGAACATGAAAGAATGTAATTCTGCTACCACATGAAGCTAATACGTACCCATGTCTTGACCACCCTTCACAGGGTGGAGAACAGCAACACAGATAAACTGACATACAAAGCAGCTTCTGGCTGGAACATCTTGGCCTCACTGAGATCAGTATGGTCACGAATCTTAGGGAGGAGGGTTCTATTAGTCACTGTTTCTCACAACACAAAAAACCAAATGCACTTTTTATGAAAATATCAAGCAGCAGCTTGTGAACACACAAAGAATATATGTTATCAGTCTAACTAATCAAATCATACAACTGATCTCCACAAACAAGATCTGATTTTCAAAAGGGAAAAGTGACTTGATGCAATCCTGAGAGGTGTTTGCTATTATATGCAACAGTCTGGATACAATGCCTGAACCCCTTGTCACTTGAAGGTGAATATCATGGAAAAAGTCACATACACCTCACCTATGTCAGACATTCTTTACCTATATTCTGCCAAGTGCCATGGGCACACAAGGCTGGACTGTGTGGGGCAGGACCATATTCTGACTCAGCATGTTCAGAAATATGTTACATACCTGGGTTAACCTCAGCTGTCTGTGCTCCTCAGCTGTTGGGCAGTTTGTTACCCGTTCTTACGTGTGTTTGCACAGAGGCACCCCCAGTATCCCAAATGGACTCTGACCTGCCATGAGTCCATTTTGAAGTGCAAGGTCTGCTCCCCAGCTGGAGCTGGGGGCAGCTCCTGACCTCTGCCCCCAGGGGCTGCACCCCCTGCCCATGCTTGCCATGTAAACCAAACACAGTCTGTGTCTCCCAATACTACGAAGATGACAGGAATACTTCAAGAGATGTCAGGGGGATGACTCACATGCAGAAGAGGAGGAAGGTATTCACAAAGGCTGATCTCCTACACACACTTGCTGTGGGCAAAGGCAGAAGTTGTACTCTTCTAGAGATGTCCTGGAGGAGCCTCTCACCTCCTCCTCACTGGCAACACAAGAAGTCAAGGCACGTTAGTATCACTAGTCTAACCCTAATCCTTGGGAGTAACCCTATAAGATCCCTTCTCTATAATGATTAAAATACTTTGCATATCTCCTGAAACCTTGCACTGATTCATTTCTTTCATTTTCAAGGTAATGTTCTGTGCCCTTAACACTCAGGGCAAAATATCAGCTCTTCCTTAACATGCTGTTTAAACTATTAGCATATTCTGTGTAAAGCTGCTAACCAGCTCAGCATTTGCTAAAAATGAGACAGTTTTCCCAAATCCAGTAACTTCTTTTAAGCTCAGAGATGCAACAGGGTTACTAAAAGGCCTGTATATATATTTCAGTCACTTTATCAGAAGTAAAACACAGTGTTCTCTTTGTCTCTGTAGTGAATGATGATCAATTTTTTAAAAATTACGTTTGCGCAATGAAGAAAAGATACATATTTTAACTAAAAAAAATCACCAACAGAAAGTAGGAAATTTTCTGTGTTTTATTCCTTCATTCCATAATTCTGCTTCTCTAATTTCACACATATTTAGCATCTTGTCTAGGGGGCATTAGTGTATTTGGTGATGAGATGAAGGCAGCCTAATGCAGGCCTGGCAAGAACTCCCTGTCACCAATCCTCCTGGGTCCGGAGATCAGCGTTCTTAAAACACGAGGATTTGATAGAGTTAACGCCATCCCCTCGAGCAGATGGTTGGGAACATTCTGTCAACGCTGCCACCGATTACTGCAAACAGATCCTCGTTACACTGATAGCCCCTCTGGGAGCCCGGCAAGCTCTGCCTGACCTCGGCTCCCAGGTGCCAAACGTGCCTTTCCCGGGGCGAGGGCGCATGAGCCTCCCCCAAACACAGCCCCTGGCTCCTGTGTGCTGCAGCTCCACACCCCACAGCTGCTCCCAAGGGCAGTGACAGGTTTTAGTTTGTTACGTTTTCCACTGCTTGTTGTAGACTGCTAAATGCATTTTCCTTTTTTATAGAGTTGAAGCTGTGACACCTCTGGCTTGGGGAGTGCTGCTATCCCTGGGGTAGCTTCAGTCATCCTGTCTACTTCCATGGTAGTAAAACACTCTGTGCACTCACAGACTATTTTGAATATATGAAATATGACCTTATGTATTCCATATTCATTAGTAACGTTTTCTGCACTTCCTGAATAGGTATGAGTCAGACTGGAGTCACAGTTAAAACCACAGCAAAAAGCTTCTATAAACTTGCTCAAGTTTCTCTTTAAAGTAATGCCTTATACATTAGCTTTGTATTACCCAAAACATTAACTTAGCTCAACACCAATAAACAACACATAGCTTTTATGGATTCACTACTGCAGTGTTTTTTCAGCACTGTAAGTTTAATTCAAAATTTTAAGTCTCTACTTTTCTTCTAGAATAACCCTGGAGCATCAGAGTTGTCAAAACTGCTCTTTTGCCCTGAATTTGGTACATTACACTACAATATATACTGCTAACACAGGAAGAAAAAAAAAAAAGAGTCTAATTTATCTCTCCAGATAGAGGTCATTCTCCAAAGCAATTAACTTCTTAAAGAAGTTAATGCACTTGGAATTAAAGATGAAGAACTGGTCTGAGAAAGAGAAAAGAGAAAAGCTGACAAAATTTCAATTCTGTCCCTCACCTAGAGCTTGCACAGAGCAGTTGGACAACTCATCAAATGAAACACCAAGAGGGTTCCTCACTCCTGTCCAGCTGGGTTTGTATCAGGGACAGCACATTCCCATCAGCTGCTTGTATCTCAGCTTCCATCCTGGAGGTCACAGCATCACCTTCCTTGGGCCAGGTACACACTCGGTCCAGGCACCACACAGCTCTGTGACACAGCTCTGTGACACAGCTCAGAGCAGCTGAGGAGGCTCCAGCTGCTTCCAAGATTTTCCAGAAACACAAAGTACCAGACTGAGTCCCACAAGTAAGTAGGACTCAGATATCCATTAGGACTGAGGTGTACTAGCACCAAAGTCCAGGGCAAACACTGTGAAGGGGACAGGAAAACCCTTGGCTCTCTTGAAAAGCACCAGATCCAGGAAACACCTGCAGGCTTTGACTCCACCTCCTACACAAAGGAGGAAAAGGTTTCTCTTTGCCTCATTCTAACTATAGATAATAACTATATATTTATCCCATGTCTGCACCAACATGAGCGCAAGACATTTTAGTAAGTCAAAATGAAACATTACCAAAACAGATACTGGCAGAAAACCCCTATGCAGAGTCACAGAAATAGCATAGTTTGGTTAGTTTATTTTTAAATACTAACTGACCAAACACTTAAACTGAAAACCAAGAAATTACAGTGATAGCTCAACAATCTAAATCAATGTTCTCAGTCTCAGTCTAGTGGACAAATATCCACCAAAAATGACCAGTGAAGACAAGTGAATTCCTTTTTGGCAGTCCAGGCAGAGACCAGGCAGGAAGGCTGAACAAGCCGTGCCGTTTGGACAGATGGTCCCGCTGGCACAAAGCTTAGGTAGATCCCACAGGTTACACAGCTGTTTGCACAGGAGCTGTGCAATTGAAGGTATTTTCAAAGAGAATTTTCTGATACCATCAGTTTTGCCCCAGTTCTTCTAAGAAAAGGTGTGTCCATTTGACTTGGTGCAAGATTACATTAACTGCAAGCATTTGGACTGGAGATCCTCATTCCCCATCCAGAAATAGATATCTGATAGAAAGGGCATCAAATCAGTGGAGAGACCAGAATCTCTGAACGCTGCTGTAATACATATAAAACCAATTATCAGTAGAAATATCATTAAAACTGTCCAACATTATTTCAACAATTCTTTTTATTACTTCCCCTCCAGCAAAACCATGTTCAATTTTAGCCTGAATAAAGATATCGCAGTTCTGCGGATAAATTAAAAATTAAAGTTCAAACAAGCCTACAATTTTTCTCCAACACATGGTGCATCTATAGTTTATGTTTGGGGACTTTATTGGAAGAATAGTCCAGGAGGTTACAGGACAGCTGGTATCATAGCTTGGCAGAATGAGCTTTCACCATCTGAGCAGGGTGGGTGACAAGTTACACAGCAACACCTGCTGGCAAATCCACACAGGAGAAACATCCGTGTTCCTTGCAGGAGCTGCACTTCTCTGGAGAAGCAATAGGATCATAATTGCCAGGGACCCGATCCCACAAAGCCTCACCCCAGTGCCTGCCTCCTCACTGGGTAATCTCGATAATGTGCTTGGATTGTGCAAGAAGATTAAAATGAGAAATTGAAACAAAGAGGAAAAGGGGCTTGAAAGAGGAAAGATATGCAGGAGGAAACAGGAATATAAGCAGGGCCACAGTGGCAACACTCCTGAAAAATTTACTAATAAATGTTTGTAGGATTTGGCCTTGTGATTTTAATTTGTAATAAAAAAAGGCAACATTTTTCAATCATATCAGTGTGGGCAAAGGCTTTCATTAAAAAGGGTTGCTGCCTCTTCCTCATTGCATCCTCCTATGGTGCTCAGAACACCTGTGCTATTTAGCTTTTTTCCTTGGAATTTTTTGAAAATAAGAAAAAATTAACAAAGTAAAATTTGTTGACAGTCCCCCCAGCCAGCGCAGTGGGTGCTCTACCTATGGGCTGTCACATTTCCCATGTTCATTTCTGCAGGTGCTAAATGCATGCTGACAACAACATATGTTACCAGTCTTAAATGTGTGGGATTTTTTTTAACCTTGTAATTAAATAGCTCACAGCTTGGGGGAAAAAAAAATAAAACAAAACAGGTGAAATCTGATTCTATCCAATGTATTTAACATTCACCTACATCCTCATTCTGTCTCTTGATTTGGGTATTTCCCTAATGATGCATAGAAAGAAAAGCATGGGGGTGGAAGGGGGAAGAGAAAGGATTCTATCTTCCAAATAGTAGTTATTTAAATATGATATCAAACAATTTTTGAAAATACCAGCATGTAGAATAAGCATTGATTTTCTCTGGAATCACTCTTTCCCCCCTGGGTCTCCTCACTTATATTTCTGAGCTCTCGTTTTGTTTATTTCTGTCTCTTATTTTAATCTCCTTAGTCCTGCCAAGCATGTTATACTTGGTCTCCAAAGGAGTGGTTCCTATACATTCTGTCACACAATAGGACTCACTTATTTATCTGAATAAAAGTAGGACTTGCCCTATTAATTATAGTATCATTATTTTGGCTGTTTAAGGCATCACACCATTATTCATTGAAACCTATACATTGCTCCTCAGGGCAGCACACTAACAAACTACACATTTATTTTCAGAGGAAAAAATGTGTATTTCAGTAAAATTTATCAAGTAATTTTCTAAATATAAATGTCCAGTACAATATGCCAGAATTACTTTGGTCAGTTGAAATAAAGTTATATCATAAAATCAATCAGAAATCTCTCTATAAAATAAGTCAAATTAACTGCATATCAAAAAAGATGTGATGGAGTATATTAAAAGCAAGTAATACTATTTTATGAGTGATCAAAGTACTACACAGCAAAATATATTATTAAAAAAACACAGCTATAGAAAAAAGTAATTTCTCTGCCTGTGTTACAAATATGATGCAGTAGGTATTTGCCACGCTATTTCAGTTCTAACCAAGTTTGAAACATTGAGATGTAAAAAGCATTTCCTTGCTTTCTCTGCAAAATTTCAACCTTATGATAAGATTAGACTTCCTTACTTGAGGATAACCAAAAAAAAAAAAAAAATCTGAAGGGAAGGCCAATGAGTTTGCAGCATTGAAGACAACCCAAAGTACTGTTAACTTCCTCTCCCCATGGCTCTGCTGCAGTGTGGAACAGCACAGGCAGGAATCTGCCTGCTCCAGGAGGGGAAGGCACAAATGCCCCCAGCTCTGGTAAGGAAAAGATGTGGCAGGAATCATTTTGGCACAGCACTGCTGCAATATGCTGCAATTGGGCTGAGCTTTCAGAGGTGCTGGGAAAATATTGTGCTGCTCAGTTCTAGGCATTCCTATTTTAGCCAGTTAAAAAACAAATGTGAGCAAATATGCCAAATATTTGCCTTCATTGAGAAGTAAGCCAAAGAAAACCAACATGATAAAACAGCCCATCTGTGAATTGGCTCTGCAACTCAGAGCAATAGTTCTGGGGCTGCTTTATCAGTATTTTTCCTCAGAATGACAATCCTTAGTATCTGAATCCAGACTTTGAACTCTAACTCAAGTCCATACTAAAATACAATTTAAACAAAATTTTAAAAAGAATTAATAAAAAATGTCTTGTTAAGAGTGACCCCCAGACAGTAACAAGTCTTCTCACTCATAGAATACACTTTCTGTAGCACTGCAACGTTGAAAATTTTTACTTCATGCCTAGTTTCCTTTTATACCAGGACTGTGTTCCTCCAGCTTAAAATGATCCAAACCTACACAGTGCATATATGAAGTCTGACACTCTATTATGCAAAATGATACCAAAAAAAAAAAAAAANNAAAAAAAAAAAAAGCTTGAAGGAATAGCGCATACAGACTCACCTTATTACGCTCTGAGAGTTTTCTTAAGTGTTAGCTCCTAGTCCAGCCCTCATAAAGGGTTAAAATAGAGATGCTGTGAATGGAATGTATAATCCTTAAGGCCCTGGAGCATTAAGACATATCTACTCCTTAGGGTCCATCTCTGTCCATAATCAATTTCTTCCCTTGGAGAACATTAATTGTCTCTAATGATAGCTTTCCATCAATACATCCTTGATCTTAAAAGGCCTGTACAGCTTTTTCCTTTATTCAATCAAATCATCTCTACAATTGCCCTCCTTTAGTAAGATAATACCTTTTAAGCCTTGTATTTTAATATAAAAAAATAAGAGGTAGCAGCAAATTCTAATGGAAGTGCTAACATTTGAGAACCAGGATGATGGCTTCCATTATCCTAAATAATGTTTGAAGATTACAGAAAGCACTGTGTTTCAAAAGGTGGAAACTAATCCCCCACTTTCAAATTATTCCTTGTACAAAAATCTGTTCTGACATTAGGAATTTTTGTGCCCCAACTACAGCACAGTATATTTAAATATTTGAATATGAAAGATAATTTTCAGCTCTGGAGGGGGAAAAGCAAATAATTACTATTTATAAGCAGTAAATGCTGAATAATTTAAGAAATTGACAACCTTAAACACAGAAGCCCTTTATTTTTTCATTCTCTGGTACAAGGGTGGCTTAACTGTTCACTCAAATGACTGTAACTCCAATCAGAAGTTCCTGAAATTATTTAATTTCTTGATGGCTCAAAAACTCAATCTCCTGGTGACCCACTAATGTGTCTTGCTTTCCCCACCCCCTTCTCTTCCTCGTACATGCTTTTCAAAAGGCGTGGAAATTCAATTTTTTGCCATTCAACTGATTTGTTTCCATTCAAATAGAGGATTTTTCTTGCACTTCCTTATCTAGATTGCCCAGCACCAATCTGTGTTTCTACCCATATTCCAACACAGTTCTGTGTGAAATGGCACCACTCTTTATAATGGCTCAAGGACCTCAAAATGAAACATTGATGGCACAAAAGACCTTAAACCTTTAGAAATCTTTGCTTGGTATTTTTGTTATATCCAGCATGAGAGTGACAGAATTTTGGTGATGCCTATTTAGTATTATTTTTATCTAAGAAGGGTCATGGAGAAGCTTTTCCTACAATTGACTATCATCCACCACTAACTGCAATATTAGAGCCCTCCTCTTACTTGAAAGTCATCACACATATACAAATAAATAAACAACAGCAGGAGATTTACATCAGGAACATCATGAAAACTCAAAAAATATGTATTGTACAGATTTTCTTTTCATTCTCACACTAGGACACATACCCATGACATGCACTTTACTATTTGCTATTTTACAAAATATTGATGGCAAAAGCAGTAGGAGAAAAAATAATGCCAGGAATATTAAAAAAAAAAAATAAATATAGGCAGGTAGATACAATCAATCTAGCAACTATCAAACCTAAACAAAACAAAACAGGGAGGAAAAAAAAAAAGGAGACCAGTTAACAACCTAGATAAGAGATGAAAATTGCCAGTGAGGCAGATCAAGTTTATTCAATGTCCTGATAAGCACCTATTTGCTCTTCCCCATAATGCTCTCTCAGTATTTATAAATTATCATTTAATTATGCTGGCAAGTGGTAATTGTCAAATAAAGCTCAGATAGGCATAAGCCCTCAGGCTGCACATGACAGAAAAATATCTGTTAAAGCTGGGCTGATTCACACGCTTAGGAAATCATTTCCTTTCTTCTTTTTATCCTTGCCAACAAATTATATGAACTGGCACTTTGTGCTTTGTAGGCATTTTGAAGTCTATGCAGATTACAGGAAAGAAAAATTAGTTGTTTCAGTATCTACCATTCCTAAATTATTCTGCTGATTTAAGACACCATGTTCTGTTTCAACAAAAGAGTGCCAAAGATCAAGGAATCAGAGCCTTCTTCCGCTTAGAATTTATGCCCAGGGTCACTTTCAATTGGGTAAATCAAGATTTGGGGAATTATTGAATACTGTGCATAATAGATTTGATACAGAGCAATAGTTAAAATATGACATTTATCCCATTAGTATAGAAATACTAAGCAATATTTTTTAAAAGTCTCTTACTACTTAGATTCAATTATAAACCCACAAAACGTTCTGTGATATACACACACTGATACAGATGCAGACACCCACAGATTTGAAGGATTTCTTAATTTACAGCATACATGCCCAACTATTTAATTATATGTAGAAAAAATAGATGTGAAAGAAGTTTAATGCCAAATAACAGTGAAATTAGGCTCTTGAGAACTTTGGCCTGGAACTCAAGTCTGAACAACAGAAATGCTGGATTTACAGCACATTGCTGGAACATTTTCTATCAATGCCACTGCAAGATCGTTATTGCCATAAAAGGTACAAATATTCTCTTTTTTGTTTGTACAGCTACTGTCAGACAGAAACTCAGGGTGGCAGACAACTGGCATGAGCACATTAAGTCTCTTCCCCAGCTTTCTGATGTAGCTTTGTGCACAGTAGGTCCCATTCTGTGAAAGGCTTTTAGGGTCCTTTGGGTTACTGGAGGAAGCCCCAAGCAAGTCTCAGTCTCCCCTTTCTTTGTACCTCAGCATATCTGTATTTTTTCCTCTCCCTCATCAGCAGATTGCAATAGAATTTCTATCTCATTTTTACCCATACTCTAAACACAATTAATTTCTATTCAGATCTGAGCTGTTATTAGTTAGCTGATGTCATATATGAGGCTTCTACGTATGATATTGGTATATCCTGCATTATCTCAAACCCTTCTGAAGAAGCCACCAAGCCTCATGAATCTTTCAAAAGCAGCTTTCTGACAAAAGAGTTTAGAATTTTTCAAAAAAATTCTGTTCTTCCAGGCTATCAGTAACCCCCACCAATTACCATAGGCAGCATACAGTTACCATGCACTCAGTGTACAGTTAAGAGCAATAACAGTATTTAGTAGAACAAGAAACATATTGCAACTTCAGTGGCATAACTGCCAATTCTTTCCTTCCAATTTCAGTTTTCATGGCTTCAGTCAATGTGTATGGACTGCTTCACACAGATACTTCCTGTTGCTTCAGAGCAGCTGGAAAAGCACTGCTCACTGACCTGCCTTTTCTCATTACTGCAGTGATCTACTGCCACTGCCCCTGGTCTCATGAAATTCATCATCTTCCTTGGGAGACACATGGGGAATTAGTGCCCCAGGGGTTAAATAACACAGAGCTTGGCCAAGCACTGTAATTCACAGGTTAGACCAGATGTTCAAGCAGGAGAATGCCAGAAAGCATTTACTGGTGCTGCTGCAGCCAGAACAAGCTGGTGTCTTATATCCAGCATAAGCAGCAAAGTAGATAATGTTTCTCATAGGAATAGCTTTTAGCCTCATTGATCTCCCATGAAAGCTACTGTACAACAACGTGGCCCTAAACACACCCACTGTGGTTTAGCCCTAACAATGCCCAGAAACAGATGCAGGATTGTCATTCTATCAACAACATGCTTCACACAGTGAAGAAGAAAAAGGAAAAAAAATTAATAGGAACATTTCTTCATATACAGATCTTGCATTCAGACATTCCAGACATTAATTCCTGCAGCAGAGCATTTCATCCTGGTACCAGGGCTATAGTTATAGTGAATCAATGCCCAATCAGAAACTTCTGCTCCAGGAGAGCAGGAGAGGACAACCTGCAGAACCTTTGCCTTGACAAATTTGCTCCTGATTTTTAGGATCCAACTAATACATTGGCTGCAAATTCATGAAGACTGAACATCACTGAAACTATCAGCATAAAGGCTTTAGGATCTTGGATGTTTCTTTTCCTACAAGACTATAAAACATATAAATCTGTTTAGCTGTGTTTATTTCAAATAGCAATTTATCAAAATAAATTCTATTTTCACTAATTTGTGAACTGAACTTGATATCAATTAAAGAGAAAAGAACTGCTTTTATAACCCCTCAACAAACTGCAAGCGACTATTACACAGATGACAGAAAAAAAAGCAGAAAATTTTGGAGAGCTCTAATACTTAGTCTGAAATAGGTTTTGTGCTGACAGCTGGCCAGAAAGTTTTTTTTTGCTGGAAATAATTTCATACTAAGAATAACCTTCATGAAAGAGTTATTTTAACAGAGGCTTTTCCAACCTAAATGATTGTATGACTCTAAGATCTAAAAGAGCTACATGCCAAACCGGAGGGTGAGAAGGACCTTCTCCAGAAATCAGCATTATTTCCATTCTGTTTTAGCTAATTTGGGTTTTGCAGGTCTTTCCAGATACATTTTAGAACCAGTAGACATTCCATAATCAGGAAAATAGGAATCAACTCACCTTTCAAAAACAGTCTGCTTATCAACATCTTTAATCACAAAGTTGACTGGAAAATGCATCATACTGCATAATAACAACCCAGGGAACTCAGAATGCTTCTGCTCAAGGGGAAATCTGCAAACCCACAATCTTTTCTATTAGCAAAAAGTATAATGCTGTTACTGTCACAGTTCTTATGCTTATGAGCCTTTGCTTGTACAGTAATGTTTTGTTGCATTTACACAGCATGTGACATTATCTAAAGTTACTACTGTAACTCTATATGAAGAGCAACTCTGTGAGGAACACAGAAATTACTGCTGAGTCTGTTCAAACACAGGAATTGGTATTATGTGACAGACTTCCAACCTGGAGCAAAAAATACCTGCCAGCACCCTTCTGCTGGCCTAACCCAGCTTCCACTGAAACCATCTTTTCTCTGGTCACAGAAAATAAAGTTTCTATAGCTGCTGAGAGATCTCTTTTCTGAAGTACTCATAGCTACCATTAAGAATTAGAAAATTAGGCATGATCTAATAAAATACAATTTTATATTCAAATCCATATGGATTATTAAAAAGAGTCTGCTGTTTCTTTTTCTCATTTTGCACAACAAATCTCCCGCTGTATCATGGCATTACTGACTTCCTATATTTCAATTTGAAAAGAACAGGTCACATGACAATCTTGTCATGATTACAGATTGAGTTAAAATGGTCCTGCATCTATAAAGTATGATAAGCCTTGAATGTTTTTCTATAATTTGACTTTTTAAAAATAATTACTTTTTACTTCTCTATCAAGTTCAGTAGGACTGAACCTATTATGTGATACCACAATACCTATCACCTATTATGTGATATCACAAATAATTACCAGAATTCAAACTGCTTATTTTACAGCCTCAAGTTGCCTTCACCTTTAGTCCTATCCTTTGCACTCTATGCAAGCTTTTAATGTTTAGTTTTAAATATGTTTTTCAATATATTGGTCAGTTTTCATTTAAGTTTTCCAGACAAATTAAATAATGTTGAGGTCATCTAAAAGACAGCTTCACATATCCCCAAAATTTATTTATACAACTCATGAGAAGATAATGAAAGGTCTCCCTTAAAAATCATGATGGATTGGGAGATGTGGATTGACCAGTTCTAAATGTTATTTCTCACTAACAGCCACAATTTCCTTCCAATGTATTTTATTTTTGAAAAGATTTCATCACACACATAACCAGGGATTTTTAGCTTAATTCCACTCTCATCAAACCACTTCAGCATCAGGAAGTTGAACTCATACTAAACGCACATATCCTGAGAACACATAGAATGTGTCCAGTTTCAAACAAAGTCAGGCCCACGTGCTTCTGTGAAAATCCACATGTAAACTTTACAGCTCAAGTCCATCTCACTACTGCAACAGCATTAACAGGATACTTCTCTTTACTTTCCTTATATTTCCTGCTGAATTCCCAGGTCAACCTAATCAAGCCTTCATGGTGTCTATCATGACAGCAAGAGCAGGAATATGGGGTTTCTTTTTTTTTTTCCCCATTGGTAATTTTATGAAAAAACTGATTTAAAATGTGAAGCAACATGAAGACATAGCATGAAACTGCAAAAATGAAAACATAATTTTTCTTTAAAAATTGTTACTCTGAAAACATTCTGAAGAAAACTGTTTCCTATTCACAAGATAGTATCTTACTCTTTCGGTACACTACTTTAGGGAGAAAGATTTTACTACAATGATAAGTCTCTTCCTTTTTAATCCCTGTTGAAAATTAGGTTATTGAAAAATGGAGTTTAACTAGAAATTTTCAATTTACGTTGATTAAAACTTATGTATGTAAAAAAGTGGCATTATCAATTACACTGGAAGTACATAGTAGAATATCAGCTTTCCTGGAAATAACAGGTATTTTGGCATATGTTGTACTCGGCACCACATCAGCATGTACACTGTAATTTATGTAGTTTCCTTGCACATGGAGCAACTTATTCTTTTTCCTTAAGATTTCATTTTTTATTTTCCTTAAGGATGGCTTCCATTATGGCAGTCCAAGCTCCTTCAGACTCTTGAAGGGCATTCCCAGGAGGTAGAAAAGAGCGTGTGCCATGGCTACAGCTAGAAAGCAGAGCATGTCCACTGGCTGGCCACTTACTGCCCAAAAGGCTGTGAAAGCTTGCAATCTGCCCAACTTTTAAACCAGTTTGAATGTATTTGCCCTGCCACCAACTTTCACAAAACTTCCAGGAATACACATATTTTACACTGCTACACTGCTTTCAAATCTGACTGAATTTAGCCAACAAGCGTCAAAGGACATGGAGATGTGGAGAGGGAGCATCACAACACAACAGTAAACCAAGCTACAGTTTCCTAAGAGGTTCACATCAAGACATCTGGAATCAGCTTCTTGCTTTGTTATTTATAACGTGAAGAGTATTCATTTGAATTTATAAAGTGCGGAGAGATCCCGAGAAAGAAGATGCTGTGAAAGTAATAAGCATGTTTATCAGTCTGTTCTTATTCAAAACAGAGCATACATAAACAAGCCAGGCAGTGAAGGCACCCTTTATGAGCCTGAAGCTGGGATTTCCAGCCCCCTGTGCAAGCTGTGTCCAACAGTTACATCCAGGTGAGGTGACCTGGACAACCATGACCTTTTCCCATTGTGGGGACAGGTGCCATTCAGGCCAGACAGCAGGCTGGGGGCTAAGGTCATGCAGGATATTCAGGGAGTGTATTGCATGTTTCTTACTGTTTCAAAAGATCTAGAAATGCCAGTAAAAAAACCACACATTCTCCTAAGAAGCAGCCATTGTCTAGTCCTGATTTCTCTGAAGGGCCTTAACTTCATATGTGTTAATAAGGATAAGCTTTTCCTTAATTTTAGACCTTAGAAAGTCACATTGGTTTTGAAAGGTGTGGCCACGTGGAATTTAGGCAAGACTTCAGATGCTGCTGCATAGCACAGCACAGCCAGCTGGAATAAACCACGAGGGAAAAGGATCTTGGACAAAGGTGCAAGACAGACTCAGAGGAAGATCCTCCAGAGAAAGCTCACGAGATCTGTGTGAGGTGAGGTCATTTGGGACTGAAACTCCCTGGTCAGGTTTAGGTTTGTTACTACCTCACATCTCCCTCAAAGAAGTTGCACACCATGAGGACAAGCTGCCTTCTCCCTGTGAGGATTATTGGAGCTTCATGAACAACATGAAAAACCCACAGATTTCTGATTTTTGCTATATGAAAACATGTAAATTTAAAGACTATTGTTAGAACTTTACAAAACTTTTTTCTCTTGCCATGTTTCTTCCCTTCTGCCCTCTATATATTTTTCACATAATCTAACCCTTTTTATAATTTTATATTATTCAGAAAGGTATTTGTGAGTATCCTCTAGTTACCACAAACCTAAATTATGAGAACACATAATATATATTTAGTTAGGAAACGGTTACAATTTCCAAGAATCCTTGTGAGAGAACTATTACAAATTAGAAATTACTGGAAGGATAATACAAAACAACTTCACAGTGAACCCAAAATTTAATAGCTACTTCCAGTATTCTTTAACTTATAGCTGATATTTTTTCATGTTATAATTGAAAAAGATTTTTTCCTCCACATTTATACACTAACAGTTACGTGGAAAACAAAGTTTTAAGTTATAATTAATTTTGAAACTATTTGGTTTATACAGGTTTTTTTAAACTATGATAGAAAAATTATAGCAGTCATTATGTACATATTGCTTTTAACATTTCACTAGAAACCTCTACTTTGCTGCCAATAGAACAGCACTGAAGAAACTGTTGAATTTCCAACATTGCTTTTTCAGTTTAAGAAATACAGAATTGTGATATTTTCTCTAAAATCTAATTCCATTATTATTATATAACAGATGTTTATTAGTGTTCTTCAAATGGATTCTGGGCTGAACTCTGTCTTCAATTAAGTATTCAAAGACACTGTTAAGATCATCCCGTCAGATTTCTTCTATAGTCTGGGCCATATAATTCCAGTTGTTCCTGTACTGAGCCAAATAACGTGTGTTTGTGGCTGCCTCAGCTCCTCTTTCTGGAGAGAGTGTATTTTTCCTTTATTTTCCAGCAATATCCTGATTAATATATCTTCTTCTCTCAAGTTTGGATTTCATTGTGACATATCATTTTGCTTCAGTAAGTAAATATATAAAATGCGTATCCAGAGTCAGGTTTGAAAGCCATGTAACAACTGACCTATTACAAACAATGGGTCTTCTACAGTGGATAGCTTTGCCAGGATTAGTGTGTTTCGATGAGATAATCAACTATGCATTTTGTGACCAGCTCACTCACATCCTGGCAAAATGATCTTGCTGGGAGGCAGACTGCATGCTTCACTACCAGGAAATGGACAATGACAGATAGTCTGCATTTCCATTTACACGTATCCTTAATTGTTGTCACTGAAAAAGACGTGCCAGATACTGACACAACAGATCATTCAAAATAAGTTATGTATTCATGTTAAGCGTTATTTATCCAGACTGCAAAGGAAAACAAATATTGCTCTTTCTCCCCCCCTTCCTAATTAGCCAATTGTTTCAAATGCTTTTTGTTAGGAATTCAGCAATTTATGTTCTTTAAGCTTGTCATAAAGATAACGCTTATTATGAACTATGCTAAGAATACAGCCCTAATTCAGCTTCCTTTCTTTTCTGGCTACACCATAATGAAGATGTTTGCAGGATTCATTTATTTGATTCTGTCCAGGGAGCCTCATGAAATGTATTTAAAAATAAACACAATGAAAAACCCACGCTCAAAACATCACTGGCTTTTTTTTTTTTTTTTTCTGTGTGACATCCTAATAACAGTGCTATGGAGTCCTGTTAAAATTTGGTAAAAGAAAAAAAAAGCTGCATTAACAGATAGGAAATTGGAAAAGAATAGTCTAGCTAACGCTATTTAAGAAAAGCTGAAAATTATGCTATAAAACAACCTCATTAAGGCAGCTTTTAAAAAATAAACAAAAGAAACCCCCAAATCCCTAAAGATTAGAGACAAAAAAAGTAACTTAAAAATAATTTCATAATGAAACATAGCCCTTTCTAACACTGGAGACCTCCTGAATAAAAATAGTGTAGAATATAGCTGCTGTTATTATTGCTAGAATTATTAATAATAATAAAAAGAATGTTGGTCTTTAATTTCCTAAGAGAAGACCACTCATCTTGGCCACGTCATGAAGTGCACAAGGACTTCTTCAGTGAAGGAAAAAGGAGCTTCCCTGGGTCCCCACACACCAATTCTCAGCCTCCGTTCTGCCCTCTTCCAATTTCTCAGTGATCTCAGCTTTGTCAAAAGCAAAAATTAAACAGATTTTACTGAAGATCCTAAATTAGAGAAGTCTCACCAGACTGAAGACAGATTTAAACTGTCAGTATATAATGCACAGAACATAACACAGGAACATGATGTACAGAAAAGACCTGCTCTGAATTAATCAAAGTCAGTAAAAGAAATAAATCTCACCACTTTTATAAATATTATCTAGTTTCAATACATATTTTCCACAGTTCTGATTTTATACTGTATTTCTTGGGAAAATCACTTTTCATGACAATCAGTGGAACAGCCTATTTCCACAATTCCTTACAGCCCAGCAGGCAGGCCTACCTCTACAGCCTTGTTAATTATGAATCCTTTCTGCAATGCTAATAGATTATTCCACTTTGAATGAGCATCCAAAATTATTTAGTAACACCTTGTTTAATATGACAGTTTTGTGATTTTACATATGAAATAATTAATTTGCTTAAAAAAGTGTAAAAAATATAAAAGAGCCTTCACTTGTGTTATCATCTCTTTTACCAGCATAAGCAACACCAGGGGCAAGTCATTAATTTCTTTGTGGGGTTGTTGGGCTTTTTAAATTTTTTTTTTTCTAAATTTTGACAATTCAGCCAACATAAGCATAACTATATCTCCACTAGGTCAGTACACACAGGTACTATGGATGTGACAACAGATGGTTCTACAAATGAATATATATGCAATACATAAACAGTGTCAGTCTACAACAGGTTCCATGCCTGAATAAGTAAATTGTTTTTCCTCTTTAGAATGTGAAAACAGAATGCAGCTTAGTTTGGATTTGTTTTTATTCCCACCATTTTTAGTTTTGACTGCAAAATGCTTATTCTTTCACCACAGTATATGGTTAGAAAATGCGCAGTATCTACTCATTCTTCGACCTTTCAAAAACCAGATTTCTTATAAAAGATTCAGACATTTAACTCCATGCACATTGGTATTAATGCACCAGCCAGCTCCAAAAACAACAGCTTCCATAATGGACTGTTAACACTGGCTAATCCAGTCTCTCCTTCATTGGCATGAAACTGATTGTGGCCCATTCCACACTACCTGGAAAGCTGCAAATCCTTTACAAGGATTTATGCTGCATTACATGGTAGAATAAAAGGTTTGTAAGTAAAATTCTTAGAGAAAGCAATTATGGCACTAGTATAAAAGCACAAGACTCAGACTAGAGACTGCTGTATTCTCATATCCATACAGCTACATTTTGCACTTTTGTCACTTAGCAATCCCATTTCAATGAAAGCTGTAGGAATTAAACCCTCTTGAAAACCAAGCCATTAACCTTGCCTCAGTTTACCCAGTAGCCTGTCATAAGGTAAAATATAGATGTATTTTACCACAAGAGTGCACTGAAGAATTTCCTCTTTTTTTATTGTTCTCTTCTAGTATTATGGAAAAAGCTTTTGTAGAGTACTCAAACATACTCCAGGAACAGATAAAGGACTTCCTAAATTGGTCTAGACAAACTTACTGCTTCCAGCTTAGTCACTCTCTTCAAGTGGCTTCAATTTCCTGTGCCATTTCAGGAGTAACCTCGGGAAGGAAGGAGGAGTTGGTTGAGCCATATCCCTGGCACACCTATGTCACTCAGCACTCCATACCAGGTGGTCCCTAAACTGTTCAGACCAATTATCTGTAGACTACTACGGATAGGCCAACTTATATTTACTCATTTATGCAGCCAGGTATTTCTGATGTCACCAACACTTTCAAATAAGCTAAAGGTACTAAAACTCCACAGGAATTGCCTGTTGTCCATTTACTGGTCTGTGCAAAGATCATTAGGACGTGCTAGCAAAGGATGAAGGTCAATGGACAAATTTGCATTTTCCTGCCTTTCTAGAACCATTAGATTACAAATTTGCTGCCCATGGACAACTTGACTGTAGAAAAGGAAAAATTTGTCACTTCTATTGCACCCAAAACAGAAACAAACCAGTAGCACTTTGACGTAAGAATGTTTCTTTCTACCACAGCCCCTCTTGATCCCCTGAGCTACAGCAGATTGCAGGACACAATCATCACACGCCCCTTTTTGTCACAGGTTGTCACGAAGGCCAATTAATGGCACGTTATTGCAGGCCTGATATTCCATTTAGCATCCAGCTGCATGCTGATTACAATATAGTTATGACATTAATATAATTATACATTCTATATATAATAGGCATTGTAGAACATATAATAACATAATATTGCCACAAAAGACAGTCTGGAGTACAAGTCCTGAAAGTATGCACAGCTATTTCTTAATTTATTTTCCAAGCCTGATTTTTTCTCATTCTGGCTACCTCCATTACACTGTGGGAAAAAGCAACACTCACCCAGATGAGGTCACAAGAGTCCTGTGTGAGCAAACAGAGCACCCCAGCCTGGATCCCACCTGGCGAACGGGATAAAATCCTCCAGCAGAACCACACAACTCTTCCCCCGGCTCGAGGGCAGACAGCACCAGGAAGGTGCAAGCCTCCAGACTCCTCAAACCTGAGCCTGCTATCTCTGCAACACTCTCAGGCTGACTACATTAGAAACAAGAGAACAACTCCACGAAACAAACTCCCGTGTAATTCCTCACATCATTACTGATGGACTAACCAAGCCATCTCAGAGAATTCCCCCGTTCATTTAGCTTGGCGTAAAACATCCAGCCCTTACGGTGCAAGAACAATGCAAATGGATAATCAGGGGTATTGATTTCATAATGATTAATGGATATTGTACAGTATCTTTTTGCACTCTGCTTTCCTTACACAGCCAAGGCTCCCAGTAACGTCACGGGGAGTTTCTCGAGTGAAGAATGCTGGACTAGGTGACTGGTTTTGCACTTCAGGGCATCTTGCTCCGTTTGTTTTGTGCATAATAAAAGCTCATACTTGTACAGTAATTTAGCATTTCTGAATAAACAGAAATTGTGATTCATAATTCTCTATCTTCTTGTCCTCATTTCTTAAAAAAAAATGAGTCACTGTTGTTTAATCCGATAATTATGCAAACACTAAATCTTACACTGGAGGAGAAAATGTTAACACATATTGAAAAACCAAAACGCATAGAACTATAATCTGTATGATAAAATGCATTACTCTGTTTAAAAGGATTGTTTTACAGAAGCAATTAACAATCAGCAATCATACAGTTCAGCCCGGTGTTTTGATGCCATCTGTTGGAGTAAGGCTTCACATTCCCTCGAATGAAGCTATAATTTTCCGTTTATGATTTCATTAGATGCATAGAGTGTAACAGCTACAAAAAGAAAGAGGATTTCACCAAACACTTTCATTTTAGAAAGAGCTGCTCTAAACATTTCTGTATCACACAAATCTTCTCCCAAGAGGACAGGAAGTTAGCAAATTTGCAGTCATTTCCAGAATTCAGTAACACATTCTAGTGTTTGAAGAAATGTATCAGAAGCTTTATTTCCTACCAACAAATTTCTGAAAAATTTATTTTATAAACATGACACATTTAATTTCACTCAAAAAAACTGCTGTAAAAATTACTCAGAAGAAAAGATTTTTTTTGTTCATTTCCAAAAACTGTAGTGATGTTTTTCCAATGGAGCAAGTTCTTTTTTTATATGTCTCACAAAAATACATTTTCCAGTTTTATTAATTCATTAAATACTTGATTAAATCTTTGGGGGATTTTTCACTACACTAGGGGGAGCCAGATCACTACATTGTAGACACAATTAGCTGTAAGTTTAACCCTCTAAAAGATTCTTTTAAAAATAGCCTTATAAACATCTCCAGCTGACAAACAAAACATATTTCTATATGATACCACTAACACAGAAGTCCCACAATATACCATGGAATATTAAGTAAATAATAAAAGCCATAAAAATAAATTAAAATTACTCTTACTTTTTATTTATTATTTCATTGTCATTATTAAATAGTCTGCTTCAATGTATGCAGGGGAAAAAAAACCCCCAAACATCAAAACCCCAAAACAATCACCTGAAAACCAGCCTGAAATATTTCTGCTTTTCATCCTAGTACCACACATCATGCAGATTCACCCCTATAATGTTGGGCATTATATTATTAATTCAACAACAGCATAAATAAGGAATGCTACTACATTGAATGCATAACTGTTACATTTTTCTTTTGCACTGATACTCACCAATTACACAGAATTTTTTTGCTAAGAGTAGAAGGAATATTACTTTTCATGTGCCTACAAGTTTAGTCCTCTAAAATAGACCCATTTGTAAATCTTTCATTTTTAAAGACTCTAGTCAGTTTACTCTAATAGCAGAAAAATCTCATTCCTAAAAATAAAAAAAAATTACTTGATATGGTAAATGATGACTTTAATTATTGATTCCTTTCAAGCATTATGGTGAAAATTGCCCACTCAGCCACAGCTTTCAAAATCAAGAACAGACAAATGTACATGGCTGCAAAATGATGCCCAACTGTACAGACTTCAAAAAACCCAACTACCCCCCCATGCCAACTCCACAGATGTCAAAGAGCTTCCTACAAAAAGGCAAAACTACTTATAAACTGCTAAAGGACCCACAAAGGCAGATGCCAGACACTGAACTGCAGATGCTGAAAAAGAATAAGCACAGTGATATGATACTATGTGAAGAATCTGCTATATCTGAAAACAATGAGTTTGGGTAAAAATAGGTTCCAAGAAATACCAAGGGCCTTGTTCAAATAGAGATCTGTTTATTCACTCCAAGAAGTCAAATAACATGCAAACCTTTTATGTGACTGCAGTTAAATTAATTATATGAAGGAGACATTTAGCAATTAAACATATGATTGCAAGTAGAACAAGTAAGAAAGAACCCTAGGATCTTGAAAAATTGTATTCTATTCATTTATTTGGCCTCTTTCATTGGTATACTCAATTATCTTTGGGTTTTTTGCTATATTTGTCTTATAGTAATAAATGTCCATTTAAACCACCAGGTTTTTCCAGAATACATTTTCCAGACCTGGGTATTTGACAAAAGTACATTCTTTTAAAACAAGGAATGCATTCTAGTACTAAAAAATCTGATAAAGGTAAGCATCAATATTTATCTTAACAAAACCAATTTCATGGTACTATTTCACTGCTTCTTCTTTTGCGTCCCCTACTCTCCACTCTTTGAGTAGATCCTCAAAAGGATCTACTTTTTCCTTTACTCCATCCCCCACCAGGGGATGAGCTACCCTACATCATTTGTCATTTGTATTTCCAGTTAAACCTCTAGTAGAAACTCCTGGACGTGGCTTTCAAAGATTATTACGAAAATAATAAAAGGAAGGGGAAGGGTGAGAAGGCCCCAGACTGGGGTCCATTGACTCTAGTCTGGCTTGGCCATCCCAGGACTGTAATGACAGAAACATCAGTGGGAACAGGAGAATAAAATGGTTGTGCAGCAGGTGCTGCCTCTGGCTTGGAAGCAACATTTTACCAGGTTGATTTCTTTATAAACCCAGATTCAACTCCTATGTGAACAATAACTTGTATCTCAAAACATGACCCTTAAAATCTAATGAATATTAGATTTGATCTAATCTGTGTGGTCCAGAAACAAATCTGACATGACAGAGTGAGATGCTGGGAATATTCGAGAAATACAGCATTTCATTCATGAATATGAATCAATAGCTATGAGAGAAGGAAAGTGTGGATCTCTTCAAGATTTCCTGGATAACATGTGGCCATGGCCCCTATACTGTATTAGGCTGACAGCTGCAATAATATTTCCATTAGAAAGTACTTTGGATTATTTTCAAAACTTATTAAACACTATAATGCTACTATCAGTACTTCTCCCAAGCTGCAAACACCCTACACAGAGGCATACCAAACAGCACAGGCACATTTTACATTCACTGCTGTCCTGTCCTCACTCTTCTGCACTAGAAGAAATTTTTCTCATCTTCCACAGGATGCACATTTGCATTTTATTAAATTAGAAAGCTAGAAATTTTGACAGAAAATCATGTGCTGATGGCAAGTGTGTAAAGAGGCAAATGTTATTTGAGTGAAACGAACAATATTTTTTCCTGTTCTCACTCTTGTGCAAAAGGAGGTGTTTCTAATTTCAAGAAATCTAGTGACTGATTGAATCTGTCACCTGTTTTCACTAAAAGAAGATCAAATTAATTTTCATGTCTTAGTTCACCAGCAAAAGTCAGTAATTATTGAGTATAGTGAGCACATAGAGAGCAGGCAGTAGGGACAACCACTTCTGATCTTTTATTAGGAAAAAATTCAGAACCTGTGAAAACTGGTCCTACACTGAAATTATGTTTCTTCCCAGGCATTCATAATTCTGTGAATTATGGAATGAACTAATCACACAAGTGTTACTGCTGCAAGATTTTATTGATTGTATAGCTTATCTACCTAGAAACAGCTCAGGCATGTTCTACCTCTGTGGAAGAGCAAACCTTGTAGGGAGGTGATTACTGTCTATTGTGACCATGTTTTACTGCCCAGCTACTCAGAAGAGTTTTGCAACTCACGTAGATCAAATTCTTGGATGAAACAAAAGAAACTTTTCAACTTGCAGTTCCAGAATTAGGAACTTCTTACGGATCTGGAATGATAAGGAGCATCTTCTTACAAAAGCTATTTTGAGGAAAGGTTTGAAATTATGGGTGTAAAAATCACTATTGAAAGCATATTTTGGCTATAACCAGAATTGCAGCTGAGTTAGAACAACAGCCTGTGTCTGTTCATCTTCCTTTATCAAGAGTAACTCTTGTTTGTCGGCAACCTTCTCCCATGTAGCTTACTGCATCCTAAGTAGCAACTTGACTTTTGGAGGTAGGAGAAGGATAAATTAAAAGATGAGATTTTTAAAAAAATCTCATATTGTGAGACAAGTTAAAAAAAAAATCCAAAAAACCTACAAAACTCACCTCAAAACTCCACAAACACAACTGAATAAAGCGCTCCAGTAAAATTCTAAGATCACGAAATAAATGCATTAATAATTCTTTAATGCCAGCACTGTTTGCCTGTTGATATATCCAAAGGTTATTCTTGATATGTTTGCCTCAGCATTACACTAGGAGATCATGTTTTGCTGCTTATTTAATATTAAATATTTTTTGGAAGAAAATGCTTCCAGGGATACACCCCTACAACTGAATTTCTGGCCCAGAGAAATGAATATTTTGATAGCAGTGGTGTACTATCTCACAGTGACTCCCTGCACAAGGGGAAAATTTTGGTCCCAAGTTTACAAACTTCTACTGCAAATGCTTTAATCTGCAGATTGTTCTCTGGATTTCTGGGTTAACAATGAGTTATTTTTGCCTACCAGAGGAGGAAGAACAAGTGTATAGGCTACTGCCAGAACAGACAGATTGTCTTCAAAGGCAGTGCTTGATGAACAAAGGAGCAGAGGTTCATTTGAATTAACCCCCAATGGAAGTCACAGGTGTGGCACAAGAACATGGCACTTTCTCCTCTCCCTGGACAGCTCCTTAACAAGGACAATGGTTTGCTCTAGCAAAATAAGTTTCCAAACAATTTCACTTGTTAGATGAAGATTATGACAATTTTTACTACTTGAAGAAAAAGTGACAAAAGAAAGATAAACATTTAATATTCCACTAGAAGAAGAAATATAGAAATAAACTACTCAGGAGGTTTCACAAGTTTTAATATCAAATCACACTTCAGCATCCTGACGCTCCAACACAACCAGTCATTTTATCTTTTTCTAAAACTCTAACAACTCATTACTAACCAGCAGTTGGTTGGGTTCAACAGCTATTAAAGGACAGCCTTTTCCTCCAGTTAAAGCATGTGCAGTATCAGGTGGTATTAACAAGTGAGCTCTTCCCACAACCTAGATCCTAAATATCTCCAGGGACACCAAGTAGGACATAAGTGATATACAAGGGCCTCTAATTTTAGTTGAAAGCAAAAGTCAAAATTTCACTTCCAAAATGTTTCAGCATCTACTTTGAACAGTTTGCATTATTCTGTCCTACAACCTCCTTTACCAGACTCCCAAAGCTTGTTACAATTGAGCTGAGAGGTTTTATTCCTTACATGAACTTAGTGCAGCATTACAGCCTATTAACCACCCACCCTAGAGTTCCTTGTCAGCTACCAAATATTCTTCTTTGGCAGAGTCAGTCCATCAGTATGAATTTAAGAGTACAAATATGTGTACAAGTCTTGTACCTGGCTTTAATTTATCTAAGGAATCTCTTATTCATAGCATGTGAACAACATTCAAAGCATGGCTAGGGTGGTTTTGTACTTCAGAAATTGTTAAAAAAAGGCTCTGAGAGTTAGAAGACTAAATTCTATTGATTCAAATATTAGTGTAATTCCATCACTAAGTAGCCCCTACCATTGGTATCCTCTACCATTAATCATCTTAAATATCATCTAACATCTACATCAGTTGAAAATAAAATTAATTCAGATGCCTCAATCTAGTCCCTGGCAGGTACTCATTAGCATAAGAAAACTGCTCCATGACTGCATACTGATGATATTCTATGTCCACAAATTACTTAAAAATCAAAAAGATACAAATCGAGGTGCAATTTTCAGAAGTCAGCTTTTCTACTGGTTTTTTCCCTGGGTTTGTTTATTTGTTTTCTTAAGACAAACCCTCTCAAGCATATTACAGCCTTACATAGGTAAATCTGGACAAGAAATTCTATCACATACACTCAGTTTTAGCAGACACTATTTCTCTTTATCAGGGCAGAATCCATCTAAAATTGTTATAAAAGACAAATACTTATTATCTACTGAAAATATAAGAAATAAATTTTAATAGCAACTGCTCTAGGCAAAAAAGAACCTTGAAATCAAACCATTAAATTTCAAGAACTGTTATCACTGCTCACATGTACATTCTCAAAAATATCAAGTAAATATACACAATGAAAAAACTATGAAAATATCACCAGAAATGACATTTTAACCAAAGGCGTATGGAAAAGCTTTTAACTTCTGAATTTTTGCTGGAACACCTCAGAAATATGTGATCAGTTATTCCAGAGAAAGAAAACAACAACAGGTTAGGTACTTGTTGAACCAAGAAACATAATCTGCCCTGAGAGTTCTTAGCTTATTAATAAACAAACCAACAAGCATGGTCTTAGGATACCTATACTTCACACATCAGGAAATGTCTGTACCAAGCAGTTTCAGTTTAAATTCTGCTTGTTGACCAGATGACCTACCTCTACAAAGAACAGAAAAACATTATTTACTTTCACTTTCTTTTCTGCTGGCAGAAACAATATCTGATCTAACTTAATTTCCATAGTCACTTAAAGTAGTCAATCTTTTCCTTGAAAACTTTAGGGATAAGTCAGTCTCACTTAGCAGCTAAAACAAAAGAATATGTCAATAAACACCTAATCTTCTCTACTCTGACATGAACTAAGGCAGACAAGATGCAAGCACTGCAATAAAAAATCTTAGGAAATTTAGTGTTCAGGCTACAGTGGTCAGAGTCTGCTCTCAGTTACACAAAGCATTTGCTTACAACAGCATTTATTTAAGGGAACAAGACTCATGATGATCACTGGTCTAAGTAATGCCAGAATGTGGCACTGAAATTACATCTTTGCTTTTGGAACACAAGCAAGGCTTAATATACTTTTCAGCTGAACTTGCAGCTCAAACATATTTTAGCTCCCTCTCACAAGGTTTCCAGGAAAAAATGCAGACCAAATAGCACTCTTATAAAATACATCATATGCATTCATTAATAGGCTCAACTAAGACATTTCTCAAGCTTTTAATTTTGATAAGAATATTACTAAGTTTAAAATACAATTCCCTTATTTGCCTAACATTCAGGAGACAGAAAATGAATTGATGTCATCCCTTTCTCAAATACACACAGAATTCATGCTGCAAGAGAATATGACTACTACAGTATATCAACATTTTATTCACTCTTTAAAACATGAATATTTAAACAGAAGACATTTTTCCCCATGCAGAAGCCTAAATAGAAGCTCTTATCTTCAATAGTAAAAGCTGTTATTTTTTTTTTTCAAGAGGTTTTAGACTGTATAGAGATAGTTACATACACAGGCATCTCAAATGAGAGGGCACCATACATACATGTAATTGGTTGCCTTTTCTTTTTCCTCGGCAGTCTGTACAAAACGTGAAAATGTGCCTGCTTCTGACTAGCCATTAAAAGGCAGTGGTTGCACCATACTGTGATTTGGGGAGCTGAAGAAAATAGCCAGAACTGACTGATATCTGATAAACAGTAACAGGAGTCAGTTTATTGCACCAATCGTTAAATAATGGTGCTGATTATAAGGCTGCTAACTGCAGATGCTGTAATTGTCTGTCATAAATCTTAGTCATTTGTGACAGGAGCACAATGAAAGAGAGCATCTGCTTGAGGGCAAATGACTTCTGATAAATATCAGCTCTGCTAAAATGTACTTGGATGTGTCTCAATATTTTGGAGAGCCATTCATGTTGCTTCCACAAATGTGAAGTTATTATTGGTTTGTATTGATTTTGCCACCTTGGGTTTGGTTTTTTTTTTCCCTTTTTAAAGAGACAGAGTCAGAGAGTGACTCAAGGTTGAGTTGAATTGAATCTCTGCTCTTTATCTGATCTACTCATTCCTCTCAAATGCATGCTTGAGTGGAAAAAAAAATAATTGCACTTTTTCAGAAGATTGCTGTGCAGAAACACAGTCTGGAAAATTCAATATGTAGTTCAGGTTTTTATTTTTTCTCTTAAAGCAACTCCTTACTGAAGGAGAAGCACTTTAAAGCATTGGTTTTGAACACAACACTTTAAAAGGATTTAAAGTAGCTGAAGTAAGAGTCAATTAAGCTAGTTCTGGAGAATAATAACATGCAAATTTAAAAAGCTATCTGAAAGTAATTTTTTTGTTTTCAGAATAATTAACAACACTTTAATTTCCTGTCCAACCTATACGAATACAATAAAGCCAGCTAAGTTCTTCCACCCTGTCCCTTACTGCTTTAGTTCTTAATGTTATAAATGCTTATCATTCAGTGGGAGATTACAGTATAATTTCACTATCACTGAGAGTGCTGCATTCACATATTCACATTTAAATGTGCATTCCTTTGTGATACTCTTTGCACATCATCAGGCTTACACCGAAAACATTTTCACAAGTAAAAGCAGTAAACCTGAAATTTAAGATTGAAAATTTTACTGGTAACAGACCATTAAAATAGATAATGGCTTTCCCTTCCAGCAATTCCTTGCTTAATTCAATGATCAGTGCTTAACCTTTGCAACAGATTAATTTAGATTCTACTGGCAGCTGTTTCTTCACTGCCCAATTGAACATGCTGCCAAAATAGGTGTGACTCACATGTTGCCTGTGCAAAACCTGTTGGAGTGAATCGATTGCAGCCACCTGATGGCAGCCTGACCCCCACAGCTCCAGGTCAGGCCACAGCCTCGGGGCTGCACAGGGCTTGGTGTGAGCAGTAAAGCTGAAAATCGTAAACTTCGTGAAAAACAGTGTTTTCTACTCTTTGGATAAATTTAATAGGGGGCTAAGACTAATACAGCACAGAACCACATGTGATGTCCCAACCCCTGCCATCGGTGAGGTTCAGACTTGGAGGTTTGCAGCACAACCCCATCACCTGATCTAATGGAGAGGCAGCAGCAGCACCTGCCTGTGGGCCAGCAACTGCAAACCAGTCAAAGGACATGAAGGGCACAGGACCCCAGACGACATCTCTTGCCACGAGATAAGAGGGAAACTCTTCACCTGGTTCATACATAAATAAAATTTGAAATAAATAATACCACCCACCACTCTTCCCCCCGCAAACAACAGAGGAAACGAGCAGGAAGACAATTTCATAGCAGTGTGATGTGAGCAGTAGCAGGTCATGACCTGCTATGTGAAATGTGATAATGTCCACGCCATTTGCAGTATTCAAAGCAATGAGGTTACCAGAGTTAGTGGGGGAAAATCCCTGATTGGAATGCCATGGAAGACTGGTACAGTACCAAGTCAATGAGCAACAAAATGGCAGAGGAAATGAATGCTGACAGAAGTTAGGATACAGCTGTGAAGAACAAACACTCCCCTTTTGCCAAGGCACACAGAGTTCCAAGGTGACTCCTGCCATTTGGTCATAGAATATGTTTTAATTGTTTTATGGAAACACCAGCTCAGTGGCCACCTGTAGTCAAAAACGTCAGCTAAACAGCGTGAATATTTTAAGAGAACAGAATAGGAAATGAAATTGTGGTTTTGTATCTTTAATACTTAATGCAGTTCTTTGCCTTCCCTCCCCAAATTAGTTAACAGGAGCAGCAAAGATTTTGAGAAGACAAGAAAGACTGTAAAGTTTGGACTAGAGTCTAGACACGGGGGATCTAAAAACCTAACAAAATATGGGATACAGCAGTTGAAAAATGCACTGAAAATCCACAGAAATAAACCTGGAAGCTGAGGAAGTATTCTGGGGAAGTGTTATAAGTTCTTACATTCTGTCTTGGGTCTTCATTGCTGGTGACTGCCAAAAGCAAGATATTGAGTCAAAAGGACTTTGGGTATTAATGAACTTGACAAAAAGGGGATTACATTGAATCACAATTTTACTTAATGAATTGGCCCAAAGGAATCCATCCTCACAATAAGTTTGCACATGAACAAAAAGAAAAGTTGATGTTAATAGCTTAACAAAAACGTATTATATTTTGTCTTATTATATTTTTATAGAATAAACTTATATAACTTTATATAACTTATTACACTTTTGTCTTTGGGTTATTATATTTTGTCCCCAAGGATTATTTTCATTTTCTAATCCATCTTTAGTTTCTAAAGATATATTAGATACAAGTTGACTTCAGAAAAGTTTATTCTTCCTTGAGCTGCATTTTTTCCCATCACTATTCCTACTTCCTGCAGTACACTGCCTTAGCTTCCACCTCCAGTTCCCAGACAGCAATTTGGAGGTGAAGGCTGTGATGAGTTCTGGATAGGCAACAGGAGAATACACTCGCTTAAGTCTAATAGAAAACATGATCCTTCCTTTTTCTCAGTAAAACAAACCCCCAAACAATCAACAAGAAAAACACAGAGAACAGAACACAGGCACCCCATTAAAGTTCAAATGTGCAGGGATTAGTCCATATTTAACATGTAAGTACTTAATTATTGATAAATACAATAGTTATTAGACCTGTTGGAAAGGTTGTCTTGTCTTTGCTCATGGTTCAACATCTCTTTGCAACACATTAGCAGCAAGTTGTGAAACCTCAAAAGTATGAGATCTTTTTAAATGCTAAGTTGGCTTTCTTTGACACTTCCTCAGAAACTAATACCATAGTGATTCTATTTCAAGTATCATAATTAGAATTCTTGTTTTGATCCTTTAACATTCACTTTTTTCCTCTGCAATCAAGAAAGCTGAGATTTAGGCATAAGCCAAGTGCCAAGCAGGTAGTCTATTTCTTCCCATGTGAAATTAAAGACCAAAAGGAAATACTTCAGCTTTCTTTATATTCAGCAGCTTTCAATCCCTGTCAGGTTATGGGTTGATATGCCAGTGGCCAAAATATGAGAGGATGTAATCTACGTGTTTGTCTGCAACTTAGGACATCAAATGATACTAAAAGGAGCTACGTTCAAAGCAAGAAGTTTACAAGAAGTGCTTGTGTCTCCCTTTTAAGTCCACATATCAACTAAATTCCTGCCCCTGTCAGTAAGAATTAGCCATTCTTTTACTATTACTGATAGATATCAATATTACTTTATTAACATCCTCACATTTCTTTAGCTTACTATTTGCCATATAAGTTGTCTGTGCACATAAGCATTTTTGAGCTGATGCTACTCTGGACCTGCTGCCTGGGCAGAGCAGCAAGGCTGGGTGACTAAAGCCCTGTGGCAGAAGTGAATCTACAACAGAGCAGCTCCTGGATTCAGCTGATTTCCTGGAACACCATCAGCAGAGGAGCCTTTTCCCAGTGTTCAGCTGAGGCAAGTCCAGCAGCAGTCACAGATGTAACCCAGACTCAGCAGCAAAACTCTGCAGCACAAGTCTTGCTCAAATGTACTCAAGAAAACCACTGCTGGTAGAGAGAACTAGAGTAACATTGCCCAGTTGGGCTTGGGGCTAAAGCAGTAACTCAAAGTGTGAGTTTATTTCAGTTTAAAAATAAAACCTCTAAATCAGTGCCAATGAAAGTCTTCCATTAAAAATTACTGTCAAGGAGCAAGGGAAAAGAGTATTCAGGCTTGAAACTGTTTCCAAAGAATGCCCTGAAAGCTTCCACAAAACCCACAATAAGATCATTGAAATTACTTTTTTGCGACTGTTGAACCAGATGCTTTTATTCCCCATCTCCCCCAATATTTAATTATTGGTTTAGTAGACATCTAAGGTAACTTTTCCTCAGGTTTTACCCATGGTACATGACTTGTTAAAGGTACACCAAAACATTTTCAGGCCTGTAGACAACAGGATTTCTTACAAATTCTTTAAAGACAAAGATGAGGGTAAATTGTTTTAAGTTGAAGACAAAATTTAGACTTGAGAGGACATAGTTTTCTTGTTGTTTTAGGAGCAGGCCAAAAGAGTTATTACCCATGTGAACAGAAACTCCTCTGTGTGATGGATATACAACAACACCTCAATTTTTACTAGAAGATAATTGCATTATGTCAATGGATTTCTTTTCCCAGAAAAATCTGTATGCAAACTCAAGTGCTTAAGAAGCAGCACTGCTTAATTTCAAATTTAAACTTAAAATGAATAAATTTGTGAGTTTGAATTACAAGTCTTAGATTCATTTATTTTCTCATTAGGTCCAAACAAAGAAGTTGTAGCCTCAAAGTTTCTTTGGAATGAGAACCAATCCTTTCAAACTCTGCCTGTGCAGCAGTCACTTGCAGGCCCCTCCATCCCTGCTGTGGAATGCCAGGGGATCAGCAGGATGCCAGGCTGTGCCTGGGAGGCCACATGGGCATTCCTGCAGGAGAGCATGGAGCATTTCCCGGGGCACTCAACGGGTTAAACCCGCTGCAATATGCATTAAGCACATGTTTCAACCAGCAGGGTGCCAGTCTAAGATGTCCTCAAAGCCTAATTTGATAGATATTATGCCATATGCTGCTGCAAGTAGTTAGTAATAAAGAAAGTAAAATTTTTATGGATGAGCAAAACAGGAGCTCTTATGGATGGAGTGGTTTTAAATCAGGTGTATAATTTACGTACCGTCAGACCACATGTAGAGTGCATTACTCAATTGAACTTACGAGCAGATAGGAAGGCAGTTTCTTTTAATAAGCACTTCTTCAACTTATTGGCTCTACAATTACTTGCACCAATTACCAGCAGCTGCTGCCTGTTTGGTGTTTTATCTTAGACAAGGAGTTACATTAGTTTCTAATCAACAAACCATTCAAGGACTCTTTAAAAATATTTAAATTTAATTTCCCCATTTATTTTGAATTAACTGAAATACTGGATATTTTCATTGTAGTACTTTGGTTCTTCTTGGGTTCTTCTCCAAACATAGATTTACTGTTGTAACATTTAAATTTAAATTTTGATAAAGCCAAGATTATAATATATTTGATTCAGGCATTTATGTGCAGCATCAACATTGGCCTTATTGACAATATATGGCAGTTAATATACAGGTGATTTCTTGCCATAGAATTCATTATACTCCAAAACCTTTCTGACATGTTCAAGTCTTTTAATATTCTTTATTATTTACCTGTCTGACTCACAGTTAAGAGAGCACTGGCTGATAAAGCAACAGAAAAATTACCAGAGAAAGCAATTAAAAAAAAAAAAAATGAAGACACTGTCATAAGAAGGTTTTTTTCCTCTATCTCTAGATTTTCAAAATTATAGTTCTAGAAATTTCCAAGCAACTTAATGGCACTTGAAAACCACCTTCCTATAACAGAATAACTGGTATTTCTTTTGTAGTTTTTCTGCACAATTAACCAAGGGAGAAAGAAAGAAAAATAAATAATTTAAAACTGTAAGTAGCAGAAGTAGCTGAAAACTAAAATGTACTGCAATATCAGACTCAGGGAGTTTTTCAGAGAAGTAATATCTGCTGGTAATGTGGGAGGCTGCAAGGTACAGCTACTGTGCTGGCACAAGAGCCTTCCTCACAGAAAACTCCTGGGAGACAACTGCCTTTCTAAGCAGAAAGCTCTATTATAAAGAAAACAGTTAGGTAAGAATAAACAAATGAACAAATAAATAAACAAATAAACCCCCTACAATGAGACCAACCAAACACAACCACCACTTTTTGCATTTACATATTATTGATTCCCAACCATCCTGAGTTTATTTTCTTAGGTATGGGGACATCCTTCACACTCCACATGAGCTGGGAACTCAACATCCAGATGTCATTGGGATAGGCACCATTAGTGCTCAATCCACTCCAGAGAGTGCATCAGCCACAACAGGAGAGAAATCCTCCAACAGAAGCCAAATTTGGGGCAGTTACCACAATTCCAGGTTTAGCACTCAGGAGAGAGAAGATAACAATTCAGTGAAGGCTCTCAAATCCATTGGTACAAAATGATAAGTTCAAACCCAGTAAAAATATTTCAGTTTCCCATTCACAGAGTTTTTTAGTCATACATTTCAGCTGTTTGAAGGAAATGAAGAAAACCCCTCATTTTTAGTCTTCTGAAATCACACATCAGCACATGCAAATCCTGTACTTTCTTAAAATAATAAAACTAAACAGAGCACCTTGTTTCCTCTTACTATCTCTTGAAAAATAAATAATCAAAACTGCTAAGAAACCCAGAAAATTCATTGAATGGAGCCTCAGGATGAGTGCTTCATATAAAATAAAGGAGTCCTCTGTAAATATCAGGACATTACAATTATTTGCAGAACCCAGGGCCAGAGGGGATTTCTAGTATACTGGCTCCAAACACAGCTTTCCAAAAGTAATCACAGAACAAATTTGGTTGCAGTAAACCTTGGGAAGTTATCTGACCCAACCCTTATACTCCCTCCAAAGCAAGGTCAACTTCAGACCTGGCCTTGAATTGAATTACACTGAAAATGCCAACAGAAAATGGGAAAATTATTCTACAAATAATAAAAAAAAATTTAGAAAATTCATAGAGAGTGTCAGTTGAAAACAGATAATGAATCAACCTTTCATGTCTCAGAAGTTATTACATGTATACCATACCCTTCCTTCTTGATCTTCTGCAAAACATGACAAAAAAGCTCTGAAAGGAAGGGGTAATTTTCTGGGATTTTACAAAACACAGGTGAATAGTCAGACCTTCTTCACTCTTCCAAAAAAAAAAATCAGTATTTTCCACAAAAGAGGAAGGTCCTGCCCTCTGTCCACCATAGACTTACAATTTAGTTTCTCCATTACACTACCAGTGTATTAAAGCCACCAAGATGATAAAACATTTTGCTATTAAAGTTCAGAAACAAAGAGATTCATATTTTTATCACAAATTCCTTTAACTCCTGCAGTTAAATTACAAATTATCCATCTTTTAATGTCATCTCTCACAGCTGGGAAAAATCTAACCCTCTCAGGACTCAATCAGATATTCACACCAATTTGTGTAATTAACACTAAGCTTAATATCTCAGTTAATTATGACTGCAAACACTTTCTTAAAATAAATCAAACTCACTAACTTACAGAAACAAAACAAAGAAACTGAACACCACTTAAAAATTACTCACATGAAGCTTTGAGAAGATTAATTCAAAACCTCTTAGGCATTTAGAAGGAAAAAAAATAAGAAAAAAAAGAAGGTCCTTAAAACCTGAGGTTCAGATACCAGAAGGGTCTGCTCAAGTTATTTACTTGTACCCCTTCAAGGTGCAAGTACTACACCAGTTCACCGTGTGCCCCTAATTTATATGAGATCTTGTTCCAGTTTTCCCATGGCTATTTCCTACTCCCACCCCAATGCACATGAGGGATTGAATAATATTCTTGGAAAAACAAACAGGGGGTCTTACATGTTTCCTGAAAGAAAGGTGGTCCATCCCACCAGCAGAACTGAAGACTCCACATATATATTTGGCTAGTCATAATTTACATTCCACCATTCTTCTGATAATATCCTGAGGAATGGCATTTTTTAAGCACATACACAGAGTATCCTGCACAACACACACCGGGAATGGGGCTGCTGGTGTCTCCGGATGATACATTAGGGTGCTCAGAAAATTGTACAAGGATCTTACCCCCTTCCCTGGATCAAACCTATAAAATGCCAAGCACTCATTACACACAATCCTCTAAGCACATTAGTCATCCTTGGGAATATACATTTGGAACACAATGAATTTCAGACATAGCTATAATTGCACAAATCATTGTTGGATTAGAGTTATGTTTGTAGAGAAGGTGGACATTCCCGTAAACAAAAGGAAATAAAAATATCACTGATCTCTCACAGCAGTACCTGAGCACTGGCATCACCTTATTGCACAGCACCCCTCTGGTTATTCAGTTTACACAGCACAGATACTTAAAGGCACAGAATGAACTGTGCTGGGCACTACAGAAGGTGCTGCCAGCTGAAAGGGACCCAATGGTGTTCAGTTTAAAGCAGCTGCATCCTGCAGCCTTAGGCCTTGCTCCTGAGCAGAGACACTGAAGTCTTTAGCTAATTAAGGACCTCGTCCTATGAGCTCTTTGCCTGCCATATATCCAGTGACCAGGAACACCTGAAACTGTAGCAATACAAACTATTTTCTAGATCAAAGTCTTTTCCTGTGGAATATCAAAGGCAGAGATATTTTTTTCAAAATTAAAATCAATTATGGTTACTTCAATCAAGAAACAAAATTCAGAAATGACCACAGCACCCAAATGACAGCTGGAGTGGACTCCCACTTGTCATGATCCTTCCTCTTATCCATTTAACCCCCCAAAAGAAGCAGCTGCTTATTTTTCACATAGTAAACTCTCTTTTATAAGACAGCAGTTATTAGGTGTTCCTTAAAATGGCACTTCAATTTTTTCTCTCAATCATCTTCATCTGGATAGAGGCAAAGAAGTTGTATCTTTTAGCAATTCCCAAGTGCCAGATAATATATGGAAAATAAAATGTAAAATCCTTTGTTGTTTTAGTATTACTTAGCCATCTTAAAAAAGATGGATACAACAACACCAGTCACTCCTTCCATTATCCTAAAATTGGATATATTCACCATGACAAAAATAAAGCCTTACTTTCAGTTACTCACACAAAATTATTGGGTCTCTTTCTAGACTATGATATCTTCACTGGTCATCCAATAAGATAAATTTGACATCTTCTAAAACATGGAGTGGAGTATCCCATTCAATTCCCAGCCATGAGACTGAAGACTCAGGCTCCCAGAACTACCAGAGCTCCTCAGACAAACTCCTAAACTACCAGGAGACCACCAAAAACTGAGCCCCGTAAAAGTCCTTCTATTTAGTACATGAGGCCATGAGAGAAGACATTAAGAATTCTTTTTGTGTTTCTCTACAGATTTGACTTAGGACTAAGATGAAGTCCACTGGATCTCATCAAGTAACTGTGCTCTGAAAGGAAACAAAGAATAAAAATATCCTTTTTATGAATGGAAGGGGATATCCAGCTTTAAAGAAGTCTGTTTATTTCTGTCTCATTCCTACAAGTGCTGTTAAAATGCACATCTCAAGTTCCCCAAGGCAAGTTAAAACCCAAACAACAAAACCCCTCACAGCTCTTCAGGACAGAAAATGTTTGTGCATGATTTTTTTTTTTTTTTTACAACAGCAGAAATGGAATGGTCATTTCTTCTACAACAAACGTGGTTTTTTCTTTACCAAATGGTACCTCTGCAGTTCATGTAAGCACAGCCAGCTGGGCTTCAGCTGCCCAAGGTGGGCACCACAGCCTTCACTGCCACGAGCAAAGTTACTCTCCAGTTACTTTCAGTGTCTGCATTAACCAATACCCAAATGTGGTAGCTACTTTGTGAATATTAAGACATGAAATAAACCACAATTTACAGACTTCAGCACCTGGTTAAATTCAAGGTGATTCTTCTCACCACTGCCTTTTTTTTTAAAGCACACATCTGTGGTTCTTCTCATTGCCAGAATTAATGAGCACTGCCTATAATGTGTTGTAAAGCAGGCATCATTACCACCTCCTACCCAGAGCCATTTTAACCACAATCTCAGTTTTTAGGTAGCTCTGCTAATTAACAAACTACTATTACTGGAAAGATGGGATCTGCACATTATTTCAAGTGGGTTTTAACAGTCTTTGAACAATAACTACCAAATTTGCTAGCAGTTTGCACTATTTTAAGAAAAAAATTACATGATTTTTCAAAAGTCTAGAACTCATAACAAATCCAGGGATAGCCATGCAACAAGGTTCAAGCCCTTTATTTGAGCAGTCATCTAAAAGCAGCAATTACAAGAAACCATAAGGCAGATAGAACCATAACCTTTTTCATACCCTCACAAGCAAATGATGTCATAACTTCTCACTGCTCAGTGACCCCCAGGTTCTCACAGTAGAAGAACAGGTTTGGTTTCACCCTCAAGTCATTCAAAACAATGAAGACACAGGGTTCAAGCTTTTATGCATTCAGACTGTACAATGGGCTTTATCCAAGAGAATAGGAAGAAGGTAGCATTGAAAGGTACTTTCATAATGGCCTATTCCTTTATAACTTTACTTTGTCAAAGGTGGTAGAGGTGAAAAGATGATGAATTTACCTTAAAGAAAATAAAGGACTCTAGTAGTATATATTTGTTTATCCTACAAATTTGTATTGCAGGATAATTGTGGGATTATCTCAAGACAGGAATGCAATATATTCATATGTTACCATTGCATCATAGTATTATTCCATACTGTTCTGGATAAGAAAAATGTGGCCATCATACAACAGCTTCAGACAGAATTTGATTTTTAAAAATCCCATTTTAGTCTCACATGTTGATTTCTCAACCCACCATACACAACTTGTCCTGTCTGAGTGCAGTTCCTGGAAGGCCAAGCAAGGCCCCTGGACTCACAGTTCTAGTGCTGACTGCTGGGAACATCACTTAAAACCTGGACTACAAAAATCACAGCCAACACACTTAGAGATGCCCTTCATCACCACCCTTCTAGTTTCAATGCTGATTGTCCAAGACTCGGATCTCTCAGTTTTCATCACAAAGCTGAGATTTCTCAGGCCCATCACCACATTTCCAGAATGGCTTCAGGGCCAAGTCTGCTTCCAAAGATGACTTTTTCCTGGTCAGAGTTACACAGAACTCCAGACTACACTAAACCCAGTACCAGATCATTTCTCCTATGTATTCTCTTTCTATATTCTGTACCTAAAAGCAGGGGTTTTTTCAGACACAAAAGCATTTGTCTTCTTCAAGGCAAAATAAATTGCCAAAAGAACAATGGAAAGCCTTCCAAGGATTTCATTGCTAAAGTCATTATTCAAAACAGATGTTGTTGCCAAATTTCCAGAGCAGAATAACACTCCACTGCTTCCCCTCCTCCCCTGAGCTACAGATATTCTTTGCAAAATTAATATTAATAATTCAAAGAATAAAAAATTTAAGGAAGAAAGAAAGAGAGGGCTAAAAACATGGGTTTAAAATGTGCCATAAGTTTCTAATGGGAAAAAATAACTTAAAAAGCAAGTCCTTAGGAAGCAGAAAAAACAAAATACACAGACACACAAAAGAAGGAACTCTTCCTCCCCATATAAATAGTACATGTATCCAAATTTGTCCAGAATTAGATCCTCCATGTATTGAGAAAATCAGTCTCATTATAACATGTGCAAGTAAAATTTTACTGAGTCATAAAACTTATTAAAATCAAGTTAATACTATTCATTCAGAACCTAAGAAATTGTGCCTTTTTAGCTGCAACTTTCTGAGCCCTATAAGTGCACTTACTCTAAATTAAAACCTTTTTGTGTGTTTAATTTCTTTTACTTTGTAATATCATAAACCATCTATTTATCAAAATCACCTTGTAGGAAACAGATGAGCTTGAGAATTTAGCAGTAAGGTTTTAAGAAAAGTAGGGGGATGCTATTTAGTATAAAACTAAAAAAAAAAGTAAATAAAAGTAATCTGGCTTTATGTCATAATAGCTGTCATCATTCTAAATAAGTACTTTGTCCACCACCTAGAATTCCTCTAGGAACTCCATAATCAGGATGGATAAATTCATATTCTATGCTGCACAGGAGAGGAAACAGAAGTCAATGCACATAGAAGTATCAATTCCTTGAAAAACTGGACAAATTGCTTTCACCTCTGCCATTCACACACCACCCTCTATAAATATACAAAAGTTCTTCATCTAAAAATATGGTTCTGATATAAACCATAAACCACAAACCACTTTTGTTCTGTCCAACAAATAAAACTAGTTTTGGAGATGTTTATTATACTCCTATAACATTATTATAATGCTTATTAAAGCTTATTTAAAGCTGCATTCCTAGAGCAACTCTTAATTCTTCAGTATGCACTGGCTAGTGTCATAAGGGTGGCAAGATCAATATTTTTAGCATAAAGGAAAACAAATTCAACAATTTCATATCAATATCAAATGAGTTCATCATTTGATAAACTCATCCAGAACACAAAAAAGCAGATATGCTTAATATTAAAATACATTCAACTTTATTTCTCCTTAGAGGGCCTGTGAGTATGAGAGATGTCTCATTGGAAGAGTCAATACCAGTTCCTGAGGTGAGGTACCACACGAGACAAAGTAGCTTTTCCTCTTGCAGGCAGATGAAACCTTGCCAAGTCTCATATACTCAAAACTCCCTCCTTAAACTGCTCCCTGATCCAGGTTCCTCTTCCCATCGAACAGAATGACCATTCTACCTTTTGTCTGCGTCAGCAAAATAAGTTATTCTCTCCTTCACCCACTTCAAAACCACAGAAATACCAGAATTCTCGCTTAGTTTTTAAAATGAGCCTGGATGCCAGACAGCAAAGACCAAAGCAGCTCATTAATATTACAGATATTCCCAAGCCACGCTATCACTTTGTTGCAATATCTTCAGGTCCACTGGAGTTCCCCACGGTAAGCAGCACGCACGGAACAAACAAAGCAAACAGCCGGCTGCTGCGAGGAGGAGCACTAAGCTTTAACTTCACCGAAAAAGTGAAGAAGTTTCACCGAAAAAGTGAAGAAGTTTCACCGAAAAAGTGAAGAAGTTTCACCGCCCCCTCCAAAATCCCGGTCCCCGTTCATGTTACATTTGCCAACAGCGCCACCTGGTGGCGGCTCGCGGCCGCGGGCTGGACATCCCCTCCTTCCCAAGGAAAATCCCTGGGAGCAAACAGCGCGTCCGGCGAATTTTTCACTCTGTTTGGTGTCTCAAGTCAAAGCGAACACGGTGTCGCCTGAGTATTTATGACATGTATATACAGGCTTTGCGAGATGCAGCAGGACGGGGGCTGCAAAGCTCTCTTGGTTCTTGCTGGCGCTCCAAATTGTCCAAAATGAAATGTTTCATGCAGAAAGTTGGGACATGAGCTCGGTGCAAAATTTCTGCAACTGCACATAATTATTTTGCTCAACTAAACCCGTGTAAAAAGCAGTAATCCACAGTAATAAAAATGCAATTATTCTGTTATCTAGTAGTTGGAGATAATTGTGTAAATATTGTTGCAATTTTTAAAATAAAATACATACTATCAAGAATACTGTTTTTACACTAGTATTTATCCACTAAAGTAGTTAAGGTGTATTATCTTCTTTTCATACTGTTTTTAACACACAGAGTTCCATGCCATGTATGGATCTTATGCAAATGCTCTTTGATTTCAAATGAGACTTTGCATACTAAGGAGTCTATTTTCCCATCAATGCAGAAGAGATTTACGCACATAAGTCCCATTACCATTAATGGGACTCACCCACATAAATCCCCTGCACATTGATAGACCCTTAGGATTTACATTGAAATGGGTCCTTTAGAGCCATTACAATGTCAACCTTTTGCCAGGATTTTGAGTATTAACAATACTAAGAAATACGTGGCAATCTTAATGTGTAAAATCCCAGCAAAAGGCACAACACAGAATGATATGAACAGAGCAAAAAATTCTTACTCTTATGCTATTTAAAGATGATCTCTAATTATTCTTTACCTGTCCATATTCCTATTGGTTGTTTTCCATCATTACTTTCCTTATTAAAAATCCTACGTCCTGTTTTCCATGACTATCTGTCCTCTTTTCCAAACAAGCAGTGCTCAAAATCTGCTCTAAAGCATCAGGGAAACAAAATATTTATATTTTTCAGCTGAACAATTTTCCTCCCATTAACTTTCCTTTTAGCTTGTTACACTATTTTGGCTTCCTTATTTTTTTTCTTTTTTTTAACTGGTAAGCCTACATTATAAATGCAGTAGTATAAACCCAATGGCTTAAGTGCAGCCAGTAAGATAAGGCCAAAACAGCATAGTAGCAGTACTATATTTGTTTGCATGCAGGGAAGAATAATTCTCCAAATACACCACAGTATCAGTATGTTCCTCAAGGCTATAGCAAGAAAATCAAGGTCACCTACACTCCCACAGGTTGTTAAAAACAACCACATATCATCAAACTAAACTCAGATGCCACCACAAAAAAGCAACATTTATCACCTACACTCTCAGAAATTCTTGAAACAGCTCCATTTTCCATACACACAAAGGCAGTTCAACTCTTAATTTGGCCTAACTTTCCACAGATTCACATGAGTGCTGTGGCGCTTAAAGAGAAATTAGAAACGAAAATATTTCTACGGAACTTCATCTACCAGTAACTTGATTGGTGAGAAATCTACATAATGACAAGCTTACATGGTTGTTTGCCCTCCCCTTATTGCCACTGTGACATGATCAAGAAGCAGGAAGGTATACTTGATGAACAAGAATATTTATTTTACTTGAAAAAATATCTTAGGCGTGATTCTTTAATGCTTTGTCTTAAAATTATACATAAAAACATATTTGTGGAGTTGGATTGCACTGATAATATTTTACCATTCAGCAGGCACTAAAGCACTGAATTGCTAAGTGACAGCAGGACAGCTACATCATAAATGGGACCACCAAGTCCCTTCAGTCCTGAAAGTCTTTCCCCTCAGTGCTCAACAGAAGCTCCTAATTTAAGTTATGCAAAACTTAACATCCTGGTAACAGGTAATAGGCTGCCACAGTTGGAAATGTACAATCCCATCATAAGATGGAAATGGTGATGCAAACAATAACTATTTTATATTAATAAAGCAAACAATTCTCATTTTACAGGCAGGGATGTTCAGGCCAAGAGCCACGCTCTGGGTGACCAGCAGCAGCTCCAGCACCCAGCTGCTTCCTGACTCTTATGGACACATCACTGCTGCAAAGCAATAGACATTCAAAAGGCTCCTGCCACTGTTTCATAAAGAAAATTGTTTTACACTGTAGATTGAGGATCTGTCTTCCACATAACACAAAAATGTGAGTAAATAAATAAAAAAATAGAGAGAGAACGAGCACGAGACAGCGCACGCGAAATAGCGGATAAGTAACCATGGTGATTCCTGATCTCACACAGGACAGAGAACCTACATTGTCTGTGACCTTATTCTACTCCACTCCACTGGCTCCAGCATCAGGACTAGGATGTGTCATGATTCTGACAGGATCAGGCTCTTAGGACCAGACCTCCAAAGTTAATTATATTTTTAGGAAAATGACAGTTAAGCAGGCATATATCTTCGTGAATTTGAGCGAAGAAAACCAAACAATAAAACCCCAAAGAAAATCACACCACAAGCAGGTACTATGGTCCAGATGGACAAAACAACCAAATCTCCGAGAGGGTTTATATGTAATTTAGAAGCCATACTACTAAAACCTGCAGAAGAATTGCCAGCATGTTTTCCCCAAGCTTAGCAAATCATCCCTTATTTCTCACAAACCAAATCAGGGCAGAACTTTCCTTATTCTTCAGCAGGCCTAATTAGGCTCCTGCCTAAATAACTCCGTGGTTAAATCTCTGTGCTTGTCAGTGGCATGTTCAGAGTGACTAACACACCTACAGGCTCTGTACTTTGTGGTGGAGCTCAAGACACCCTCTTCTCTCATTTTAAGAGAAAACACAAGATGGTGCTAGAGGTGGTAATACTGAATTTCCCCCAATAAAGCCCTGCCCAGATTTTGTAAAAGTAGTCATCATTTGTTAGAGGAGTTTTACTCTCCTATCCCAGATGAAGGGTCTCTAATCACCTGGTAATGTGCTAGCTGGCAGTACCACCCATTTAAATTTAAATTGCTCTATTTTGCAAATTTATCATGATGCAGCAAATGGAAAATGTTCTCATGGAAGGGGAAAACCCCAGTATGGGAGGGGTAGATCAGGTCCTGAAGCCTCAGATGGGAGTTCACACGCTGGCTGAATGCAACAGGAACAGGACAGCTCAGAACTGACCCCCACCACTTGATTCAGTTGTTCTATATTGTAGCTCAACGAGCCCACCAATTTAAAAAACCTCAATTAAAACAAAAATGCATGTTATAATGGTTTATTCTTGCTTTTGCCAAGCACCTCTGCTTCTGTAAGAAAATCACATCATTGACACTGTCCAATTGTCCTGATGCAACAGAGCTTTGCACAAGCTCCTAACAGACCTTCACTTGTAGACTACTTGGGGCATGGAGTTCAGAAACCCATTGTAAATCTGGTATTCATTAATGTCTGCTCATTTTCCTGGCCAGAAACAGGCCAGCTTTTCCCTTTGCCAATTACCCACCTTCACCCAGCCCTTGGAATATAATTTTTCCCATAGTTGGATCAGGATGAAAACTGCAGTTTCAGTCCTCAAGCCCTTTCCTCCTCTTGCTACTGAAGAGAGGGGGAGAGAGAAGACAGAAAGAACAGGGACCAGCTCAGAGCTGAAGAACAGGGCACCCACCCTGAGCTATCAGATTTCTTCTGTTCCCTCCTTGCTTTGCACATGGGTTCAATTCCTGCTTCCTTAGGGGATGTACAGGAATCTTGCCTACAGGCCTGAAGAGCTGCTGCACTCAAGGAAAAAGTAGCCAGAAGTACTCCTTTGGCTCATTAAAGGGTGCATCCCTCCCCCAGTCTGAAATCTCCAAGCTCTGTTCAAAGCAGATTAATGAGAAGAATTTGAAAGTTAACAGAACAGGTGCCCTTGGCTGAAATGCCATTGCTCAGGTTCAATTGTTATCACTCATGATAGGATCTCCTGTAATCAGCTGCTTCTGTGGCCAATTTCATCTGTCTCTAATGACTGTGTAACAGCAGTAATGGACATCTCTGCTGGTTTGTTTTTTGTATTTTTGCCACAAAGCAACCTTGCTGTGATGACACAGCGACTATATTTAGTTCCTGCTCTGTACTGAAGTATAATGCTCAGCTAAAAGTTTTTATCCTCTCTGTCATTGTGTAATCTATATATAAAACTTAAAATACAGTTTCTTGCCGAAAGGCAGGAGGTGGTGATATTTCTGTAGCTATACATAGTAGTTACCATGTACTCAGAATTACACTTGCATTAAAAAAATGACACACATTACTGTTGCACAGTGAACTCGTATGATTTACATGTCATCTTCTTAATTTTACTAGTCAAAATACATTTTTTGCTTTTGTTCCTCAACAAAAAAAAATGTATATTACTAATGCTAAGGTTGTGATGTGAAGTGACAGAAGCCAGGAAAATTCAAGTTACATCTGACACTGTATCCTTTACTCACAGGGTTGGGTTAAGACAAGACAATGGCTGTCTACACTTCCAAGTTCCCAGGCTTTGTTAAATACGTATCATAACCTTCACATTCATTTAAAAAGTGTCTCTCATCTTCTTTCCTTAAAAAAGGGATTTTAAAAGTGGTTTTGTTCCTTGATGCGATTTGTAAAACATTGAAGAAATGGAAGAACAAGCAATAAATATTGCTTTAAAATTCAGATAGTTTATATATCAATTTACATGCATATTGAACCACCTTAATGATATACCAGCTGCAATTCTGCACTGCAGAAAATCCAGGCTTCCTGTTTCTTCCCAGTTCTTTATGTTTTTGTGACATACAACAATGGGACTTAGCAGCCCCAAATGGAACAGTCAGCAAAGACTTTCCAGCACCTCACAGGGAGTCTGAGATGGGCTCTCCATGGAAGAGAGAGGAAGACTGGAGCAGAATTTAATGCTGGGACACTGAGTCGAATTCACCCCTCTCCTCAGATGTTTTGTGATACATTATGAAAAATCCCCTGGTTTCCACATCCAAGGACCCCACAATAAAATGGGAAGGTGGGGCACAGCAAGTACAGGCACAGACAGTGAGGTGCCCAGGTGAGACAGGGTGGGGAACCAGGCAGGAACAAACATATCCAGAATAAAGTGCCTTGCTGTGGAAAAGTACTGTTCAGTTTTATATTCTACTGTAGCTACAATCTTTATCATTTATAAAACACTATTATCCATAGGTTTTAAATATTTGTGAAATTATTTATTTATCATCAAAATACTACCTGTATTACACTGTGAGACTAGATATCAGTGGAGAACAGATAAAAGAAGTGAGTTGCCCATGGCCATTAACATTTCTGTGGCAGAACAAAAGAAACTGAAGCAATTTCTGCCTCTTTTAGCCTTCTCACATGAGGACTACAGCTGCTAAGAACGTAAAAACTGAAACAATATAGGACTTCTATGAAGTTCCTTGATTACACTACAAATTTGATCAAAAACATTACAGGAATAACCTAACGCAATTGCAAGCACACACACACGGAGCTGATGGAATCAAAGTTTCCTAATACACTGTAATCTTTCCTTTCACAAGCAATGCAGTACCCACAGCAAGTATTGCTATCTACAGTTATCATGTCAGTATAATACACATAACAGACCTTAAGCTTGGAATCCATCAATGTGTTTTACTGCATTAATACCTCCCAACTTTTACACAATATCCCTTTAAAATTACTGTGTCTAGCTCTTTATTTTAATGGTATGATGTGACAGATCTTAAGGAATCCGTTCCAACCCAGTAACTCCTACTTTCACTCCCACCCAAACATTCAATCTGTGCATTACAGCTACTTTTCATTTTAGACCTCCTCTCTTTCATTTATCTGTAATAGGCTGAATTTACACGGCAAGTTCCTGAAAGTAAGCAAAAAAAGATGTTGTGTATTCTCTTTTAAATCGAATTCATTTTAACTCGGCTCTCTTCTGCAAATCCATTCAGGGTTGACACTGACTCAACAATTTCCTATATTTGCTTTTGTACGCTACCAATCCCCCCATACATTCTCTTGCATATGGAGGCTATGCTTTTTCCATAAACAGAGACAAATATACCTGACTGGAAAAAGCACTCAAAAGAAGCTTTATGTTGCAACATTTTTAATGTGAAATTCTTCAAGAAATTCATACCAAACCAAAATAACACCTCAGCCCCTTGCCATGTGCATTTAACAGGGAAAAAAAAAAATCCAGATTACAGTTTCCGTTACTTATTTTAATTTTTCCCTGCTTCAAACACCACAACACTTCCCAGACATTATTTAGTCAGTAATCTGCATACCTATTCTACAAAATAGCTTCCAAATTTCCCTTTGCTGCCCACACATTTGCTGCTTCTAACTGACTTGTACTGAAAGCAGCATGCATCAGAAAATTCACACCTACCTGGCCTGATGGACACCAGAGAGGCTGCACTGCAAAGCTTCCATGAGAAAAGCCTCAGAGATGCTCAAGCAGAGGAAACAAGAGGCATTAGAACAAGAGCTGGTAGAACAGACAGAGCTCTTGCAAGGATTTGCTTCCTTCAACTGTAACTGGGCATTTTTTGCACAAGGACAGGGTTTATGCTTTCTGAATGCATAAATCGATGAAATTCAACCACCTCCAGGTTTCTGACTCAGAAGGCACCATCATACACTGGCAGGTCTATCAACAGTGCAGTCATGATGGAACTTAGTCTAATATTCTTTGTCCATTACTTTTTATTTTTGAAACAAAGAATGATGAGAATTCTTATCACACATCTTGTGAACCACAGAATGGGCACCAATGATCACTTCACACAGCAAACAAACATCCCAGAAGTGGACAAATACAATCCTCTTCACACAGCTGTACCACCTCCCCTTAGATTCAGAAGTATTTTACTGGCAGTACAAGATTAAGTTCAGAGATCTGCAAGGTTAAGTTAGGAAAATAGTGCCATGCTATAATTAGCACACTCCCACAATACTGAAGACTTGCATTAGCCTGATAAAAAGTCTTTAATTTGTTATTGCCCATGAATCTACCCTGCTTTAATCTCCCAAACTGAAATAGAACCTTTGATTGTAAGGTTGCCAGTCACACATTATTATCCTGGTACAATTATTTCTATGCACATACACAAGGCTAGTATAAAAATACTGTTCTGCTTTCACAGATAAAAGGCACAGAAGCACCTAGAATCTCCAGTCAAGAACTGGGTCTGTTACTGAGTATATAAACAGACACCAAAGCCATCAGTCAGTGGCCTAGAAAGCTCTCAGAGTTACACAGCAGTAAAGAAAGAAAAGACAGTGTAGAAAAGGGATTTAAAAAATGACAAAAGTTAAAAAAAAACCTAAAAGACATTCCTGGTACATCATAACATTCTTCAGTTTGAAATAAAAGGAACAGGAAACATCCCTACAAATCCCTGGTCTAGAACTTTGATTATTTCAATAAAATTCTACCCCCTAATACTTAAGAATATTGCAAGCAAGAATCTCAGATCCAGTTACATACATAAAATGCAAAATGAGCATGACATGATCTCAAAATTAGTTATGGGGGTTGTGACACAGAAACAGGGAAAGGACTTCACACCACCAGTTTGTGCTTGCCCTTTAACAGATAGTATTTGTCTCAGGCTCAAAAAATATCTTTTCTTTATCTAGCTGAAACTGATTGTAGAATTAGTGAAATTCAGCCATAGCTATCCCATCCCATGCATTAATGCAACAATTTAACACCAGGTGCACTTTGTTTCAAGCAGAGGGGCTCCATTGTCTTAAGTACAATTAAGGAGGTGGATTTAAGAGGCTACTGGAGCTCCAGGAAGATGCTGCCACTGCAGCAGGACTTTCCCTGCTGCCTCTCAAAGCCCCTGGCTCCTGTTACACAGTGCCAAGGAACAACAGCTACACCACAAAAAACTCCTGCCATTTTTACCAGAAATTTTGCAATTACCAGAAATATTGCAATCCCCCCCAGTTGGTCCTTGTGACATGGATGTGATAAAGCAACAGCATTTGGGATCTTTCTGCATATAATTCACTACCAACCAAAATTAACCACAGCTCAACTCAGGATAATTGATTTAAACCACTTTCTTTCCAAACAGGAATAGCAAGCATGTGTAGATTTTTTTTCATAATTCTTCAGGTTAAGTGGGACTGCTCAGAAGATGGGATGGGCAGAGGTGCCATTGTGGCTTTTCTGCACATCATGGCACAGGAAATGACTCTGTCTGGTATCCTTTAGGTATCCCTGTGAGCAGGATACTCACTGGAAGAATGAAGAATTAATTATATCCAACAAAACACAGTGCCCTGGATGGCTATTCTAAATATCCCACCTTTTACAGAGTGGCTGCAACAAAACTATTTTGCACAGTGTTGTTTCTAAGTCAGAATCACAAATACCATCTTCAGGGCTACAAGCACTTGATACTGAAATGGACATGGCTCAGCATTACAAAATGAGTGCAATCCTCCACTCCCTGAATCAGCTAGAAGGGATCACAGTGGAGATCTTTGAGGTGAAAAGCAGTCTAGCAATGTGAAAGCCTTGCAGCAAATAGTACTTTTACATCTGAACCCTATTTCAGATCAGTTTTTTTCAGAGGGTGGTTAAAAGACACCTTTCTCCTATAGTTCTGCTCTTATCTTCCAGCTTTCTAAGTCTGAGGACAATTTGAAAGTAAAGAAAATTTCCATGTTGCTGCTGGTATGCCCTTAGAAATGGAGTCCCTGAAGAAGTTGAAGCCACAAATATTCATCTGCGTGTCTCCCAGGTCTGCTTTATTAATCAGGAAAATAAAAAGACTAGAACCCCTAGTCCCATCGTGCCACAGATTTTATGACCTTTGAATAAAAAATAACAGCTAAACAGTAAGTGGTCAGTTTAAAAAGGTCTTCTCTATGCAAAAAAAATACAAGAATAACATTGGAACCTTTTTCCCCCCAGTTGGCAGGGAAGAGAAGAAAATATATTAAACCAGGCACTGCTGATGGGGGCAATGGCCCCATTACTGCACTTACTCTCTACAAGAAATTCCAGCACTCTGCCCTCGGTGATTTTGCTCCACTGAAACCAAAGGATAAAACTGGCAGAGAGTATTTTAAAGCAGTTATCCAAACCTCACTACTCTACAGGATGGCAAGGTATCCTACAAGACATTCGCAAATAAAAAGATAGTTTTAAAGACTAGTCTGATGACAACTTTTTATCTCTAGTCTTGTACATTCTTAGTCCCTGGGTGAATTACAATGGGTTACATAAAGTAATTTATTGGACTGTTTTGTAGAGAGAAATACTCCCCAAGAACACCTCTTTCTGTATCACCCTTCATATAACATGAAATATTTGCTACCCACAATCAGATCTGACCAAATGACTAAAGGGAGTGTCCTTCTAAGTGCTCAAAATAACACCAAGAATTTTCTGAGGTATTTTGCAGGTGTTCTATAAAACCACAAGGAATAAACTGTTTAACAACTCCCACCAAAAAAAAAAAAAATCACACAAAACCCTCCTAAAACACATTTTATCACACATTTCATGCTGAACAGGAAATCTTGTATTCATTACAGACCTAATTACACCAAACTCACAATGTATTGGAAATGCCATCAGTACAACAGAGCTAAGTGACCACAATAGCATCTTTACTTGTACTTAAGGCATTGATCCTGCTGTCCCACCCCTAAATTACCATCAGAATTTTAGAAGCATCCTGAGATGTTTAGGGATGGACTTCATGGACTAAAAGGGAACACTGTACATGTTACTTTACTTTTCAGAGATCAGCACTGCCACAATCCCCTAGCTGGGTCACTGAGCATTGCCAGCAGAAAAACAGAACCAGGATTGTCCAGCAGCACTGCAGCCAGACCCTGGTTTGCTCATCAGTGCCTGAGGGGGAAATATCACTTCAGTGTTTCAGAGGAGAAGCTTGAATTTCTTTTAGGTCCCCCACACTGCATGGTAACAATGGTGAGAAAAATCAACTTTTAAAAATTGCCAGTTTTAGGATAATGTGAACACAGACATCAACTTCTACTAAATACAGCACTCAACCTTGGGACAGTCAATCTAAAAGGTGGTCAGAACCCTGAGGAAAAGACCTGGGCACAGGGACATGGAAGGGTTAATGCCCTTTCCTTACCTCAACAACATCCACCACTCTCAGAATTTCTCTTATCTCTTCTTTAACACTCTATACTCATTCCAATCCCCACGTATTTCTGTAGCCTTTTTTCCTTTATCTCTTCTTCAAGGGACTCCCTCTAGATGTGACACTGCCTAAATCTGCATTTTCTTACAATCTTTATGAGAACACAGTTCTCATAAGCTGCTATGTATATTCACTAAGGCTGAGTTCACTTTTAATGTTCAGTGACAAAAATTTATCTGGAAAGAAAAGTGTTTCTTGCAAGCAACGCAGAACCCTAGTGGGCACATGAGACCAGGAACTATTGTCCTTTGTTCCCACCTCCCACTGCTTAAGATGATAAAAAAAGGCCACTGAAATGTTCATTGAAAATCTTTTCCAATCCCCATCCAACTCAGTCTGATTAAACACTCAAACCATCTGATTAAACACCTTAGGTGTGGGCAGCAGAATTATTGATTGTTTTCAACAGTCACTTCAACAGGCACAGCAGCTCACCCATGGTGCTACTAACCTGTCACAGTGTACATTTCCTTGTTCAGTTTATGCTGCACTGGATTATGTTCTCTAACAGAAGAACTACTTGTTAACTCATTAAATAACTTCAGTCCTCCATTTTATTGTGTTATTACTGTAAGTTCCTCTCAAAGACTATAAAAATTATGCATATCAATTAAGTATACATTTATATACATTCTCAAAAAAGTAGCACTTGTTCGTTGCTATAAATCTTTCCTGCAATAAAGCCTTCCCAACAAATTGTTAAAATGATGAAGACATTTAATAAAAAACTACTGCAAGTAATTTATTATGCTAATTCCTCATACTCTAATGCAAAACTTGCTTGAGCTTGAAAAGTTCAAACATAAAATTTGGCAGCTCAAAACCAGGCACAGCTGAAGATTCTCCTGTAAAATCCAGTGCACATGTAAGAGCCTTACAGTGGTTTACAAACATTCAGCCACAAATGCAGTGCTGTCACTAAGTGCAACTCCATGTAGGGAAAAGTTTAGAGAGTATCCACAAATATACATAAATAACAGGGGGCAAAGTCAGGGCTCCATTCAACCCTCTCGTCCCAATTCAAGCCATTTGTACTACTTACAGAGCTCATGAGAGGGAAAAGATTACATCAAGGAAAATCTATATTCTCTATGTCCCATATAACTCTGAATACTTATATTTTGATAGGTCACAAAATTTCTTGAGCAGGCTGGTGCTGCACTGTGGTAAGAACACAGTAAGAAGACAAGCCTTGATACACAGATAAGACCATGAGGGACCTTATCTTGCTTTGTAATTGCTTCATTTGTTAAATAATCAATCAAACCCCAGTAGGTTTGACAAAGTCTTTGATGAAGACTATGTCTTAAAGTTTAAGAGGGTATAAAGGAAAAAGAGAAAACTAAACAAAGATTAATTATGATTTTTAAACAGGGGAGGGAAGGAGACAATTATTTAACCAAGAGAAGTGTCCTGTGACATTGGAATGCCAGCTGGGGAAAGCAGAGATTCTTAAATTATCTAAATGACATGATCTAAACAAAAATCAATCACTTGTGTCTTTGTTTCCCCACTCAGCCCTAGGAAAGTTTCCCGTTAAGGCATTTATTTATCCTGCATTTCTCAGGGTGGAAAGTCTGATGGTCTGCTAAAAATATCACAGAGCAAAATCATTAAAAATTCACAAATTTCTTCATCAATAATAAATACATGAAAAAATGGTAGACAACTACAAAATATACAACAGTGACAGCTCCAGAAAAAGTTTTTTGGAAATTTTCCATGTTTGCTGTTTTATAAGTCAGTCATTAGGAGGCAGCAAATGGCTCAAAACCATGTGAGAAAACAAATCCTGAAGGAAATTGAAAGTGAATAGGACGGTAAGAATTAGAAGTGGGAAATTAATTCAGCCACAAAAGTAGCTTTTTGACATTTTCCACTTCAAGCAGATGTAAGGGTATATAGAAGAAAATACTTTGTAAGCTATTGGTTAAATAATTTGGCATCTAATTAATGGAAACCACACTCAAACTTTATAAGGTTGACTTGGGATTTTTGGTAATGTTAAAAAGCAAAAGACTTATCCCAGCCTGCTTTCCTATAGTCTGCTCTTTAAGGGATATCACAACATTGTCCACACATATGCATAAGGAACACAAAATAAATCATGTCTCATCTCATTTCATCTAAAACAAAGAGCTTATAACAGAAATTTCAGAGTTCTACATTATTTACAAGCTTTGCCTTTCAAAGAAAAATCTAAAAGCTTCTGTGGTTTTACCAGTGCTTCATTAGCAACAATAATCAGATTTAAATCAGTAACATTCATACCTCTCTCTTCCTATCATAATACAGCACAAGTCAAGGTAGAAATAACACGAGAAGCTTTCTTAAAAATAAAAATGAACCCCAGAGTTTCTACTATGAGTGCCAACATTGCTGTAAATTGCCGGTCATATTTTATATTGTGCAGCCAGGAAGCTGTTTTTAAATGCATTAATATCCTGAATCAAAACAGAATTGGAAAGGGAGAAACATTATGCATTCTAAGCAAGCCTGTAAATAAGAAAGGATTAAAATACGGGCTAGGCTTGCTCACATCATTGCATACAACATGTAAATTAATGTTTATTTCTTAGGCTGTTTTATCTTCAGCACAGGACAATGCACTTATCTCTATCTCACTAAACAGTTATAGTAAGTAACAGAGATGATAAGCATTAAACCACATCAATATTTGTCATTAATAGATTTATACAGTTGTATAGCATTCTTAAAATACTGAATTTGCAATTAATCATTCTCAGCTTTTTCAAATTAGTCATAAAATACAAATAATAAAAACAAGGCATAAACTTACTATTTGTTAGGTGATCACACTGTCCTGTGGTCTGAGTCAGTGGGAAATAATTACCCCTAGGAAATCTGGTAAGCAGAAATACAATAAAAATAAACATTAGCATGCCAAAAAGAATAAATTCAGCTTTCCTGCAAGTATTTTTCCTCATAATACTTCACAGGCAAGGTTAAAAAAAAAAAAAGGAAAAAGAACCACAAAAAGCAAAGTTGAAAAAATATATATACACATTTAAAACATAGTCCAGCAGTGTTCAAGGATCCTTGCCTCTCAAACTTTAAAGCAGCACAGACAAATGTTGAGATGCCTATAATAGAACAAAAATCCAAGTTCTCAATCACTAGTTACGCAGTATGTGTCAGTAAGGAAGACAATTTCCAAAATAATGATTAATGTATTATCCAGATTTTTTCCTCTCTCTCTCTTTTCCCCTTCCCATTCAGGTTTTTCTTCTTATAAAATGCACATAGGTTTTTTCTTCCCTGTACCCTGACTCAGGCCTGGCTTTGAAATGCATTTCAATCTCTCAACACAGACTGCTTTCACTGCATTTAGAGTCCCACCAAGGCCCAGCTTTAAAAGCTACTGATTCTTTTTTTCTTTAGCCTTCCTCACAAAGGAAGGGTATTTTGTAAATTACCAGCTCGTTCAGATCAACAAAAGGTACTTTCATAGAAAGCCCCATTTGATTTTGCTCAAATTTGATTACAAGGATGGAGAAAAGGAAAGGAAGTCAAAAAGAAAAACCCCAGATGGCTTTTTCATTCATCTCAGTGAATGAGCTTTATCTGTGCCTTTTGAAACTGTAGCAGTGGAAAAGCATTTCTGTTGGCTTAAAAAACTTGACAAAAATTATTGGTTTGCCATTTCTCATGTAACTGCCATTGGGAACTGGATGAAAAGACTTTTTCATGGGATCGCCTGCTTGGATCAAAATAATGGAGATTAGGTATTTCATTATAAATTACAGTGGGAGATAGAGCAGGCTGTCATATTAATAGCAACCTGCTCATGGCCTTCAATGGTAGCTATTCTCCTAGACAAAGGACCAAGGGGGTTGTCTATTGAACTTGTACTTTAGGCCTGATCAATTTTCTATCATCAAGGCAAAAGGTGAGGTGACTAACAAAAGAATTCACACATGACTGACCTCATAAGCCTATAGATAAAACAGCTTAAAGAAACAAAACACATCCTGAAATTATGGGTGATAAACTGTATAAAGGAAAAAGGAGAAGAGAAATGATAGAAAAAGGGAGAGAAAGAGCACGTGGTCTATAATTCTCCCTCTCTTCTTAGGTGAATGGACATATTAAAAGCTACTTGTTTTCAGCTGCAGATAATTGCAGCCTTTGCTTTTGCCATGTTCTGCCTTAAATCCTTCCATGTACTTTTTCATCCAAGACTCTTCCAGTAATTTCATTCACGAGTAACCACAGCACTGAGTTTAATATAGAACTTCCCAGAGCTGTAGCTGCACACAGGATTACACACAACATCACAGGCAGAAAGGTGTTACACAGGCATTACACTTATAATCAAATTACAGGAATAGCTATGAACCTTTGGGTTGCCATCCTTCTATACAAAACCTTGCTAATTATGGGAAACTTGAACATCTGAGCTATATAAGGACAACACCTCACAGAGTTTGAAAGTCTTGACATATTTCTCTTTCACTAAGATGTCACACAATTTTATACAGAGTGCAAAACAGCATTTAAAATGCTCATAATATATTTAGGTACCCTTATAAATGTATTATTTGAATTTTTTGCCCCACTCCCTAGGAGATGAAGACCCTTCTATAGCATCAGCATTGGGCTTTGCTGCTCAGGAAGAGTTACAGAGGGTGAAACCTTCACCCCCCTGAAGGCAAATACGCAGCAGCAAAATATCCTCTGATCTCTGTCAGGATCAACATTCCCTCCAGTTCTTTGTACAGATAGAAACTCAACTACCCAGAAAACTTTTATGCATGGAACTATGGCTCTAAATACATCTTGACTCTGTAGGAATTTCCCATAAGCTGTTAAAATTAAATTTCTAAATACGGCAAAACTGTAGAAGCATACAAATACTTGTATTTGAAAGCCAAAACATGAGCTGAGAACCCCTTCCAGCCTGCTAACAGCAGCTCAGGTGTAAGTGGCACCCACACTCTACCTGCAAGCACTCTATGGGAGAGGAAAATGGTCTAGAATTTGGTTTCAAGCTCCAGCTACACGAGCACCAAGAAGCTGGTGTGTGCCAAGTTTTCAGGGATATTTAGGAATTTCTCCTTTCAGCTCTACCACTGCAGTGATACTGCAGTTTCACCAATAAAGCTAGTCACTGACTCATGGCCCTTTGCCACAGATCCACCTATCAGCATAGCAGTATTTATGTAAAGACACTTAAATAATTCAGGCTAAAAAGGAGCACATTTCAGTGAGCTAAGATTCAGAAACAGCTAGACAACACATAGGAGGCTACAAAAAAGGGTGCAGGGGAGGAACTTCTGAGCCACAACTTTACTGCAGAAGCCAATGGGTTGTTGAATTACAGAGTCCCACTGAAAACAAACATACATTCATTAGCACAGAGAAATATTAAATAATTCATTGTTAACACTTTCTGGAAGCAGAGACAAGATGAAGACAAGCAAAACAGCAGCAGTGTGTGTTAAGTTTTGGCTGCCAGCACAAAAGCCAGAATCAGTTTCAGATTCAGGCACCCCCAAGCAGCTCAGATACATGAAATCATTAATGAAGCCCTAGTGGTAATGATATCTTCCCATTATTCCAGAGATCTACTGATGACTACTAAATGATTAGCAATTAATCCCAACTTTATATCCTCTGTGAGGGGCTCTACTGAGTAGTTACAGAGGAAAGAGCTCTTGTAATCATTGTAGATAACACTCTGAAAGTATTGCCTCTGTGCTCAGTGGCACCGAGAAAGACAAACTGACTATTAAGAGCTATTTGAAAAAAAATACAGACCAGGCAGAACACACATTTTGTGACAGCATCAACACAATTTGAGTAACCCATATTAAAAGGCAGGAGCAAGGCAACATATCAAAGAACCCATATGGGTATGTGTCATTTTCAGAAGAAATCATTAGGTAAGTACTGACTGCCAGTAAGACACAGACAATTCTTGAACTGAGCCACAGAACATAATTCACACAGGGCTTTATTTATAAGTACACACTGTGTGTCCCACTCTGGATTTCTCCATATTGATGAAGTATTGCTGCCCAACCATTTACTCTTTATGTTAAAATACTATTTCTATATTACAAGTTTAGATACTGCTGTACACCTACTTCTGGGTAGAAGATCCAATAACTGGCATAAGGAGACAGAAGCAGTAATATTTGAGATTACTTTTTGAGACTGCAAAACATGCTTGATACAAAGGACGGCTTAATATTTGATAATTGTGAAATAGTAAGCCCCTGTAATAACCAGAAGTGATGTATCTTAGAGCAGCTTTCATGAGAATTTGTGAATAGTTATTTCACTTTTGAATGATAACTTATGTTAATCAAAATTAAATTTCCCACATAAACGAACAAAACTCTTTCTAAGCTTAACCTTTGCATTTTGTGCTCCTGTAAGACTCACTCTGTTTGGACATACTGATTCCAGGGAAACAGCATCATTGCCAGTGGTACTGAAATTAATTTGGAGAGAGCACTCTGACTAAGAATGTCCAGCCAGCTAATGTAATTATAAACTATGTGTCCACATAGTGGGCCAAGACAACCACAACCTTGATAATAACTCCCCTCATAGAAAAAAAACCCTAAAAGCTCTTTCCACTGCCTTTTGCTATTTTTGTCTGAATTGTGTTTGGTTTTTTCTCAGCTTCCACATCTCATTGTCACATTTTTCTCTCATTCATCATGTCAGTGCAAGAGACCTGCAGAATAAACAGGGTCTGTTATCCTCAATGTCCATCAGCTCCCCCAGCCAGCACAGAGAGACCCTGTGAACTCAACAGATATCTGCTTATCCCTGTCCCATTAGTCTTGGGGAAATAATTTGACTTAAAAATAATTTCCAGTTTTGAAAGTGTGTGTCAATTTTTTCTTCCCAAAATTCTTCTTGAAGGTATTTCCTGAATAATCTTTGCAAATAATTATTCTTACAGTGCATTTCAAGGAAGTACAGCAGACAGAGGTAGACTGGCTGACCACAAGACATTATGCATCTTGTTTTCTGGTGAACAAACTGGACTGCACACATTCTTCCATGTTTCTCTGAACTTCAGGAGTGACATTCAGAAATGCCTATTTTCATAATATCCAGCTAGAAAATTGTTTTCCATTAAAATTCAACATGCATTCTCGACAAAAAAAAACCCACCAAACCAAAACAGGAAAAAAAAAAAAGACAACTTTTCTTACCTATCAATAGGGGAACACAGATTTACGAGACACTTTTTCCAGTGAAGGAAGACAGTAACACTGATAAGTCTTAGCCCAGCTTGGGGCTGTAGAAGGTTCATTATCAGCTTTAATGGTACTGGAGAGTGAATATCTGTAAAGAGTCTGTCACCTCTCACCAACATTTTAAGTCCCTGATGTTGCTAAACTCAAGCAGTATTAACAGCATTTGAGGAAGTAATGTCATTGATCACAGAGACTGAAAACAGAAGCTTGCTTGTTTTGTGGATCCTAACCACAAAACTATAAATGTCTGCTAAATAATTCCAGGTGGAGAAGGTAAATTCATGCCACAAGACAACCAGAGAGTGCTCTGCCAGTAACTTGCTCTCTTTGGTACAGTAAAAGTTCTATTTCAGTGATTTGATTAACTCTGATTTTTGCACCATGACATATAAAATGACTAACTGGGAAGGCAGGCCCGGAGCACCCAGGATTTTAAGGTTAAATTAAAATATCAGCGGGCACCTGAAGGAAGGCAGAGCAAGTCGAGGGCTGCAAGTCTGATTTACTCTGAGCATGGAACTGTACTTAGAAAAAGCTTCCCTCCTCCACACCCAGCCCTTCTCCTTCTTACATTGCATTGTATTGTTTCAATTTTCCTTTGAAATTTAGTTTTTGAAGCCATAGTAAATCGTGCATGTATGGTTCAGGGAATATATGGAACACCTGATACAGACACTTCCTGAAAAATATTCCATTCTAAAAGAGAGGTTTTAGTTCCTTATCCAAAAGATTAAAAAAACAACCCTACTCTATCTGGGTATTTGATAATTACAAATTACACTGTATTAAAATAAAAAATAAAAGAAATTAAAATTTCAAAAGACAAAAATGACGAATCCTGTATTTGGATGAAAAAAAAAAAAAACACACATGTCACTTGGAGAATCATAAACAACCTGTAAGGTAGGGGAAGAGTAGTGTCCAGAGCCCCATCTGGGGCTTTGCCTCAGTTGGGGGCAGGGTACTGGCCACATTAGCAAAATGTGCTTTTTTGTGTTTGAATCATTTTCAGGAATTGAGAGGTGTTTTTATTTAAGTAGTTCTAAATTATGTCAGATATGCAAGACATGGCAAACAAGGTTGTCCAGGACAGAAATACAGAAAAAGAAGTCAGTAGAAAAGCAGCTTTTTTTTCCCCAACAAAAAGGAAAGAAACAAGATGTTGATTGTCCCAGTACAATGGAAGGATATAAATATGGGCATAAATACTTTAAATTTTAGTCATCTTGGCTAGAACTCAATTTTTTATTGACTTGTAAAGCATAAATTGTAAACATCTCAAAGTGGAAACTGAAATATATGGATAAAATAATAGAATGAGCAGGGACAGGCAGTGCTGGAAAAATAAACAAATAAATTGAGGTACAATTAACAGGAGACAAAGGATAAAAAGAAGTTCTACAAATACACTTCAGAGTAAGAGGAAGACCAAGAAAAACTACTGGTTGGGCAGCAGCTTGGAGGTGAACTAAAACTATTGACATATTGTGCCAAGAAATCTGTTTACTGATTTTATTGACTGTTATTATCATGAAGGTCAATTGTAATTCACTGGCTCCTGCAATTAAAAGCCATCTAAAAAAATAAATAAAATCATATATATATATATATCTATAAAAGAGAAGCACAGTGACATGACAGAATAGGGAAAGACAGTATTATGAAAATATGTAAGTCAAACAATTCAAAGTTAGCTATGCCATATTACGTTTCTCCAAAGTCTTGGAAAAGTAGATGAATATCAGAGCTGTAACTGCTTGAAAGCTGTTATCAGAATTATTTCAGAAATGACATGATGGAGATGGGTACAAAAGCCCTTACAAGAGCAAAAATTATGCCTGCTGTAGAAGGGGGAGGTAAAAAGATAGCCTAGTTATTTTCCTTTTCTTTTTCAGTTTGTAAGTCACATAAAAGGAAACCAGGAAATGAGTAATTGAGCATATGGATTCATCAAGAACAAGGCACAACAAGGTAACAAGCCTTGTGAAATCACTGATGCCACATTTCATGATTTTAAAAATACTTTTGGCCTCTTTGCACAGGACTTTATCCTGATACAACCAAGAAGCATCATGGAAACAGCGATACTACTGGGTAAAGAGCACAGAAAAAGAAAGTTGTGCCATAGCTATCAGCATCTACAAGGAAAAAGGCAGCTAATGAGCTCTTGGCCAGCACTGAACCCAGCACCATTCTGTATTTTCATCATTAATCCTGATGTCAGAAGAGGAACTGCTCCCACAACCCTTCATGGAATCACCGAATGACTGAGTTGGAAGGGACCCACAAGGATCATCGAGTCCCATTCCTGGCACTGCACAGGGCAATCCCAGAAATCCCACCGTGTGCCTGGGAGCACTGGAAGATGAGGCCAAGCTGGGAACATCTGCAGGCACACTGGGAGACAATCAGAGTCAAAAAAATCTCGATAGAAATGGTTTGCAGAAGATGAAGTGTGACTCAAGGGTAGCTGCATTATTCTTACTCTCAGAAATAATGAGCTGCAGAAACCTAAGCTGGAAACAGCACAACAGTTCTGCACTAAAGGATCTGGATCAGAAGCTAAACCTGAATCCACAAAGCTATTACCAATAAAAGCAGGTATCATACTGGAAGCTTCATAGCCAGAATAAAGCAGGCACTGAATGCCATCTGAAATGATCTTTTTGCTTTACCTGCTTTTGATGGATTACTGTTTAGTTGTGGATATTGCCTGCAGATTAAAAGATGCAGTTAATTTGTAAGAGTAGCAGTCTAGAAAACAATCTGCAAGACTGAAATATTGGACCTTATTCTAAAAAAGACTTCAAAAAACCATTATATAACACAAATATGCATTTCTATTCTAAAAGTAGAGCTTTGAGTTAAACATTAAAAAAAACTTTGCAGAGGTAAAGACAAACCTGCAAGGAAAATAAAAAATCCTGCATGGCTTTGGAAACCAGTTAGGAAAATGTCTGCCAGGAATGGTTTAGTTAGAACAGATTCTGTACTTAATACAATTTCTTGAACTTTTTCCCAGACTCTTTTCCACTTATTATTTTATCTTATGGTAATCATAAACCACAAAAGTAGCTGAAAATATAATTTCATCAAATCCTGTGAAACCTATTAAATATGTCAAGATTTAAACTTACTTTTTCTCAAAATTTTATAAAGCCAGAACTCTGCCTAGGCCAAACAGACTCAGTTATGTCCCTGTCCCATTTTTACTCCAAGGGGTAGTAGCATTTGTTTAGCTCTTCCTAAAACTTCCTCTTTCCCTTCTGAACTTTCAGCTGCAGCAACCAAACATGAAACTTCATTGCATGTACTTTTGAACTAATGGAATGGGAATTAACCTCCTCATAAAGGATTACAACATCAGGTCAAAAATTCCCATACATTATAAAAATCTGCACCAATAGCCTGAAGGAGTTATTCCAACACATGAAGATACAATGTGGAGTAATCCTAATTCTTGAGAAGTATTAGATACTACTTAAGCAAATGAAATAAAGATCCCTCTCTGAATAACCTCTGTCCATGCTAAACTAACAGTATGATCTCATGGTTATCTTTAATTGGAATTCTCTGTTCCAGCCTAACACAAGTGATTGCCACATCCTGACAACTGCAGGTTCAATTACCATGACAACGCAAACACAGAATTATACACATGCCTTGAAAGCCAATGTGGAGGAGCAGAAAGCATCCAGAGAACTTTGTGTGTGTTACCTGCATGCCGGACAAACACACACCCTGACGGGAGTGCAGGTCTTTTAAATGTATTTTTACAGGGGTTCATAACAATCAGCAAAATAGTGAATTAAATTTATTTGAATTCAACAAAATGTAAGTTAGACAACAAGGTTACCTCAAACTTCATTTTATCCTAGCCCATGAGAAAAACACCAAGAAGTTCACAGAAAAAACCTCTCATGCAGTTCAGATTTTGAATAGAGACTCCATCTAATTATAAATACTTCTAGGTTGTTTCAGTCTGTGTGTCCATTTGGTGCTTATTTTTTATCCCTATGGTGTTATCAATATAAATATCGCAGTTATCAGCTGTGGTGGCTTCTGATGAAATAAAAGATACTTTTGGAGGGCTGAAGTCACCAAACTCATTAAACAGGACACTGAAGTTGGCAGGTAAGCTGGGCATTAGTTTCAGCTCTTGAGCAGGGAGCAGAGTATATTACTGCACTTCTGAGAAATCAGCCCAATTCATCACATTCTATCAGTGCAGTGCTCCTCACTGACACGGTGTTTTGCAATGCAGGAAAAAACATAATTTTTGCTGTAAAATGTTGAAGTGAAATAGAGTTATGACTTCAGAAGTATAGGACTGGGCACTGACTATTTTCCATAGAAAAAGCAGCCACCTTTTCCCAGGACATGAAGTCTTTCACCTTTACAAGCTCTGGTTTGTCAGCACGTGGAATTTGGCCACTGCTCCCAAAATCAGACCAGAAGCTGTTGGCATCAGTGGTTGGCACCAGTCACTGGTGGATAGAAACTAACTGTCACTGTTAGTTTGTTATCTTAGTGTAAAACTTTCATACCTTCTCTCTGTGAGTTCTCACAGGCAGCTCCTTGCAACACTGACTCCTTTTCTCTTCCTTCCGCATGGCTGGCTGACTTCTACCTGTCCCTATCACAAACACCTGAGCCTTTCTGTCCCTAGCAGCACACACTAACCCTTACTGTCCCTAACATGAACACCCGACCCTTTCTGTCCCTAGCAGATATACTGTCCTTACCCATACCTGACCCTTACACCTCACAGCAGCACAGGCAACTGCGTCCAACCCTCCTCCCAACCAGCTGCCCCACTCTTTTATAACACCCATCCTTATTGGACCATCCTTATTGGACACAGCTGTGCCCTATTAAAGGCAAGGCTGTTCCTACTCTTTGGCAATTAGTACAGCTGCAACTCCTCAGGGGTAAGATTGCCTTCAGCACTATCTCTATTCTCCTACAGTCCATCCTCCCACAAGAAGCTCCTTGTTGGTGACATTGAAAGCTCACCAGTATATGGCAGCAGCTTTGATATTCCTACTTTCCCAAACTGTTGTAATAAAGGAGCTTGAGCAGGTAACAAACCTGAACCAAAAATAGGAAATAGTACTCACCTTGCTGATTTCAAAGAGCAGCACTTACATTATTAAATGGATAAGAGTATTCATATGCCTTACTTGTCCACATGAATAGAATGAATGTGTTTGAATGCCCTTCAGAAAATGATACAGAAAATAAAATCTCACACAGGTATGAAAACATTAAACACACACTTCCACTGGGGGAGAAAAGAAGACAGGACATTCTGAGTTCATTTAAATGAATGACAATACTCTCCTGGACTTTTAATGGGAGCAAGATTTTATCAGAGATAAGAACCAAAGAGATAGAGTGAGCTAGGTAAGAAAGAGGGAAGTTATTTCTGAGAGTAATGACTTAAAATAGACTTCATCCAGTCTTGCTGTGACTAAACAAGTGTCTTTCATGATACAAGAGAGAGCAGAGAGACTGGGAATTCACTGAGAGTGCCTCTGGGACAGTGCACGTCATCACAGAGAGTTTAACCCCCTCTAAGCCCACACAATTCCCAACAACCCAGCAGGAGATTCTGTGGAAGTTCTTCAAGGTGATTGCTTCAAGCCTCCCAAACACTGAAACCAAGGCTTCACCACCCATGTAGGGGGTCTCTCAACATGTAGCCTTGGAGCACAAGAAAGACGTCCAGACATTTGGGAACAAAGTCCATTTTTTCTTTCATGTGGGAAGCAGGAACAAAAGTATTTCTGTTCTAACTTGGCTGTATAAGCCCAAACAACTCAATATTAATATGCCAAATTCACCAAATTTGGTAGGTAACACCATTTGACCAGGCAAAATATTCAGATCACAAATCAAGTTGTTAAATGACTAAGAAAAAAGAGAGCATTAAAAAAAATTTGCAAATGCCATAACAGAATCAGTAGCTTTGCAAGCAAAGAACCAAGATAATTATCAAATATTGTAAACAAAATAAATTAGCATCCCAAAAGCTGTAATATTGTTCAAACCTTCTGATAAAGTTAGGTAGATGTGAAATAATAGACAACAAGGTCTCAGTCTTACATGTTTCTGCCATGGGTAAGGCTGAGATAATTATCATGCATTTCTAATATAATGTACTTATAGGTGTATGTTTTCTCACCTGTATGTAAGGGCTAACAAGGGTAATTGCAAACAGGAATTCTTAGTTTAAAAAACCCCAGAATTAATTTAGCTAAAGGGTGTATTTCTTGGGAAGTATGATGAAAATAACACTTTAAAAGCTTTCTGTAACTATGGGTTTAACAGTTTGCAGATCCTTTGGAAATTTCTTAGATTACCAAAGCAAACATAATCCTTATGAAGAAAAAAGAAAACAGAACGAACAAATAAACAAAACAAAACCCAAACCAGAAAAAACCCCCACAAAATAATTCCATTAAGCTTGCTGACTCCTTCCAGTGCTGAAATACATCACATGAAAACACTTTTTTCCTTCCTACTGGCACTGGTCTTTTCCCATGTCCTCTATATCAAAATCCCAACCAAAGAATGGCAATAGGGTCTGCTAAAGAAATTGCAAGGTCTGCTTTCCTTTTTTTCATAGTATTTTTTATTATTGCTATTTTTAAAAATAAATTTAGAACAGAATTTCTATCCTTAGTATTCCTCTGGATCTTGAGCATCTTCCAAACATTTTCACATCATATATTAAAGAAATGACACATATTGGGATGGTTGTATTTATAGCAGAGTTTCAGTCATTATCATTCAGCTCTAATTCCTCCACAAAGACTGTGTTAACGTTTCTTTGAACAATTTCATCACATTAATGAATTCAAAAGATTTTGCTATTTTATAAGTTGTGACTGGAACAGCAGTCTGACATCAGAATAATGAATTTAACCATCTTTCTGATTACTATGCCAAATTTTACATCCCCTGGGCACCTGAGGTAATGTCTGTTCTTATCCCATAATCTATAAATCTTCAGTTATTTGTATTATTATTTTTTATGAGAAAGGTTTTGATCTCCAGTAGATTTCTGCATCATAAAAAGAGGCCTGTTTTCCTTGCATGAAGAATTCAAGGGTTAAGAATAGGCAAAGAAATGTTTGATTTTTCAAGTACTTAAAACTTTTAAGGTACCTGGAAGTAGCATGCCTATTTATAATTATAGGCATGGTGTCTTTATCTCAAGCACAGAGACAGAAAATAGAATCATAGATCAGAGAATACACTGAGTGGGAAGGGACCCACAAGGATCACTGAGTCCAACTCCTGGCCCTGCACAGGTCACCAAGAGTCTCAGCCTGTGCTCCTTGAGCCCTGTCAGGCTTGGGGCTGTGACCACTTCCCTGGGGATCCTGTTCCAATGCCCAGCCACTCTCTGGGTGAAAAACATTTTAAGAACCTTTTCCTTGTGTCCAACCTAAACCTCCCGTGACTCAACTCCATGCCATTTCCTCAAGTCCTGTCACTGGCCACCAGAGAGAAGAGATTGGTACCTGCCCCTCCTCTTTCCCTTGTGAAGAAGCTGCAGAGCCCCATGAGGTCTGAGCTCAATCTCTTCTCCAGGCTGAACAGACCCAGTGGCCTCAGCTACTCCTCATACAGCTTCAGCTCTTTCAAAGACATTGGGAATTTTTTTTTCCTGACCTCCTTTCAATATCACTGTGACGGTACCTCCTGCCATCATCGACTATAATGATAATTCCCACGGCTACCCCTCCTTCCTCTGTATCCCAGCTTTCAAAATAAGCATGAGGTTAGAAAAACAATTCTTCTTCAGCTTAGGGAAGGAGAGAGCAGCACCACCTGTACAGAGTTTGGGTGGTGAGGGCAGTGGGGTCTGCCTGGACGCCGCTGGCTCCCACCAGCCACAACCAATCCCAAAAATGCATTGAAGAACGGGCAAAACACTGCATGGAGAGGTTTTCTGCCCAGCACTGAGAGAAAAAAAGGTAGAGAAACAGCCCTGCCAGTGCACATGTCAGTGATAACTGTTGTGGTCGAGGTGCTGTGGGACTCCTTTTCCACCCCTGGGGACACGGGGCTGTCCCCTTGCAGACCACATAGGATCAGACACCCACATGCACACTTGGCACCTAAACAGCATTCCCAGGCAGGGTCAGGCTGTAGCTTTGGACAATTTTAATGGGATAATGAATTCAAAGGTTTTTGCCATTTTCTGTGCAGTGACAAAATCACCAGATTGCTTGATGTCATAACAGATAATTTAGCCAGCTCCCGATCAATCATTTGTAAAAGTTTATATTCACTGGGAATTATAATGTGCTTGTCAGAGACCTCTGGTAATTTTACTATGCTGTCAAAAAGGTGTCTTGGATGGGAAACTGCTCAGGTAAAATTGCATTTGGCAAATGTATTAAATCAGTGCTGCCAAGAAAACTTGGCACCACTGGATTCATAGTGGGGAAGGGGGGGTTGTGGTCCCTTCCTGGCAGCTCCACTCTGCTGCTCCTTTCCTCCCCACAGTTTCCCCTGCCCCAGCCTGGGTCCTTCCCCAGCCTGCAGCCCTCCCAGGACAGCTCTTCATGGGGGCTGCACTTCTCCAGGATAAACTAGGACCAGAACACACCCTCCATGGGCCACACAGCTCACTCAGAATACCAGACTGCTGGATATTCCCTGAATGTACCTCACAAGCCTTGAACAGAAAAATTTAAAATGTATCTTTAGCTGCTGCTGAAAAGCAAGGTCCTTTATTTTTTGCCATCCTTCTCCACTACTCTGAGACAAGATTTTACAACATAGAGAGCTAGTAGATTATGGTCTGAAGTAAATCCCACAAAAGAACAGTGTGGAAGAGTACAAAGACAACTTGCCAGGGCATTTATCTCTTCTACTTAAGCCTAGAAACACAGAATAAGTGTATATATATAGCCTCCCAAAAGGCTGAAAATAGTAATAGGCAATCCCAGTGGCTGGAGATACTGCCTGCAGAGAGTGTGCTCCTGTTCTGAAATCACAGAGGGAAGGGAAAAGTCCTTTTGCTCACTGTATTGGAATTCACTTGAGATTCTTTAAAAAGGAACATTGCAACAGAACCTGGCAGTCTCATGTGCACTAGGTACCGGAATTGATGGATGAAGCCACAGTACATAGCATTGCCTTGAGAAAACAAATCTCAGAACGGTTCAGCACAGCAAGTGAGGACAGGTCAGGAAAAATAACAGGACCATCACTGACAAATGGGAAGAAATCAGAAAAATGTATGTCCCCACTCTAGCATGGCTCCCTTTAATGTGTAGAGATAGTTGGGGCAATTAGTATTTGAACAAAAATATGTTATAAATGGCGTTACACACCTTGCATAATAAATGATCACAGCAAATATGGTTTTTTATCTATGCAAAAACATAACCTCAAGAATATGCACTTCATTATCTAGCTAGAAGTTTAGGCACTGTAGTTTGGAGATAAACTAGGAACAAATTTGATTTAATAGGAAAAAATATTCAAATGTTATGTTTGTCAAACACATGGGGAGCTTCAATAAATCATATCAATTGCTTTTAATTACAAAATTTAAGAAAATACCAGTACAGTTAATCGGCAAAATCCACTAAATACACAGAATTCCTTGGCTGGGCCCTATCCTCACTTCTCTCCATAAATCACTTCTTGCCTCAAGGAAGATAAATATAGAACCACAAAATTATTTTAGGTACATAACCCTTTGATTATCATCTCTGGGATTTGAAATGAGATTGGGAATCACAAGTTTCTGAAATATAGAGAGATAGAGGGATTATTCTTTTATCTAAATATATTTATAAGAAAAAAAGCTAAGCATTTGTTGCCTTTATGAAGCTGAACATGGCTTGCATCTTATTTTCTAGTTCAGCATGTCACTAAAAATAAAGGGCCAAAAGTTCTTCCTTCTGAATTTGGAAACAGTTTGTTGTATGTGATTTATACCAGCGTCCTCATTACAGAAAACCTTTGCACGATGTGATTGTGTGTATAAGAACAATTACAGAAATTCCAAATTCTCAGTGTTTTCTTTAGATGAGCTGATGGGCTGTGAAAGGTGCTGGAGCGACAGCTCTTCTGAATTGATACAGTACAGAGAACAGCAATGGAATTTTTGTTTGCACCTTCCCAGGTATGTAATTTATTCCTGATCCTGAGAAGTGCCCATTTCATCACTGGGCTCACGTGGGAAGAGTTCCTGTGTGGGGCTGACCCTCCCCTGTCCCCCAGCACTGTCAGCAAGGTATTTGCTACAGCTGCGGGCTCACGTTTTCTCTCATTGAAGGACAGACATCAAAAACTTCTAAAAGTTAAGGTAATTAAAGAACTTGCAGCAAGAAATTCCTGATCATTCATGCATGCTGTACTTTCACACTGTCTGCACAAGAGGCAATGCGTTACGTTCTTCACAGATGCAATTTTTTTATTGTTATTTTTAAGGTATGGGACATTTGGATTTGTTTTCCCTTTTAGAAATATAAGGTACCATTCTGGTGTTTGATACAATATTTGGGCGAAAAAAAATCTCTACCCCAAGTCACCTCTGTTTTGCTGCCCAATTAAAAAAGTATTACTTATGGAAGGAGAAAAAAAGGCTGGAATGCATACAAGCAAATTACATGTAAATTTGTTGAAAAGATTACTCTATTGTCCAATAACAATACACACTTCTTACCTTAGAACAACAATTCCAGTATTAGGAACAACAGAAATTATATTTACCATAAGGGAGGTTTATCAAGACAAAACAATTGGGATCCAGTCATAAAATTCTCATCTGATGGTAACTGTCACACAAGAAATAAGCATGAAATATTTCTGCATCTCTTCAATCCTCTAATTCACAAGAGAAAAGGGTGAAGAAGGCAAATAATTTCACACATAAGTGATAAAATTAGAAGATGAAAGAGAAACAAGAAGCAAGAGAAAAAGAGGCACAAAAGTTAGATTTTTTAAAACCCGAAGTTAAATTTAAATGATATGTGTAATCTGGGAGACATGAACACTGTGATTCTAAATTTATCATGTGAAGTGTCTACACACCCTTTAAAAACCTGTACTTAGAGACTTTTGAAGTGATATTTTTTAATATAGGTGGGCATGGACAAAATACAAGTAAAGGTTTTCTGGTTGCCATTTCTTAGCTGTAGGTGAAATTCATACTCTGCGACTGCAAAACAAAGAGCAGGCAAAGCTGGTTCTAGGAAATCTCAATGGGAATTTTAGTCAGTCCTGTTGTGGAAAATGTACTGAATAATGGTATGTGATATTTAGTGTCTCCTGCAAACTGACAGTGTTGGAATTTCCCTTCCTTAAAGCACGTTTTTGATATCTGGCCTTCTTTTTGTCCCCTTGCTCATTTATATGTGTGTGGTTTTCCTTTTAACCCCCCACCCTTTTTTAATTTAAATAAAACTCGGAGGGAAAAAAAAAAGCAACAGAAGATCACAGGATGTGAAGATGCCATTCTGGAAACTAGCAAGCAGCCTCAACAGTGAAAGAAGCCAAGTGATCTTTCAAGTGGGCTATTACTGTAGTTGTGGAAGCAGAATAATGAAACTGAACAGAATAATTGGCCTAAATATCTGGTTAGAGGGCTGGTACAGAGAAAAGAGCATGAAAGGCTCCACTAAAACCACAGAAAGGTGGGTGTTCCTGCAATCAGCACAGGAAAAAAGCATTGAAGAAGTCTGTAAACTAAAGAAGAGGGGGAGGGGAACCACTGGAAAGAAATCCAAGGAGAGGAGGGGGAAGGGGGGAAAAATGCCCACTAAATCTGAAAGTCTAGAGGAAAAGAAAGCAGTTGATTGTATGTGCTGACATTCCAAGGATGGCAGTTGGGAAACAGCAATCAGAGCAGCAGTATCAGGAGGTACACACTGTAAGAGCAATATGGGTGGCTCCTGAGATGGAACACTTTTATGTATTTTTTAAAGAAAGCTACAACTTGTATATGCATGTATATATATATATGTATGTATATAAGAACTTCAACTATCACTTCAAAGAGAAAAGAGACAACCATCCTCTCTTAACTGGGCATTTCCATCAGCTGAAGATTTATCATATGACTTCTGAATAGTCAGTAAACTCAGATGTTATGATCATCCACATCAGCACTTTCATCAGAAAACATCTGAGGATGTAAGATGCAGTTTAACCATGCTCTATATCTGTATATCACAGATTCTTGCAGTGATTGAGGTGAAAGATTAGGGTACCAGCATTTTCCACACACTTCCTCTGAGCTTCTGACAGTCACTCTGTAAGTGACCATTAACAGTCCAACCCCAAATGTATCCTATTTTCAGTTCTGATTACAGAAACACAAGATGCAGCTGATATTCCTGTTAATGAACAATTATCAAAATGACAGCATCAATAAATGAGAACTAGAATTACATCACACTTTCAAAAAACCATAGTGAGTTATATTCTGCATAAACAGAATTCCCAATTTTAAGTGACAAAGCAGAAAATAAGTAGATCTTCGTTGTCTGGTTTGTATTAGAGTTTCATAAAATCAAGATCCATTAGCAGGAATCCTAATACAATGGGCATGAGAGTGCCAAGAAACTCAATACAGAGAAACATGTCCCTGAAAAAGAGGAAAACAGATGTAAGTTTCAAGCTTTTCTAACAATCCAGCAAAACTGGCTCATTTAAACTTCAAAATGTCCAGATGATATTTCAAACACTAATCCACATGTCAAGAGCTAAATAAAAGCAGCTAAAGGGAAGTTGTTAACAAAGAAAATTATGTATTAGTATCACAAATATTGAGGAAAAAATATATTTATAGGTAAATATGCAAAATATACAGAAAGAGATAATATCATAACCAGCTCTTATGATTGGGAGCAAAATACATATTTTGGGGTGCAAAAGTCTTTGTGTAAAGCACACATATTTCTGAAGGCACTTCAATTTTTAAAAATTCTTACACTTAAATGTGCCACTGCTTCACTTAGGTCAATAGCTGATCACAGCTACAACAGTGCTGCTGGATCAAAACATGAGTGCCCAAGCAGCTCACAATGGACTGGTTAATACAGACTTATTCTAAAGAGAAATAATTCCAAGGAAAAAGACATTGATGTCAGAGTGATACAGAAATGATACAGGAAAGAAGCTGGGATTATGTATTTTCTCAAGAATTCTTGGATCAGGTTTATTTTATTGAATTGCTGTTGGATACTGCATGTAAGTCCCATTCATTTGCATTAGTGCCTCTGTGCCCTTAGGCAGTGATAAAACCAGAACCACTGGGAAGGTATTCTGTAGAAAGGTGATGATCTGGAAAAGCTGATACTTTTGTGGATGCACAGTCTCTTTAGCATTCTCTTTGTAACACAACCAAAATACTATTGAAATTCCAAATGTGCATAAGTAATTCATTTTCAGATAGATCCTTCCCACATGAGGTTACAACTTAACTAATAAGTTTCCAGGCACTTGTACCATCATCTAGTCTGACCTCTTGCACTACAAAATCTGCAGAGTTTCAGCAAGTGGGCAGAATTTCTAGTTAAAATACAGCATTGGCCATGCTTCTGAGCCCAGTCATGAAATGAGACACAACTGAGATGTATAGAGATAGAATACATCAGTGTTAGTATTCACTTAAATTTCTTTGTGCTTCTAACAAATATGGGCCAAAAACAAATCACAGACTGAGAGTGCTACTGCATTAATTCTTAGTTTGTAATTTACTAACTCTTTATATAAAAGAAGTCCTGGAAAGCAGTCTGGAAAAATGAGAAAATGTTTCATAGAACTGTTATATAACTTTGTTGAATAGGATATTGTAAATAATTAATCCAAATGTAAGACCTGGGGGTTCTTTGGCAGGAATTAAACATGAAAAGAAGAGTGATTGGCCTCTGTCTTTTTTTAGAAAAAAAGCAGATCCAAAGACACCAACAATGACTGCAAAATCTCAGAATTTTTGTAGGGCTTTTACTGATGAAAGTTCTAAAGATAAAGTGTATTGTGTGTTAAAGGTCTTTTCCAACCTAAATGATTCTATGATACTTAAAAAATAAATTAGGGATAGTTATGCAATTGTTGTCTAGTACCTCTTGTAAAAGGACAGTTCATTACAGTATTTCAATCCCAGCAGTTTTCAGTCTTCTCTTCAGAGAGCCACTTATATGTATCTGTGCCTCAAAATGAATGTTTCAATAAATTATCACTTTGTCTCTTTGATTAGAAGCAAAATTTTATTAAGGTTCATTTCAAACCCAAGAACATCTCTGATAACTTACTGCAACACAATAAGCTGGAACATAAAGGAGATGCTGAAATACTTTTTAAAAATTAATAAGGTTCTACCTGGCTAAATCAAGTTGTTGCATAAATCATCACTTTGCATTCATCACAAGTCAGTTGTCATCCACTATCACAAAAGAGTTTTGTCTTCCTGAGCCTCCAGAAACTACTAAAAGTGAAAATAATCCTTGAAAACAAAAAAAAAAGTGAGAATTTCCTCGTGGGAAATTTTTCACAGGTTATTTAGTTTTGAATCCTTTATTGCATAACTCCTGTAAAACTTTTATTCGCTAAGCAAATCATGTAGAAAGTTGCTTTGAAGAGCCATAAACCAGACTTGTCTCTGGTCAAAGCTATCAGTTACCATCAGCTTGTTACCTCAGCAGGGAATCTGGGCCACATTCCTGCTTCTCTTGAAATCCAATTTCCTAATTCGGCAGCTCCAGCAGCAGAGCTGCTCCCACAGAGCATGGTCACTGTGGCAGTGACAGTGTCACCCCACATCCAGACCCACTGCATTTCTGGAAAAGCATTTCTGCTTTTCCAGGGTGGGAGAAGGGAAGATCAGCACTTCAGCTGCACACCCGTGTAGGTTACATTTGCTTTTTATTTTCTCAGGCCATAACATAAATAGCATAGGCAAAATGTTCCCTGGCTGTGAAGCTATTGAAGCTTTAGAGCAGAAGTGTTTAAGTGTGTCCAAGGAACATCAATGATCCATTCCCACCACAACTGAAATCTTGACATCTACATTACTGCAAAGGTTCAGCAGTCAAAATATAAAACAGGAAGTGAGTAGAGGTTTTGGATGTTTTAATCTGCTGCACTCTCACTGCAGGGGACTATTCCTGTTTCAGGGCAGGAGGGGAAAAAAAATCTATTCTAAAAGTCTTGGTTAAACATTTATTTTTAATACAGATAAAGACTGGGCTTCCTGACAAAAACATGAGTTTTTCTGATTATTTCGAACATCTCTTAAAAGTTCTCTCATTTTCAAACCTCTTCATTTACTTTTTTCCGCTCACGTAATCAGTAGATCCCAAATTATCTCTCCCACCTTTACAGAATCTTTAAGAAATCTTCTATGACTCAGATGCCTTCTTTGCACCTTCTTCCTTTTCAAGCTACTTGCTTGTACCTCTGCTTCACTGGCTCCATAATTACAAATCTGATCTGAAAATATTTCTTCTCCTTCCTAATATTTTTCTCAGCTTTTCTAGCGAGAAGATTATTTTGCTGACCATTATGCACAACTCTCTTTCCTGTTGTACTTAAACCTACTATGTTTGGAAATGCAGTATGTTAAAAAAAGCTATGAAGACCAGTGTGTGCTGTGTATGCACAAATGGGATGTGTCAGTTATGGGGATTGCTGACAAAAGAGCAAGATTACAGGGGAATCACTGGGAGTTGTAGGGAAGCATTAAGGTACTTAAGACCACAAGTCTCCACTAGACCTCAACAGGGTTTGTATTCCTAAAACTCTTTGGTGGGTTTTTGTTCTGTTTTAAATACTACAGCTAGTAATAAACAAATAGCACTTCATTATACTAACTCAAAATTCATCATTAAGGTTCAATAACTTGAAGTAAAATAGGGTTACAAGAAAATATTCGCAACAGAAATGTGGGTAATTTACACTAAAAAATTGACAGAAGGAACTGAAACTTCTGAATATACTGATGTTCATAATTTATTAAAGACAAAACCAAAGGTTATCTCTGACCGTATAGTAACACTGTTATCCTATTTTGCCTTTTATCTTCCTTTCATAACATAGTTGTAGTGTTGATTTTACATAAAGATAATTTTGGTTTGTAGCTTTGTTTTGTTTTGCTTTTAAAACCGCTCTAAGCAGTTTGAAGCCATGAACTAAACATGAGAGTGGTACTTTAGATTTTAAAAAAAATCATAAAGCAGAATTGCATAACTCTCTATAATCACAGGGAACACTCTTAGATAGTAACTACAAGGATATATACAGTAATATATTCAATAATATTATCTCTTCTAAATACACAAGATCATCAAGAAATCTGCAGGAGTACCCTAGTAAACAATTTTTTGTATTTTTCCCTGTTCGTGTTACTCTCAAAAATTTCAGTAACTTCTATTCATTTTCAGCTAAGACTACAGTGCAATGCTTTCACATAACACAAATTTTTTCTTTTCAAAGCCTCTATGGGAAACCTTAACCCTGACTGCACCTATGTTTCCATCTGGAGTGTGCCAAGTTTCAGGGATTTGGCAGACTTGCATACACAAGAGTTTATTAGCTCTGTAATTAATGTTATGTGCATGAAAGCATAAATGCATATTGGGTACACATTTCATCACCTAGTTCTTTCCATTAATGAAGACAGTGATTCCATAAGATGAAGAAAGAAAAGGAAGGAAGGAAAGAAAGGAAGGAAGAAAATTCTCTTTTCTGCTTACTCCCTGTAATGGTAGTAGAGACTCAGACCAGTGGTTGAAGAGGTGCTGAAGAAAAAGTAGCTGCTTGTCTCTATTTTGCACAGTACTAAATATTGCATCAACATGCACCACTCAAAATACTCATAACACTCAAAATTTCATCTCTGAAATAAAGAGGTACAAATGCTTATAACCTCTGCTGCTTCTGATGCTTTTCCACTATGAGAAGACTGATAGTGAGACTATCTGGTGTTTAAACTCTTTAGTAAAGTGAATAAGCACCAGCATCTCATACCATGAAGCACATCATGGGGAAATCCTTTTGAAGAGAAGTGGGGAACTGGCACTATTTTAAAGAAAAATCATCATCACCATCATCACAGTTCCTGATTACAGATGAATAACCAAGGAGGAAAACATACAACATTTCACAAGTTCGGGAGGTGTTCTACTTTCACTGTTCAGGTTTTTGATTCCAGTTGCCACACACTGTTTGATTAAGGGCTGATGTTTTTTGATAGTCTCTTTCATTATCTTTCTCCGAATGATAGGGATTTATTAAATCAAAATTGTTTTGCATTTCCAGCAACAGCAAGAACCATGCAAATAGTAGTGCAAGTTGTGACTTCACCTAGTAACAAATGCTGCCTGCAACAAAATGAGACACTGAACTGGAGACTGACAAATTCCACTGTTTTTTCCAGTTCCAAGTCGTGCTCCAAAGCAGACTGGAGCTTCTGCAGACTTGCTTCTTTTAGTTCAAGATCTTCTTTAAAATATTTTTTTCAATTTGCCAATGTCATGTATTATTGCCATGTATTAATTTTGCAGGTCCATGCTTAAAATTGTCATATTCCCGTGAGTTCATTCCAAGCAGTCACCTGTTTTATTTTATACTGCATCCAGTTATATCCCTACAAGGTTTTTTAGACTATGGCAGCTAATGATGCTGCCTCTTCTCTGAGCTTCAAATATACTGGGGAGTTGCATTCTAAGTCATTATAATATTAACAAGCACACTGAAGACAAAAATGCATTTATATTTCCCAAATCAATTGCATCTGAAAATAATAAGAATTTGGCAATGAATACAATTGCTTCAATAATCTAATCTAAAAATTTCAACACCTGCTAGTCCTGAACAAAATTGTGCAAAGCACCTTTTGTTCATTTGCCCATCTCCCATTTTGCGCTCTGGTATTCAGTCAGATTGTTGTGAGACATCTGTAAAAATTATCTGCAGCTTCTCTATTGCCATAATGCAGATATCCAGCAGCTCTCCTCATGAACTGCAGAAGCAAAAGCAAGCACCTCTCCATGCTGCACACTAGTGTGCATTTTTGCATGTTTGATAAGGCTTTCAGTAGAGCTGCAGTGAGAGGTATCTCTAGCTGCCATTTGATGGACAGTCTGATCCTGGTTGGTTACTGTAAAACATAATCTGAAATAGAACCATGGCATATTTTTAACTTCCTGACATACACAGCACAGTCTGCTGCTGAGGAATTTTCCTCTCCCCAAAGTGATGAGCAGACAAGGCACCACTGATGCTGCTCACGCTTTGCTCAGTGGGAGGTAATGCAAAAGCAGCTCAACAACAAATACTATATTAACAGCTCCCTGTCTCCCTCTCCCATCTCAGGTTCAGAGCTGGAAAGTGATAACAGACAGGACAGACTGCAGTCTTCTTCAAGCAAAAGGAGTGAAAAGAAGAAAAATCATTTGGTAAGTGATTGCTAGGAGAACAGAATTTACTGAAAATGCACTGGGCTGAAGGTAAATTAATAACTGACCTCTGTATTCAGTGTGGTGCTGAGCAGCTACAGCCAGGGATAGAATGTGTCAGAG
>VXBC01005846.1:659030-663849 GCA_013399945.1 Ploceus nigricollis
TTTCCACACAAGTACATTGATGCATATGGAGATTTAAGGCATGTGTTGCATGAATTTAACAATACAGACTGAACAAGAACACATCTTCTAGCAGATGAATTGCATAATTAGCAGGAAAATACATCAAATTGCTCTATGAATTCAAATGAGCAAGTCATGGAAGTTTTTTGAGGTTTCCTTTTTCTGTGGGGGCAACAACAGTGCATATTCTGTACATGTCACAGTTTGTGTTTAGTATCAAAGAGAAATGCATTAACAGCAAACTAGGAGTTGTGTACAAATCAAAAAGGTGTGCAGAGTGGATAGATTTGGAAAGCTGGAGGACCCTAACCGTAGGACATGCAATAACATCAGTGATACTTGTACCCCCTTCCTCCATCCCATTTTCCTAAAGAGAAGAAAAACCAGAACTTACAAACTCACCCTATAATATTCCTATAATTCATGCCAATACTACACCTAGGCTTTTCAGTGTCCTTGCCTTTCATAGCGTGAGGGAAGCAAACACTGTTTTAGAGGTGCAAAAGGGAGGACAAAAGTGCCCTGTGCCCTGCTGTAGCTGCAAATATTTAAAATGCATGTACCTGCCTCAGATGGAAACTGGGGGATTCCCAGAAGGGATGTCACAGTCACGACCTGAAGGAACACTTCAGGGTGCAACAGAAGCCAAGTCTAGGTAAATCCAAAACTTTTGTGGCTTTTTTGTTTCACAAACAGGTCCCTGGTAAAAGACACTGAAACTAGAGGGGCTGCATGTCAGTGCCCTGTGCCAGCTCAGTGTCACTCCAGCAGGAACTGCAATTTTCCAGACCACTTGTTATGCACAATTTCAGTGTCGTAGTCATTAGAAAGACTCCTTGTTAATCTCAAGCTCTCTCATGCTCCTCACTGGGCCCTCAATAAGAAGCATAACCCAGAACAATACAGATAAAAAATGGTAAGTATCAAACTTGACTTTAAAAGTTCTTGCAAGAAAACATATTCACATCTAGATTCTGTATTCCTTACCTCAGCTTCCGGGAGCTTTGTGACTGATTTACTCACAATGACAAACCTTGCCCCTCCACCACTTTCCAGCAAGCTTACCTGCTTTATAACTCAGCCAGGGAGTCAAATAATGCCCCCTGTAAGTCAGATTCTCTTGTATCAGTCAGTTCTCATGTGAGTACCATGAACATGGATATGCCTGTCACACATATTTCACACCTGCTGTCAAAGTACACTGAAAGCTTGCTTTGTTTGATTAGAAAATCCACAACCATTCTTACCAAGTGAGAGAATCTCACTTTATATTTAGTGTCATCCACACTATGCTCTAATGGTCATGATTACCAGTTTAATGACACAGTGATGCTACATGTACCAAGGTCATTTAGCCACAGGTAAGAATGTGTGGCATTGGACTCTGGTACAGATGTTGGGCACACAAAAAGAGAGTAGAATTTGAAAAGGGACAAATGAAAAGAAAAAGAAAAGAGATATGAAAATTATAAATGGCAGATTGGCATAGCCAAAGAAGGTGGAATAGGGGGAAAAAACAGGAACAAATTTCACAGGGAAAAAAAATCCCCAAGATATTCTATCTAAATTAAATTTTTATTATAAGTATCTTAAAATACTTTAAAAATGTGTTAAAAATGCCTTAGAAATTCTGTGTCTTGGTGCCCCAAGTAGAAGTTCTGCAAGCCTTTAACAGCTTGGTAGTCCAATCACTGCGCATACAGGAACAAGCAGTGTAAGCTTTGGCCAGTTGTGCATGTGACAACACAGAACTGAGATTTTGACTTAACAAATGTTTAACAGCCTTAAAGGCATTTGACAGCTACACCACAAACCTTCTGAGAGCACAGCTATCTATTTCACCTTCTGTTCAGTTTTTGGAAGACACAGTTAAGAGAAAGTACAGCCAGATTTTTGCAGAAAGAGTCTGTTAAACAGTAAAGTCTCTTTATGTACCATCTACCAGCTGCTTTGGATCATCCTGTAAGATAAAGCTTCCAATACCAATCTTCTGTCATGAGGCATTTTAACCCCAGAGTGGAAACCTGAAGAAAGCAGTATGGTAAAACGCTTGACAGAAGAAACTACAAAAGCTTCAGGGTTTCTCTGGCTAATAGAAAGGGAACAGTTTAGGAACACGGGCAAAATAAAAGGCTCTATACTCCGAGAGTGTGTTTCTCAAACACTGAATAATTCTGCCTCCCTCCTGATCTCAAATACAGACATTCTTCAGAGTGGATAAGAACTGCAGTGCACCTGTTTCACTTGAGCCCATTAGAACTTATTAATTTTCCCCTGGGAATGACCTTCCCTACCCCACCAAAAGGCTGAGCAATAGATGCAGAGGAATAAGGTGCTGTAAAATGAACTCACCAGGCAAATCAAACAGAACCTTGATTTCACTCTCCATGATGTCCAAGCTGGGACACATCTAGTTCTCCTGTAGCTCTGAGAGGGAGGCACAACTGAGGGAAGAAACAAAGCTTGAGTTGTCTAAGTGTAAAAATATATACAGCATGCTTTAAAGGAATTATGGCATTTCATCTTGATACCTTGTATTGTTTCACCTAATAATAAAACTCAAATTATTCCACCCCTAGGCTCAGTCTTGTCCAGTTGCTGGTATATTACATGTACCAATAATGCAAATTCCTCCATCCCACCTCCACTCTTGCCAGCCCTTCCCACTAATTTTCCTTTCTCCTTAATAAAGATGAAATCTCTTAAGCAAGAACAAGCTTGCTTAAGATCCCGAGATCTCCCTTTCTGGATTTTCTTTAAAGGGCTTTTACAGGAGAAGAATAAGGTACATTATCAACCCCATTCCCAGCCCAGTTTGCACATTTCATTATGTTTGTCCTTTCCCTCTAAAAATGAGAAATTTCACTACAGAAAGAACATCTAAGTATAAATTTGTAAAAGCCCCTTTGCCAGTAGAGCTACCAGTTCCTCTAAACAGGGACTGGGGAGAGAGAGGAAGGAAATAAAATAAAATTCCCTTTCAGATAGTTTTCTCCTGAAGGTCAGCAGGATTTGGATCTAGCAGGCTCTTTCAAGATGGAAGAATTAAAGCTCATGCAAAAACCTTATTTGTTCAGATGATATAAAAAATTAAATCCTAGTCATACCCTAGTAAAGTCATTACCCTTTTATTTTGTTTTGGTGGTTTTGGGTTTTTTGAACAGCCTTTTTTGTTAGAAAAGGGACAAAGAAGAAACCATCTTAAAACCAAATCCTCTTCTATATACTAGACCTGTACACCTTTACTTTAACTGAAGGGACTTTTTTTCCAGTAAATCATCTCCTTGTTTTCTACTTGATGGCTCCCCTTTCCATACTTGAACATGTCTTACAGGCTGTCAGGGGCCTAGTTCTCTGCCATGAATGGATTCAATTAATTTTTCAAATATAAAAGTTTCCTTTTACTTCCACCTCAGGAAATGCTTGTACAACAGTACAAGTACCTTAATATTCCATCCCTTTTAAAGCAGGTTATTTCCTTGTAGTGTTACTGGAATGACAGGGAAGGAAAGAGGCAAGAGGCATCAGCAAACATTACCTTAGGAGATATAAAATCAGGCACTTGAAGTTTTAGTGAAGAAAACAATTCAAGGGCAAAGTAAAATTAGGACACATTCAAAGTGAACTCATTACTCACAGAAAAATAAACACCAAGGAAGGAAAATTCTGCCTTCCAGTGCAAGAGCCAGCAAAATTACAAGTTTCTTAGCCAATGGTCAGCTGGGACACTAAACTGCTTGTGTGAGGGCTTTTGAATCCTAGACCTTAAGCAGCCAAAAGGCAGCTGGCTTTGGCCACTGGGTGCTCTGGGAGTCCCCAAGGTCAGTGACAAGTTCTACAAGCACCGGGGATGGCAGAAAAGCTTTCACTAAGGGTCAGTCAGACAGCAGAACTCTGAGCCTTGAGCTCTGGCACTTGCAGCAGGACCTCAGGGCTAAAGGCTGGCGTGATCTCCCTGCTGAGTTACTCAGTTTCCAAAACTGCACCAAACCAGAGCCAAGGACAGACAGACGGACACTCTGCTGTGCTGCATGCGACACGGTGCTATTAACAGATGACACTATATTGTTAATAATATCCAAACACGAGTGCCATGCCTGTAACTGCCGCTGGTTCCGTAGCAATGCTCAGCAATGCCAGCCCCGTGCTGGCCCGTGCGGAGCCGTGCCGGCCGGGCCGGGCAGCGCTGACAGCAGCGGGGAGGCTCCGTTAGCGCGGGAGGAGCAGAGGGAGCTCACGGGGAGCACATCACCGGCATTAAAGATGGGGAATCGCAGAATTGTCAGAATCGCAGAAACGGGAGAATCGCAGAATTGTCAAGGCTGGAAGGCACCTCTGGAGATGATCCAGTCCCACCCCCCTAACAAGGCAGGGTCACCTGGAGCAGGTGATAGGGGAACGCGTCCAGGTGAGAGGGAGAGCCGTGACCTCCCAGGGCAGCCTGTCCCAGCGCTCTGCCACCCGCAGTGTGTATCAGCTTTTCCTCATGTCCAGGTGAAACTCCTTGTGTTTTAGTTTATGGCCTTTGCTCCTCGCCCTGTTGCTGGGAAACACTGAAAAGAGTCTGGCACCATCCTCTTGGAGACATTTATACGAATTTATGAGATCGCTGTCAGACGTCTCTTCTCCAGACTAACCAGGCCCAGCAGTCTCTCCTCACAAGAGATGCTCCAGACCCCAAACCACCTTTGTGCCTCCGCTGGACCCTCTCCAGCAGCTCCTTGTCTTTCTTGTACCGAGGAGCCCAGAACTGGACATACTCACCTCAGGAGGGACTGAAAAACTATTTTTATTTCAA